>CAJQUW010002953.1:5000-530000 GCA_907163375.1 Prostheceraeus crozeri | reverse complement strand
CAATCTTTCTCAACTACATGATGTACATAATTATAATCATCATTGTGCGGAGTAAATTGGACAATATGTTTACACGCTTTATTCAAGAAAATCATATATAAACTTTTTACATGATAAGAGATCTTTCTTTGGCCACTGTGGAATGTATACTCGGCACCCTTTTCACATTGATAAGCAGCTGTACGCCTCATATTAATAGTCATCACCTCATGATCAAAAGTATAGACACAGTTGCTATAAACAAGTTGAGTGACACCCACTTCCCAATTCCCATTTAGCTGTTGTGCATGATCAATGGGAGTAGAAAAGAGTGCGGCTCGATTACTAGTAAATCTCTTTGTAGCCGCATTGCTAAGCAAAATATGATAAAACGACATTTTTATATTGCTAATCTGCAACTTTGCATAACATCATGAAGACTTGGATTTTGGACTCTCTACAATATATCAGAGTTGATCGTGATGGAAACGTACATTTCAAAAATTCTCATGGTCATACATCAAGAGGAATTACATTAACATGGCGACAATTTGTCAACCTCAATGATATCATGAGGGATTTGGAATATTTTGAAACATTAAGATTCATCTCCTTGGGTGATCAAGTTTGGCTTCAACATTACAGAAATGAAATTCAAATCTACCATTCTCATTCCGCAAACTGTTTCTCATTTCGCAAATACAATTGGGAGAAGTATAGAAGATACATACATCGCTCCATCATGACATTTATTCGTCGTGAGTTCATCGCCCTACTATGCAAATCTTAATCAGATATGATTACCACGCACCATGAGTTGGAAATTAGATTCCCTACAACGTATTGAAACGGATCATGATCGAAACGTCTATTTCAAAGATTCAACTGGAAATGTGAGAAGAGAGTTTGCTTTATCTTATCGTCATTTTCAATCTCTACATCATATCATGAAGGACTTGAAATACTTCTATATGAAAAGACATTCACGTATTGGAAATCGCATCTGGCTGCGCGTCAACAATCGGCGAATTCAACTCTATCATTCCCAACTTCATACTAACTTCACATTTCATCAAGGTAGTTGGGAAAAGTATAAAAGGAAGGTACATCGCTCAATTTACTCATTCTTTCATCATGAAGCGCCATCGCTACACCATCGTCAACATTCTCCGTCGCTTCAGACTCTACACCAAAATCGATCTCACAACATTACGCCAACAGCTTCCAAACAGCAAGTATTACCCGGCCCGTCCTCAAATGTTAGTGGTGAAGATGAACAATTCACGGAATCTTCAACTCTTCCCAAATGGGACTGTACAGATTCTCGGCGCCCTTTCTCATTCATCGGCGCAGTCAATGCGCTTAGAGCTACAAAGACTACTACGTCGGATATGGAAGAGGGAGAGGTGTGTGATGTCGAATCTGACTGTGGACAATATGGTGATCTCTACTCAATTGAGTGACAGTCTATCATTTTTGAAGATTCGTACCAGCAGTTACAGTTTGTGTTATGAACCCGAACTTTTTCCTGCAGCTCTCATTAGTTGTTGGTTGCCTGTGCATGTGGCAATCTTTCATAATAGTAAAGTGATCATTACTGGACTAAAATCTCATGAACAAGCAAATATGATCCTAGACTATCTCATTGAGTATGTACGTACCCAGCGGATTGTAAAATAAAAAACAATTTTTTCCAACATGATGTTTTTATTTCAAATCATGATAGAACTTACAAATCATTTTTTCATTAGAGGATGGATTACATGAAAAGTTTTGAATAATAGATGCAAATCGAGATACATGTAAACGTTTTTAAGATGAAGTACAGTACAAAAGCACCACACGTTGATGAAAGTGGATGTTGTAGTATGCGTTCATTTCGCTGATATTGACGCGTATGTTTTCTCAACCACTGCTGTGTTGGTATATTTGGAGGTTGAGCAAGAGAGTCAAATAGTTCACCACGTCGGTCTTCTCCAATAAAGATCGCTTTCCAATGCTCACCGCCTAAATTCTGTGAATGAGTGTTTAGCACAATAAAGATGGGATAGTGATTTACTGCAGGTGGTAAGGTATCGAGTGAATAGACATTATCGAAAGCTTTCAACGTCGCTTCGTCTGCATTACGCTGCACTTTAGTCTTAATATCGTCAGCAGTCAACCAACTCATTAACGATTATACTGAAGAATCACGTCACGATACTTTGTAATTTCAATATTTGAATCGAAGACTGCATAAATTAATACATTGATCGTCTCAGGTAGTGTTCTTTTGAACGTCAAATCCAAACGAATATTATGAGGCACGTTCGCTTGACGATAGGGTGCACTAATATCGCTGTCAGCAGTTAAATCAAATGCATAAATAGTATATCCACTCTTAAACTCTTTCATAGTAAGTCCGTTGGTGTCATCCGTATTGTAAAAGCCAAAGACATCCATAAAATCAACATAACTGCGCATAAATTGATCTGAAGCAAAATCTGGTTTGTAGGGTGGACCAGGATGACTCACACCATTTACACGTAAAGCAATTTCACTTAACTGATTGTGTTTAAAATTGAAAGGATTCTTCTTTATATTACCATTAAATGCATCATTTTCAACCATTGCCACCATGAGGAGCTTCGGTGCTTCCGATGGAAAGAGGCCATCTTTCATGAAACTCTTTTGATCTTTCGGAATTGTAAAGGTGAGAAGCTTTGTATGCTGAATGGGGTAAATGGCATTTTGGCGGTTAAGGCCTTCAGCATGCCCTCTAATGACACTTGGATTCGGTACTACTCGACGAATGTAAAGTGCAATATCTTCCACATGAATTCTAAAATTGTCAACTTTAGCAAATGCATTCAGCGCAAATTCAGGCTTATTCAATGTCAGCTTGAGTCGCATGCTGGTATTACACAGTAAAAACTTTGACTGTCTAAAGAAGTCTAAATTCAGCGGACCATATAGCTGACATACTCTACTATCTTTAATCATAGCAGATCGCTTTACAAAGCCACTGTTTGTTTCAACATCAAATTTTCCTGCTTCATCTCTGTACCATCCCATGGCTTCCATATGACTTTTTTGTGCTGCTGGATGAAACTGTGATACATGATTGAAATATGATTTATAGGGATAATCGCTTTGACCACCTTCCACTTGCTGCTCTCCAATCGTTAGAGAAACATCACGAAGTAATGTAGTCAATGGTAAATTGTTCAGTCCAACTTTATGTGCATCGTCAATAGCAGTTCCATCTGCTTGCTGAATTCTAAACCTCAAATCAAGCATCGCATAACTCAAATCTATGTAGTCATCACTACCACCAGGAATAACAAATTCAATGGGGCCAGCATTCTCAGCTGTTCGAGGATGATAATCTACAATACTTGAACTAAGAATATCTGTCTGTATGGCTTGTTGATCGAACAAACAAAAACCGGAAGTTTTACACTCCATGATTAGAAGTTATAGCAGCGTCGTCGTTTAGCGCCTGATGAATGATTAGAGCCTCTGCGACGTTTGCGTGAATGCCTTTTGACTGAAGATCGCACCTTACCAGCTCCGCGATGTTTCCTCCTTCCTTTATTCATTCGTTTAGGTGATTTCTTTCCTTGAGTAACACCAGCAATGGTCTGCTTCAATGTTTTTAAACCGCGTTCCTTCCCACGATTCAACAAACTGCTCTTGAAACTTCTACCTCTGGAAAGATCACTAGCAACATCACCAGCAAAGCCAACGGCATTACTTAAAACATTTCGTTTTAAAGATCTACCGACATTGGATATGAGAGGTGCTACAACAGATTTCAGTGCACCAAGTATGCTACCTCCACGTTGGCGGCGAGCACCGATGTAAATTTGTCCTCCGCCACTTACATAGGAGGGTCGTGAATAAAATGAGGCAGTTGGATTCATAGCTCAAACCCTAAACATTGTTAGTTACAACTTTGCATGAATCACTGTCGATCACTTAGATGAAAGATGTCGGCACGACGCATCCAAGAGTTCATACTTGAAGGATAACCAGCCCATTTAACAAGACACCATTCTTCACCTTGCCGTTTTTTACATCGAATGATTTTCTCTACCAAATATGTTTCACTTTCAGTGACTACCTCAATCTCATCGCGGTAAAAGCTACCCTCAATTTCTTCATTATCGTAATCTTTCAACTTGTAGGTGGTCGGAGAGTCTTTTTGATTAATCCTTGATACTGTAAATACCTCCTCTGTCCAATTCGGAAGGTACCCTTTAGCAAAACACTTTTCACTTTTGAGATACGAACTTTATCGCCAATTTTCACATCACTTTTCACATGAGTGCGTTTACGTTGGAATGATTCGCGCACTTTATCTACATTGTCAGCATTTACATCTACTGGTCTGAGTCCAATAGAACGATGGATAGAGTGATTGTAGGCATGGAGTGTATCTTGTAGAACCTTTGTCCAATTTTGTGTCAAGTTGGCAGTAAAATGTCGCCACAAGCGATTTTTTAATGTGCGATTAAAACGTTCAACGAGTGCAGCTTTATAAGCGCTCTTTACACTAAACAACTCAATGTCATGCCTCTCAAATAATCTTGTCACATGCTGATTTTCAAACTCTTTTCCTTGATCACTCTGAATTCTTTTTGGAATGCGACCTTCTCGAAAAATTGTTTGGAATGCTTTTGCTACTCCTTTCCCTTCTTTAGTTTTTAAAGGTTGAGCCCACGCATAACGCGAGAAAATATCAATGACGGTTAAAATAAAATTATTGCCCGAGTTATGTTTTGAAATGGAGGCAACATCGCACAAATCTGCTTGCCACTGTTCATCGATGTCATGAACAATATAATGGCGGGTGCGGTACTTCTTTTTCGCTTGTTTGTGGAGTGTATAGGTAGCCTGACCCTTTAACCATCGTTTCACTTGTGATTGTGGAAGACCACTCGCTTTTGATAATTTCTTGATAGATGCAAATCCTGCCGGATGTTTTACATCATAATAGATTGACTTCAAACGTTCAGTCGATGACGGCTGACTCTTTTTCCTCCTTCTCATCTTTTTTCTTTCTTGCCTTTCTACATTTACAACAACTGCAGCATTTAGCTTTAGCGGTTTTGCGATCGTGTTCACATTGCTTAGGGGTTTCATTATGAGAGCTGGCGCAGCAAGTGCAAGTGACAACGACATTCACCTCTGGCGTCTCATTACATGGCAAGCAACACATCTGCTTCATATTAATAGTCTGAGAACATGTATTTCCTAGGAGGAGCTGTTTTACGTTTTCCTTTTACCAGTTTTAGTGGCGATGTAGATCTACGTCGAGTTCTTCCTCTTGTTTGCTTAGTGAGTGTGGGAGGGGATGTAGCAGGTGACGTCTTAAACCAATTTGTTGGCATTTTCATCGCCTGAAGCATTGGAGTAGTAGCCACTGTTGAATCAAGTTCTTTCAATGTCTCATTATTTAAAGCAAATTTTGGCACATTATGCTTTTTCAATAGTTTAAGAAAGTATGACCAACCAGGTGGAACATAGCCCTGACGGCGCTTTCTACGTGTCGCATACTGAATCAAGTCTTCATAACGTGAAGCATCAATCACTTTATTTTCATCTGTAATGATTTCTCCTCTATCATTTACATTGAGATGGGGTTCAATACTGTTGAAAAGAGATATGGCATGTGCGCGAGATGCTAAAGGTGTAGCAGTCGATACAGAGTCACGCATCTTATTCTTCAAGTTTTTCAATTGCTCAACAGTTTCCGATTGTAATAATACAGCACGATGTGGATCTTTGATGTGAACATTTTGCTGATAATCTATTTCTTTCCTATACATTTGATTTGCAAGAGGTTGCTTTACTTGCTGCATGGCAGTCAATTGTACATATTCATCCTGAGGAATAACAATCATGCGAGAATAAGAACTCATAGTTTGTAGATAATCATGGGAGTTTTCAAAATATCACTTCGAAATCTAAATTCTTCCGGACACTCTTGCGTAAAGTCAATGAATAAGTAACCGTATGGTTTTTCAGTAGCTGCTTGAAAAATTTCAATTAAGGCTTTTGATCCTCTGGGTGCAACTTGTCGCGCTAAAATTTCAAATTGACTTTTATCTCGCGGATTCTTGAAAATAGCATAATAGTGTGTATTCAGGTTTCGTGTACGAGCTTCTTTTCCATCAGGAAACAAATTTTGTGTAATATAGATGATAAAACACCTTTTATGGTGTGCTGCGCGAGTGAACATATCTGTAACATCTTTTGAATTCTTACTTTCTTTTAATAAATCATCCAATACAACAACATCATTAGACTGAAGTTTATCCACTGGAATAATTCCTTCATGTCGAATAAAGTTGCGACTTTGCAATTCCTGAAACAGCGACGGTTGATAAATACCATAACACCAAATCACTCGATTGATAGGTTCCTTAAACAACTCCCTTCTTTTATCCAATAAATTCAGCGTGAAAACAGTTTTACCTGCATGAGATGGACCTGATACAGTCAGAACTTTATCACATTGAAGTCTGAAATCCATTTTATTACTTTGAGACTCAACATTTGCATAATTAACGCTTAGAGCCAAAGATATTTCCCAATAGGTTGCCCACGGCAGGAGCTATCATTGGAAGTATTGCTGAAAGGAAACCGCCCTTTTGTGTTAGAGTTTTCCTCTTTCTTTGAAGGGCGACTTTAGGATTGGAGATGAAACGCAATTTCGTAGCATATCGCTTAAGTAACTTTCGTTGTTTTGGTGCTAATTTCTTCGTCCTCAACTTCCTCACATGAGAAATAATTTCACAAATGAATTTATCGTTAGCATGTCGTATAGCATTGTATCGCTGATTTGCTTTCATTCGTCGGAGAGCTTGAATGGCTGAAGAAAACTTTTGACTTTTACGTTTCGTCATTTTACGTTTCGCCATTTTCCGTGTTAGTCTTTGCTAAAACCTATCTTTACCACATTTGCATAGGTACTAACTATTGCGACATAAGTGACACTCGAAATGAGCAATGTCACAGTGGTTACATTGGCAAAGTTGAATGCAATTACGTATGAAACAGCGTTGACAAAAAGCATGCTTACATCTCTTGAAGATGCGCTTTTCATTTCCATCCTTTCGCTTACATACATCGCAACACATAGTTTCACCGTTACTGATGTCTATAGCAAGTCTTTTTGAAGATATGAATTTGCTAGCCTTTTCTAAATAATAGACGCATGTACAGAAGGAATATACTTCGAGAGTGAGCAGACATAGCTCGAAAACCAGTTGTGCTACAATCAAGTACCACTGCATTTTCAATTTTTCTTTATGGAAAGTTGAATGTGAATATCTGAAATCGCTTCAATCACTAGACTGCTACCATGATGGTTAAATGCGTTAAGACGTTCAGCAATTTTTATCATATGTCTTTTAAAAAATTCTTCGGGGTGATCTACCACTTCCATTGAATAAGAAGCAAAATGGAAAGAGCGACTTTCCACCTCTTCCTTTCCAAAATGACTAAACTTAATTTTCGCAACTAATCGCGCCATGACAATGCTATCAGAGAATGTATTCATTAACTCTAGAAATAGAGTGCTAGCATCATCTACCACTGCTTCGATGTCGGTCTCATCTTTATGAAAATTTATCACATAATCTTGAACAGCTCCTTTTAAACTTTGCCTATGAAAACGTAATGTTCCGCAGTCGTTTGAGAAAGACATGATCGCCCTTTAACTAACCCATCCATTGCATGAAAACAACAACTCTTCTCATAGTAACATTTATTGAATAACGGTAACAAGCATGCATTATAAATCAATGGTTTGAAAGAGATAAAATAGATACAGCTGATAACTATCATACAGCGAGCAATGATAACCATACAGGACTTTGGCAGTGTTGAGGTAAGGAGGAAAGAAGCATTGGTTATGAACGTAGCTACTACAACGAACAGACAAAATAGGAACACACAAATCCTTAAAACGTTTCGTGACTTCATGATAATGTTGATTCACTCTACTATCCCAAGGCGGGAGCAAAATATCATCAATGATTAGATTGGGAAATACTTTCCTCTCCTTACCAGGATTATTACAAAAGATGCGTATAACATTGAAAGCAGCTAACCATCGTTTAAAGTCAATAAGAAGAGCACTCTCACAAGAAAAGCCATAGTCTTGCAAATATTTCAGATTAAGTCCATGAATGTGTTTTCTCGCCCATTGATCAACATTGGGATCACAGTTGGCATGTTGATGATAGACACTAACAATCTGATATGTCCAATTGTTCATAGCAATAGCACTGAGCTCCTGTACAGGTTCACCCTCACAATCCATAAAAATGATGATAGAAGCCTAAAACGGAAATTTACACATCTAAGGAAGCGTTCTATAACATATTACAAAATGAAGAATTACATCGATGCTTTTCACGACAAAATACACAAATGATATGATGGCAACGAAGAAGTAAAATGTATCTAATAAGACCACGTCTACGACACTCAAAGCACATAAGCGAATTGTCATAGGGTAGAGTTAGGAAAGGACTAGTAATTCTCCTTCTTTGATTTGCGTTTTGATGTAGCATTCTTCTCCGACTTGCGCTTCGTACCACTGCTGTTAAGGATTTGATCAATTATGTCGTCCACGTTGGGTGGTTTCGGAATATATAAAATGGATTCCATATGCATGGAGAGAGAGGCTATTTTATTATCCTTGTGTCGACCATAATATAGCCCATTCACTTTGAAAAGGATATCCCAAGTACCTTCTCCGAGCTCATCACATCTGATGGGTATTGAATGATCTCCATCCTTCTTATAGTAAGTACACCAATGTGATACCGGTAGGCAAATGTGATTACCATCCCAAATCTTTCTATAGGGAGTATCCTTGTCATCTCTCGCCTTCCACTCTTGAGCAAGAGGAGTAGGAATGTCCATATTTAATGTCACGTACTCCTCAATAATATCAAGTTGGTGGCGAATGTACGGACTCACGGGGATCAGTATGTAGTCCCCATACTGATTGTGCATTATCTTGACATCCGTGGAAGGGAGCATTCCCGTTTGGAGTACTACGCTATGATCATCATAACGCAAGGCTTGTTTAAATTTACGCTGTAGCGGTGTAGGATTATGTACCTTGGATGTTTCTTCCACTGGCCTCAGTTGTAGATGATCTGACCGTAGCGAACCTTGTAACGTTTGACCGCCATTTTGTCCTACTAGTGCAGCAGATGGAGTAGATGCCTGAAAATGAAAAAAGATTGTATTAAGTTTACGTTCAAGGGAGGAGAGGGAGGGAAGTAGCGACTTACCATTTTAGTTGGGTAATAGAACAGGGAACTAGAGAGAGAGAAAATGTGCGTCCGTCACTCGTGTGATTCAACGATGGAATGATTCTCACTGTGGAAGGCTCGCTATTTATAAAGAAATGCTTGATTCTCATTGGATGATGATCCTCATTGGACAATAACATCAAGCTGATTCCAAATCTGGTCTCTGTTTTCCAATCCGATGCTTCGTTTTGAAGCTAGAGTCCAAAACGTCCCAAATTCTAACTCTGTCGTTTTTCGCCAATGTCCCAAAATCTTAAATGGCGTCTCACATCTAAACGAAGACAGATAGGAACAAGCCGATTGTTTCACTGAATTTGTCTCACTCTTAGCTTTCAAACGAGCTATCGCACGACAAAATCCGTCCACTGGAAGCCAAAATCGAAGCAAGCTGTCCAGAGGGGGGGGGGGGGGACGTCAGTGAAAATTTTTTCTCTCCGATTTCGCTGGAAACATCCTTCCTAACCCAAAATTTCACGTAGATTCCGAATCTGGCCTCCGTTTTCTCATCCGATGCTTCGTTTGGGCGCTACACACCAAAACATCCCAAATTCTAACTCTGTCGTTTTTCGAAAAATGTTGAAAATTTTTTCTCGCCGATTGACTTGAAACTCACTATACAGATAAAGAATTTCACGCTGATTCCAAATCTGGCCTCCGTTTTCCAATCCGATGCTTCGTTTTGAAGCTACAGCCCAAAACGTCCCAAATTCTAACTCTGTCGTTTTTCACCAATGTCCCAAAATCTTAAATGGCGTCTCACATCTAAACGAAGACAGATAGGAACAAGCCGATTCTTTCACTGAATTTGTCTCACTCTTAGCTTTCAAACGAGCTATCGCACGACAAAATCCGTCCACTAGAAGCCAAAATCGAAGCAAGCTGTCCAGAGGGGGGGGGGGGACGTCAGCCGAAAATTTTTTCTCTCCGATTTCGCTGGAAACATCCTTCCTAACCCAAAATTTCACGTAGATTCCGAATCTGGACTCCGTTTTCTCATCCAACCACTCCTTCCACTCGAAACAACCCATTTACAACCCAACATTCAGCAGATTGCACCAAAAACATCACACACTATAGCCTCAACACTAATCCTGGCGGTCGCCCAAGTCCACCACGACACTCTATCGTTCCAGAGGGGGGGGGGGGACTCAGACCCGAAGCACCACGGCGGCCGACCACGACACTCTGCCGTGCCAGAGGGGGGGGGGGCGCCGGTCGAGTGTTTGTCATTTGCTTACTACTCTCACCTCGCCATATACATGTAAAATGTCTTTTTATCTTAAAATCAAAAAATATAAAAAATCATAAAATAATCAAACCAGTAGCTTAAATTATCAAGCAAGTCAAGTTATGACAATTACAATCATCTGCAACCAGAGAAACAAGATGCTTAGAAAATATTCTTGGTTAGAAATTAAAAAATTGATAGAATTTCTCGTGTAAAGGACTACTCAACAACTCAAAATTTGAATTTTCATGGTGAAAATTTTCAGGATTGATATTTCCGAAGTGTCCTGGCATGGTATGTTCAAAAAATGCAAACAGCTTCTTTGGAGAATGTTTTTTATGAAAAAAAATTAAAAATGTTCTTTTTCATACGACTCAAAAAATTTTAATCTGAATTTTCTTCAAAATAGCTCGATGAATTTTCTTAATTTTGTCATTTCTCGACAACATGGACTAAGCATCGGCAGAAATTGCAACCAGTTTTACTGGAGAATTTTTCAGGTGATAATCGAATTCAAACCCACCGTGAGGAGCCTAGATAACTCAATAATTGAGAAATTGCTAAGTTTTCATTCTACTAAACTGTTTAGAGATTCAAGACGGCAACTGAATTTTTATTTCCAATTGTTTACAATTACAATTACTCCGTGAATTCAAATAGCTGAGAATCCTTTGTAGCATTGTAAATATTCATTCCTGATCTGTAAAAATGACTTTCAAATATTCTTCAAGGTACTCATCATGGAATTCTCTCAATCATTATTGTAGTATTTGAATTGCGCCACAATTTATGTTTTATCATCATCATGAGGGTGCTTCATGTGGTCCAATGACTGACAGAATATTTATGATTACTGGGAAATTATCTCCCGACATTTCCTCATAAGCAGCTTCTGACAATATTCCTCTTTTAACTCTATCAGAGGGAGGAGTGTACCAGCTTAACTCAATGACTTTGAGGGAGTGACATGAACGGTTTAGAGATGCAATAGTCATTTCATATGAAGCTCGTCTTTGGGCTGACTACTATTTTTCCATGCCATTTATCTGCCTTTTTCACTTTGTTGGGCATGTCTCAATCAATTGCTATTATGCTAAGTTAAAATAGTGTCAATTTTTGCAACGGGCGCATTCAGTTTATGATAAGACTCAAATCTTGAACTTTTTTGACATTCTTGAATTTCAGTACTGTGATTAAGGATGACCTATATCTTGCATGGAAATGAACAGTCATTGAAGCTTTTACAAGTAATACAAAACACTCGTTGGCTAAAAGTTCAGCACATGCAAAGCTTTCCGCCTGCACGCATATTCATGAAACTATTACACCCGAAGTTGCAACAAGCTACTAGTGATTTCAATCCTTACTTTAACCAACGAACTTCCTTAACGAACTTAACTAACTTCATTGCCCAATGAAGCTTACAGATTTACTCGCACAAGCGCAAATGTAAATTACTAACCTAAAATGTAACTTGTTTTGATATGGAAAAGTTTGGTACAGCCCAGTATAATTATAAGACAGACATGCTATAAAATGTGGAAAATTCAATATACGTCGACTATGAAAGTTCAGAATCATTCTCAATGATAAGTAATATCACCGCTTCTATCGTACGATCACTATTACGAGAGCTAGAATTCTCAATTGAGTTCGAAAACAACACAAGTCTCAACTTACCTGAATCAGGGCATCCGTCAGCTGCATTTTGAAAGCACGTCTAACCACATTGACTCGTTCTTCTTGCATTCTCTCCAAATCAGAAACTTTCTCGTTCATCCTCACATACAATTCGATGGCCTGTGTGCGCAATTTCCTCTCAAAATCTGAAACTAGGATTCCCTTTGTCAGTGCTAATTCACGTTTCAAAGTGTCACAATCATCTTTGAGCTTCGTCAACGCCTCCGTTAATTCCTCAATTTCAATGATTTCACTGACTTCTGTCTGCGCGAATCTGTCCTGTTTGAAGAATCCGACTTTGCATTCATCTGCAGCTCCGACAGGGAACGAAATAAGTTCACCAAAGTCTTCGTCTGAATCTGGTTCCATTTCGCCTAGTGGAAGGTATTCTGGAAGAGTGATGGCATTGAATAACATGTGACTCGAGCAAAGATGTTAATCACTTCATGATGATGATGACTGAAGACGAATGGTTTTCATCCTCACGGTTGAACATAAAATAATTCGGCTAAACAATTCGAAAAATCCAGGAAGCGGAAGAAAACAAAATTAGAACAACTACCATAGTGGAAAATCGAGTAATAAATGTGATTACTTTAAGCCTAGACCGTATAAATATAAATTAATGCTTAAAGCATATAGATCCCATCCTTAAGTAGGATGTGTAATGCTTACAACGGCTTGTCGACCCAACTTTTAAGGGGATGGGAAATAAATCAAAACTTACAATCAATTTTACTTACATCCATTAACTAAAGATAAGACCTCGGAATGAAACATGACGAGACCCTAACTAAAATTATAAATGATGAAAATCAAGAAACGTAAGAAACCAAAATAAGATCGCTATGCACAGAGTCATCAAGAGGAACCATGTGGCTGCATAAAGGAAGGTTTCGGCCCCTGACCTACAACCTGTACCACATGGCGGGGATAGGCCAACCATCTCGAATGAACGATAAGGAAGGTCTCTCCAAACCTGAGGAAACATAGCTAGAACTTAAGTGCAAATAAATTTTGTATACGCGGGAACTAAAAAAACAGTCAAACTCGCAAACGAGGAACCTATTTCTCGAGGACTTAATGCAGTTTATTAGTGGATTAACCCTCTAACCTCTTTCCTTGAAGATATTAGAAAATACCTCTAGCCCTTGACATGGAGGCGGAAGTAACAGAAGAAATCCTATCTATAAACTGAAGATGAGAACTCGGAATGAAACATATCGAATAGCTAATCAAAAATTATAAATGATGAAAATCAAGAAACATAAGAAGCCAAAGAAGATCGCGATGCACGTAGCCATCAGGGAGGAACAATGTGGCTGCATAAAGCAAGGTTTCGGCCCCTGACCTACAACCTGTACCACATGACGGGGATAGGCCAACCAAAGTCCACAACCAAAGTCTGAAAGGCCATTATTGTAAAAAATCGCTTTAAAACATTATAGAGTGGCCTTAATATGATTGACGATAAAATCATCGGAAAAGCAGATAAATCGAAGAATATCATATTACTCATAAAGTTGGTTTCTAACTTGTAAGTAAAACAATCAAACAATCTTCTCAAAAAAAGAGTCAAGAAGAATAAAAATACAATGAAACAAAGTCGGCCTTAAGTGATTCCTATAATACACAAAGAATTTGGTCTTCAAAGGGAGCGATTGTTTTTTTCACACAGTTATGACTAACCTCCTGTACGGACGAACTATGAAATTGAAGCATGATAATCTACTATTACAGTCTGAAAAATTGTTCACAATCCGAAATATAATACCTTTTACAAGATTTTCCGAACGTGAAACATGAAATAATTATTTCTACTTCACCGGACGTTTCAGCATCGATATACAGGGACAAAATGCAGGTATCTATTGATGCAATTCAAGAAAGGCACGGAAACATGTACCCGATAAAAGGTGAAGAGAATACAAAGGAAAGCGACGTGTACCGGTAAACTGCACTTACTTGAAAAAGAATGCTATTTATTTTTCCTATTCTATCTTGGTCAAAGGTGAAATACATCTGAAAGAATACCATAATCGTCTTCCAAGACAGTTCTCATCAATGAAATTATCATTTACTCTTCAGATTTGCAGCGGAATAAGTACTAATTACCAGTGCATCAGTGGCAGTGCATGCCGTGTATCTACCGATCGGAATAAGAAGGAAATCTAGTTTTTGGCAGAGTTTCATATCTTGCATGTGAGACGCGTCTGTCATTGCTTTTACAACCTGAAGATGAAAAGTCTTTCATCAATGGCGCTTTTTCTTCATTTCGTTCTTTCTTTATCTTGCTGCCTTCCTTAATTAACAGCTCGTGTTATATTCAATCATAGTTCAAGTGAAGTATGAATTGAAAACAACCTGGCTATTCACCATTGCGGAGTGGATCTGCATGTTTGTGTATGATGTATCAATTTACAAGACTAGCACTTGGTACAATCTGAAAGTTCTTCTTGATGCATTTCTTGTTCTTGTTTTTCTTCTTTCTTGATGATTTTCTTGTTCCATTGCGGTTTTTATTAAAAGGCATCTGACGAATCATCTCTATGTTATTGACATATTATGCAATACATTTCAATACAGCTTTTGTACTCATGAAATTGAGTATCAGATGCGTATCTCCGTTAATCACAAATGTGTGAAAACTAATTATCAGAATGATTCCCATGGAACTTGGTTGCGTGCCAGAATATCTCAATGGTGAACAGATGGTGAGGAAGAGGTGGTAATAATTACATTTCAAATGATAAGAAGTCTCGAGATATCTTGATTGTCGTTGTTGAGAAAATAAAGAAAAAATAATTATACCATGTCCATGTATCATAGAATTGCTTCAAACCGATTGTAGGTCGACATGAGTTGGCAGTATTTTCGTTCATGACAGCGGTCGTTCGTAGTTCCGTTTGACCTTTCGTTTTAATGAATTTCGTGGTGTGCAGGCTTCACTTGTCGCATCAGATAATCTTAGTGCGGTAAATTAAACAAAAAAATAAAAAGGAATAATGCACTTCTCAGATGGAGGAAGTCATCCATTCTAAGACTTCTAACAAACAAAACGACAGAATGAAAAGACTCCGGATTTGTAGAATTGACATTTCTATGTCCCCTACACCTTAAATAAATAAACAGTTGTGGACTTTTCAAAAATTTAAAACAGCCTCTTCTTCTAATGACTTTAAGTGAAGAAAATAAAAATGAACTCATAACACAATGTATTATCTTAAGCGCTTTCGATGACTATAATCATAAGATAACGTCATGATACAAAAGAATTCAAAATAATCTTACACTGAAAGCTATAGACATTCAAAATACATAGCTATGAAAAGATTAAGTTAGTACAAAATATGCATAAGATATACATCGGACATAAGATCGAGTCCTATTTCTCTGTCGCTGCATCATGCAGAATGTACAATATGTGAAGATCATTGAGGCCATTTTATTAAAACAATTCAAGCCCTCATTATGTACATGTATCATGAAAGATTATGTTAGTGATTTGCTCCTGCCGTGGACTTAGCCCCCTTTTCTACTTTCATACTCTCTATGTTAATTTTCTGTAGTCCAATGTCTCGATTTCAGCATGCATGCATATATTTTACTAACTTAATCTTTTTATAGCTATGTATTTTGAATGTCTATAACTTTCAGTGTAAGATTATTTTGAATCCTTTTGTATCATGACGTCATCTTATGATTAGAGTCATCGAAAGCGCTTAAGATAATACATTATATTGTGGACTTTTCACTTAATATATTTCAAAATTCATGCGCTCACGAAATAAATTTTAGTTTTCAAAGATGGTCTGCGAAGGTTAATAATAGTGCTTCAGCCGATCATAATGTGGCTTTTTCAGCACTCGCAAAGAAACTACATATGCATCAATAGAGTACCCTTCAAGAACCTACATGCACCCATCACTCCCTGTGAAGAACAAACCCGTCAACAACCACACGTGAAGGACCTGCCTGCACCCGTCAACACCCACACACGTGAAAGACCTACCTGAAGAACATAATGTGAGGAACCTATGAATAGAATAGAGAATAGAATGGAATTTTATACAGAAGGAAATAGAAATCAGAGCGCATACCCGTCAGTGTCCGCGAAGAACCTGGTTTCTGAAGATCAAAGGAGCTCGGTAGAACTTGGAAGGTGCGCATTTTCGTAGCAGTCATAAGGTGTATGGAATTCTGTGAAAGTCTCATCTTCGGTCTCGTTTCATACAGAAACTCGTCCTGGCGTAGGGACAGTAAGTCTATTTCTATTTCTATGTTTTCTTAGTACTTGTTGCAATCGTTCGAATTTTATGTATGTATCTAGATGTTTATTCAATATTCTTGCGTCCAAAGTAAGCACATGTTGAGATTCGATAAAAGGCAACGTGCTATTAGATAATTTCAATGAATTTTGTCACTCCTTTTATTTACAAAATTTCATAAGGGATTTCGTTTTCAATAAATAGAAAACAACTAACTAAATTTGAACAATGAAAACTTCATTTTGTGTCTTTACGGATTTTGTTAGTTACAGATTGTGATAAAAGCTGATAAAAACGTGAGAAGCTAATTAATGAGAGAATTACATGTAGATGCACACTTAAAAATTACAGAGAGACATTACATCAGCTTTCTGCATTTGATGAATAGGATGCCGTTTACGATGTCTTTTCGCATCCTAGTTCGCCCGTCAGTTGCTAATTTCTTTGGCGCCGAGAACAAGCGTTCGACTGATGTCTGTGTGGTGGGCAATGCACTGACTACTTGAATGGCCTCCCTGATGATGAAGTAGGTAACTCATCAATTAGTTACTTTCTAAATAAGTAGGCGTAAAGGAACAAATAAAAATTTCGGTAATTATCTAACTATTGTTCACTCTGACCACGATTAAAATCTGCTTATTCGGGGTCGAGGTTGCCTGCTTTTTAGGCAATGAAGATGACAGCATCAGTAATTGCATAAATTCTGAAGTTTGGGAAAAGAACTATTTTAAGGTAGAGAGCGAGACACAAAGCGAGATTTAGTGAATAAAGATGTTCCACCGAACGCAGCAACCGAACACTTCTTAGTTTCTATGTTCTGTATACCGGTATAGATTTTCATCCACAGTAGGGTTACTAAAGATGTGGAATGAGCGAAGCCTTCTGCAGCGGTGGTCTGCACAAGGCCGGTGTAAGAAAGATCGTTTGTTGAGGGTACAAGGAGACGAACGAGAGACGTACGAGGTTACGAACGAGAGCAAGTTTCGGAGATTGAAGAATGACAGGCGGATGCAAATCCATGAGAAAGGATGAGCGACTGACAGCTGAGAACCCCAGGTGAGGTACACGAAGTATTGGAAATTGTATATCACGCTAAACACTTGAAGGATAGAGCGGCCATCAAGATCACTAGATCTGTCGAACATGCATGATGAGATCCGGCGAAGAGGAAAGTATCTAAAAGAGGTTGTATTAGCTTCTTGAAGAACTTACAATCCATCGTGGTCGAAGAGTGGATGACTATTCCTCAGACCGCAATTAATAACTTAATATTGATTTCTATTCTTCGAAGAATCAGACGTGTAATCAATTCATCAGGTCTCCTCGGTACTAAAATTTTATAATCCTATTGGAATATCACTGTTTCAGGCTAATTACTTTTCTTAACTTATGCAATATAGGTCTACATGTGGAAACATTTTTACAGTGTAGAAGGAGGATTTGACATGCATATACTTGGTTATATTAAAAGGTGACACACATTTTTGGGATTAGTGCACATGTAACTTCATCGATTTACAGGTTGTTTCGTATGAAACCATGAAAATGCCACTTCATTTGCAGTACATCGCAAATATAATTGAGAAGGACAAATGTCTTGTCTCCAGCCACTTTATTTGAAGTAATAAAAAGAAATCACATGAAAAACTGCAAAATGTACTGATATATGAGTGGATGTCAAATGATGGTCATGCTAACTGTCACTGCTTTCCTTTAACAATGAGTCACAAAGAATCCGTGTCTCCGGACGAAACTTTCGATGCAGTTTTTGAATTTCAGTTGCCAAGAGTTCAGGAAGAAGTTTCCCAGCTTTGGCAAGAACTGTATGCACTGCTTTCTGTATCTCCGCCTCATGATCGTCAAGGTGAATGAGAAGGCCTTGATACAATTCCTCAAGATGAGCACGATAAAGTGAAGTGTTGAATTTGGGCGAGAGAATATCAAGCCAGACGGACAGCAGTCTTGTTGTCTTGAGACGAATCTGAAAGACAAAATTCACCTGTATGTAAAAATCATTTTAAATCAGAATTTTGGATGAAATTATCAATATTTGCGCGTATGCATGTAGAATAAGAACAGATACACGTACATTAAATAATTCAATGCCTCTGGCAAGAATTTTCAAGGTCGAATTTTCATGCGTTTTGTCCCTGGCACAGTCACGAAGAATAGCTTGCCAGAATTTAACACTGTCATCGAAATGCTTACATGATGCTGCAAAAGCACTAGATTCATGACAGAGTCAGCTAGTGCTTAACACACACACACCACATGATATTCCTTGTATTTTTAGATAATAATAGCAACCGCTTTCAAGTGACCACGGAGAATCGATTACACAACCTCTTGCTATTTTTGATTTAGAATTTTGCATGGCTTTTGCTATCAAAAAACATACCAAGAGTTTTGTGTGATATGAGTGCGTGTGCTCCTGACACAATTATGAATCCAATGCTTCACCTACAGAGATTCCTTGTCTACGTGTTTGGGTCCAGAGATGACTTTCCTCAATACTGATGGTCACGATCAGAACTAGTATCGAGGGGCAAGAAGATCAATTTTCCATTAAACGTAATGCAAATTCAAGTCTGAATTCTGACGATCTGAAACATTGATGATACCATCGCAATCGAACAATGAGCAGACTAAACACGCCAAATTCTGCGAAGTCTCAATGACTGTTGTCATCCGCATAACACAGCAAAGAGGCGTATGAAAGGCGCATGACACGATGTCAAGTTCTACAATTCATGCGCTTGCTATTTTTTTTAAAATAATGATCGGAAGGATCAACATTATCGAGAAAACTTTTGCGCAATGATATGAATTCTTTGGATCTAAAGGAATCGTGGCGATCAGAGCATTTTGAAGGAATTCACAGCAATCCGCAACAAGCGGCGCGCAACTTTTTTTCTTGTCTCTGTAAGACATTGAAAATTTCTTTTTGCCCACTTAGTAAGCTCCTGCATGTGCATCACTTTGAATCAGCAAAGTGACACGCTCAAAAAATCTTCCAACAGCATCTGAATTGCGCCTATGAATTTCACCTGATGAAGGCCTCGGCCGAAAATTTGGGGCTTCGATATTTTAAATTATTTATGCATTCGAGTGCTACGCATATCTTCTCATATTTTCCGCTTTTGATTATTGCTATTACTCGATGACTAGTATTTTGGAATTAAACAATCTAATTCTGTGGATACCACATTAAACGTACACAGTCAGTAAATTTAGATCGTGAAGAGTCGAGGGCTGTGAAAAATATTCCCATTTGCGAATTTATCATGGAGAAATAATTGAGGCAAAGATATGTACTTTTCACTTGACAGGCCTACCTGCTATCTGACCGCTATGTTCGTGGGTTCGGTAATACGAACCACTTTGCGCGCACTTGGCCAATCAAAGAGAGGCGAATATCTAAGTTAATCTCCATCGCTTGCTATCATTGAATACAATGACTGGGATAAGATTATGTCCGCTCTAGACTAACCCACACAGTCTCTGTGGCTACCATGGAAATGGATTATTTATCTGAAGTGACTAAAATGAAAATTGATTCAAGGTCGCACACATCCGCGGGAGCTAAGTTGGGGTATGGATCACCAATGAAAAGCTAAGAATTGCACTTGGACTGATTCTAACCAATGATACAGTCGTTCACGAGTGCATCTAAGTGAAAATGCGTGCGATTTTTGTGCCACTATTGTGTATTGCATGAGGTTTTACTTCCATTCTAGAGGTTTTACGTGTAGCTCTGGCATCACGTCAAAATATTGATAGAATTTGTACATAGATATGAAGATGCATCATGATAGTAGCAAGACTTTATGCATTCTTCGATATCTTCATGATGTCTATGTTGCTTTTACCTCTTGTTCTGAAATGCTACAATATGATTATGTTCATTCGTTTGATTTATGCATGTTCAAAATTTGAATCGTAGCAGCTGCTGGTCAAGTTCACTTTTAGTGCAGCCCTTGTTGCATTTGGTGATACAGTGTCCGACCAATTTCTTGACCCGTAGCCCGGTAGGTGAGTGATTTGTTTTGTAAATATTCGCCATGATGCTATCGTGTCAATGAAGAGGACAACCCATTATCGTTGCTTTGAAATCTGCTGAAACGTGTATTGTTATCAATTTCTATGGTGGGGACACCAATCTCGACTGTAGTCATGTTGAGTAAGTATTTCATGACCGGGATCGATTCCCTGCTGGTAAGCCATTTTTCGTGGTTGTGAAAGAAGCAAGACACACTAAAATACATCTTTTCGACCTCTTGAAAGCCAGTTAAGTGCTGCCACTCAAGGAAATGAAAAAATATCATCATCTCCAGAAGTGAATACTTCTAAAACAGATTCAAGCGTCTTTACAGTACAGGTATGGATGCATGTGTGCCCCTCAGGCCCCAACGCAGTACAATTGTTCTATTGCGTTCGATTCTCACTACTCTCACGAAAATTTTGGTTTTGCGTCCGACATTTCTAAATCTACGCGAACTTACGCAATTTAGGAAGTGTCCATGTAATAGAAAATTGATTCAAATACCAAGTTGCTTGGTGTAAGTTCCGATTGACGTGGGAGATTAATAACTTTATCTTAATTCACTCACTTTCATCGTCGTAAAGTCAAAGAGAGTTTCCCAAAACGGAAAATTTATTGAGACATGTGAATTATGAAAGGTTGTGTAATTTAATGGTAGAAATTGTATAATTCTGAAAGTCGATCTTATCAACTATGTTTGCAGAATAAAGTTATCTAAGTTCCATATTCCGATTTTCATGTAGCAGAAATGACACAATTTTGAAAAGAAGTATTAACTACAAAAATGTAACACTATCACTGATGCAACCATTTTCATAGCACTTGCTTCTTCTTCTTCCTGTTCCAGCTAGTTAGCCGGGTCGGTGGCCTGTGTCATAC
This sequence comes from Prostheceraeus crozeri, assembly GCA_907163375.1. Classification (NCBI taxonomy): domain Eukaryota; kingdom Metazoa; phylum Platyhelminthes; order Polycladida; family Euryleptidae; genus Prostheceraeus; species Prostheceraeus crozeri. Next base: position 508,604 of record CAJQUW010002953.1, on the reverse strand, counting down.
TTCTCCGACGTCTTCTGTCGTAGGCATTTCTCTCCTCGAGTCCAATTTTGGTCATATCTTCCTGGATGTTATCGCGTCAACGCCTGCACGGACGTCCTCTCCTTCGGGCTCTGTTCACCTCCATTCTATTCACCACTTTAACAGGATTGTTGACTTCTATCCTTACGAGGCGTCCATACCATCTCAAGCGTGTTGCTCCTATCTTTTCGCAAATGATGGTCACTCCAAGCTCCCTTCGGGTCTGTTCGCTCGTCAGTCTGTTTCTTAACGTAACACCTCTAATCCGTCTCAGCATTTTCATTTCTGTTGTCTCCAGCATCATCGTCTCCTTCTTCCTCATCTCCCACACCTCCGCTCCATACATTAGCTCTGGTCTCACGACTGTCTTGTAGATCTTGAACATGCACACATACTCAGATATGTAATTCTCAAGTATTGAAAATAAAAAAACATGAAACAATACTACACACATACTCAGATATATAATTCCTAAGTATTGAAAATAAAAAAACATGAAACAATACTACACACATACTCAGATATATAATTCCTAAGTATTGAAAATAAAAAAACATGAAACAATATTTAGAAGTGTAGTTCGGTCGAAATTTTGACATCTCATTCTCAACCCTAAATTCTCCCGAGTGAAACGGGACACATCTCACCATGTCAAGTAGCGCAGCTTGCGCACAGCATCCGAAAACATGATTGATGATGACGTCATCATGGAAAGGCGAAGAAGATAGATTCATTCGCTAATGGTTGTATGGAGAGCAGATACTACATCTAGGCGCAGAAATGTCCTGAGACTACTCGTCGGTCACATACTCATCATCGGTCGATATTCGCGCATTCTCTGGCAGAGCATTTACAGGTAGATGAAAATTTTATTGTAGTGAATGCTACGCGGCATTATTTCGTTGATGCCGTCCCAGAGCCGGCAACAATATTCACTGTTGCCGGCTTCTGAATTAAAGAAGATCCATATAGCTGTTGGGAATATTCCTTGGCTAATCATTTAATTTTTATAGATTGGAAAGAGCCAAGTAGATTGCTAGAATCCATCAAAAATTGCTTATTACTGCAACATATTTCTCTTACTATCCGTAGGCATCATCAGGCGATGATTGTTTTGCTATTGTACAGAACAAAGATCAAGCAATATCACTTCTTCATCATCTTAATTCTCAAAATGACAACATAAAATTTGAAATTGAATTACCCTGTGGCAACGATAATCGTCTGAGTCTTTTTTACTTCTGCGTTAAGGCTGCGTGCCTCAGACGAACCCACTTTCGAATTTTATCGTAAACCAGCAAAGAAAAACCTTTTTGTACATTATCGTTCCCATATACTTCAAGAAGCAAAACTGAAGTTTATAAGAAACGAGAAAGACAGAATAGCAGAACGATGCTCGAATGATGCAATATACAAAAAATGTGAGAATAATTTTATTAGAACTCTTCAACTCAACGGTTATCCTGATTCAATGAGCAACAAACAAATGAAAAGAAAAAGAGAACGAAGTGAACAGAATGTTGAATACATGTATTCCCCATTTCCATTCGTCTCCGAAAAAGTAGACAAACAAATCAAGAACGTTTTTCGCCGAGAAAACATAGATGTTAGAATATCAAGGAAGAACAAAACCTTACGAAGTGCTTTGAAACAAAAACGACCCAATCAAGAGTGCACACTCCAAAATTGTCCCATCAGAAACAATAAAATATGTTACCAAAGGTGTGTAGTATATCAAATTACATGTGACAAGTACAAACAATTTTATACTGGCAACACCATTAGACATCTACACATCCGCTGTCGTGAACACACCACCAACATCAACTCATCCGTATTCAAACACCTGCAAGCGTGTAACATCTCTAGAACAAAAATAACAACAATTTTGTCATTTGATAATGATTCCACCAACCTTCGTTTGAGAGAAGCCTATTACCTCAACAAGTTAAAACCAAACATCAACTCAAGACACGAACTTGACAGTTATAGAGATTTCCTCTTTCATTGACTTTGTTATTCCAAGGCAATCAGATTTTTAATTCACATCCTTTTTCTTCCTGTCAGGTCTTTTACTATAAATGCTAATGGTACTATGTAACCCTTTACTACCTGCCGCATAGCTCCTTCTCTTCTCTTACCATAGTTTGCATATTTTGTACTTCTTTTTTATATATCTCTTGATGTGAATTTCAAATTTCATTCTGTAAATCTTTCACTAACTGCCTGATGATGCCTACGGATAGTAGGAGAAATATGTTGCAGTAATAAGCAATTTTTGATAGATTCTAACAATCTACTTGGCTCTTTCCAATCTATAAAAACATCCATGTAGCCAGAAACTTCCACATACTTCTACATGTGCATGAATCATAGCACGCACTCAATACAATACTAATCATGCCTAGCTTTTTCAAGCACCAATGATTCTTACAACCTCGGCTGTATGACTCACTGATCCTTTCAAAATCCAGGCATGCTTGATATATTATCTCTGAAAAGAATGTATCATGCAAAAATCCATATTTCTGTTAGCCTACTGATGTTGATTACTTTAGCTATACTCTTTGTTCTTTGTTTTGTAAAATGTAAAATAATATCTTTTGACACATTTTTTAAATATTTTCGTTAAATTTCGAAATACTGGCATATTTCACCGAACCGGCCTTATCAACCAATCAGTGATAAATGACCAGATTTGAAAGTTATATACATACAGCAGATCACAATTGCTTGACCAAGCGATCTTTTGGTCTAGAAGTCGAGCTCGAAAGTGTCATTGAAAGTCGGCAGGAAGGGCATCCGGACTAAAAGTACCACAACGCTCCAGAAAAGTCTGACTATGTCAACACCGTCCAAGCCCCCAAGATGGGGAATATTGACCTCAAAGCTTCATTTTTTATGATTCTTTAAAACAAAGAGCAATCTAAAGACATTATACTAAATACATATCAACCAAGCATGAATACAAAATCACAGCGAAACTGAACGCAGATTCACATTCAATAATAACCACTCCCTGTTTTCAAAGAATTGAAATACTTACACCGTCATCAGGATCATCTAACCGTTTGAGAAATGTCGGATACATGCGATGCAGTTCATCTTGATCAAAATGAGGACCACGCAATTGGAGAATCTTCCTCTGACAGCGAGTAGCTAGAGTTCTCGTCTCAACACAATCTTCGTCCATCAAACTCATCAACTGAAATGAAAGGAACACCGAGGCTGTCATCTTCAAATATTTATTGGCAAGAGTCAATGACCGCTAGATGATGTACTGGATTTCTGACCCAGCTGAAACGGAGACTGCTTGTACAAATTGCAACGGACAAAACTTGGGTTCAAAATTGTCAATTCAAAAGTGAGAGAGAATTAAAGAAATAAATTCTGCATAAAATACGTCAGTGAGAATGTACGTCTGTAGCAGCCACATAAGCCTGTGACACTACAGTGCATCCCCGTAAAGGAGCCGAGAGAGCGTGCGCGAAGAGGCAACTGTCCTACTAAAGTTTACAGTTATCCAGCTTGCAATCAAAATACATTATTTTGCTTTCATGTGAGATTGAGGCAGTAATTTTCATCAAGCGTGTGAAACAGAAATATGCTGCTTAGCTGTTGAGTCAACTAAACCTGCTTAGCCGCGACTATGGCTTGGATCGGCTTAAGATAAAATATCGTCGGCTTGTTAAATTTAAATAACAGCATTGTTTCCCACAAACAACACATGAAAAACTTAAGCTTTGTCTAAGGACTAAGTTTTCTCAGTCATTAAACATCACTACTTCAAACTGGTATAATGATCTACATTACTCAAGACATTAAGAAAAGTTCGGAATGATTCTTGCCGAAACCGCACTGCCTTGATACATGAATGCTAAAGAAACGAATTGGAGCAATTTGCAAATGTCGACAATCTTTCATTGGGAGCATGACAAGCACTATGGGCAGAAGTCAAAATCATTAGTGCATTAAAGAATGGATTCGCATGAAATCCATGCAAGGTTTTTCCCGCTTTAACCGGCAGGTTTTCATGCAATGAAGATGTTTCCGGATTTTTGTCCCACTTATCGAGGACACTGTATAAAGATATTCTTTCCTTCATTCTTTGGTCATCTATTTGTGAAAATGTATTGCTCTAAATAAAAGATCTTCAATCTAACGTAATATTTGACTTTTGAAGAAGATGCTTCCGCTTTGCTCTTGTGATACATCTCGTGTTATGCGACTTGGGCGTCAGAGAAGCACAATGAATATGTAATTTGTTTCTCCATAGCTTACAAAAATCACCAACTACAAAACCTAAACGATAAATTCCATACTTTCTTACTAACTTAAAACATACATATTGTTTAGAAAATGCAGACCTCAGTGAAAAATACAGAGCAAGTGGCAATCCTGATTCAGGGTATTCACTGGTCTGGAGGTCTCCTAGTTTCCTATATCATTGTTTTCTAACTGATGACAATTTGAGTCAGATTGAAAAGTGCAGATCAAAGAACCGGTGTGACAATTGCCGACGAATTCCGATGAAAATTTCTAAAAGCAATAAAAATAATATTGGAATGGCAGTAGGTGATAAAAATACACCCAATGCTTCGAGAATAGGACGTACCACAGCATTCCTGAAATTGTTTCTCTGTCTAAGAAATACTTGAATTTATCTGATACTACTATATTTCATTGACAGTAGAGAATATTATATTTATTTTCTTATCACGTAATTGATTATGTTACAGGGTACATATGAGATGAAAGACTGAAGTCACGGATGATAAAAGCTACGTCGGCGTGGAGTTATCAGGAATTAGAATAGTCCTAAATAGCATAACCAAGCTTCCCTCTTTTGATATACTAGCATCAGTTGTGTAACAAAAATCTAAATGAAACACCGATTAATAAAAATCGTCAATAGCTACACCTAGATGGGAGCATAAATTACACCCAGACCATTGTTTCAGATCAATCCATTGATGCCGATGTGTTTCAGCAGACATCGTTTTTCGAATGGGCAGTAATTAGGGAAATAATTGATAAAGAGCTTCAGCGGGTTTCCAGCAAATTGCAGTACAGGGTTCTAGTGTTTTTTTGAAAACGATTTTCCTTGTACTTTCCATGGACGAAAGCGGTTAACCGATTAATATTCAAATTAAACTAACAGCATCGCTGACAAATAGTCTATGATTGCTTAACATATTGTACTTTGCTTTTTAATCGAATAACCGAATTTTTATGTTTTCTTCGTACAGTTGGATAGTCAGACTGAAACCTGATCTAAGAGCTCCTATAGTATATCTGCTAGCTCTTTCATTCCCATTCTTGGAAATGACGTTGAATCGTTGAAGGAAGAAGGATGAAAGGAAGGCTACTTTGGAGACATCCAATTCTCGTCGAACTTACGATCCAGCTCGTACTGATCGCTGTGTTGATTGTTCAGTAAAATATTTTCGACAAGTATCGCTCCTGGAGGATAGCACCTACTGTGAGAGATTTGACGGTATTCATGGAGCCCAGCTATCTGCTGCTATTCCACAACAACATTAAGGCTTACCTTGGTGTGCAATAAAATCGGAGACTCAGAGAAATGAAGGCTGAATTGCAAGCAAAATACGTTGCTGTGACATGGACCAATTCTCAAATGGTTGGCCTCTTTGGCAGAATAGTCCATTTTATCGACGACGATTAGGTTTTATAAAGTCGTAATATTGGATGTCTGCCTCACAGCAGATTCACGACATGCTGTCATCGTGTTGGCAGGTGAACTTGATGGTGCATTTGAAACATTTCGACGGCGGGGGTAGTTGTTTCGTGTTGTACTCATGACTCTGCCAGCAACATGTGCTGAGCCCTTTCCTTATCAAAATAGGTGGAAGTTGCTACGGGCTACCTGGTACATCTTCTCCAGCTTGCTATATAGGATTCTGTGATGGAAAGTGACCGTGAAATGTACATTATGAATCAGCACTTCTCGGGGAAGTCGGAGAATTTTGTGCGACTCTGCTCAAAATATATAGGATTCAACTGTGTGTGAAGTTTTAACTATGCTTTTTCATATGTCAGCCGAAGACGGCAGAAGGATGTTCCACTTGTTAGAATTCTACTTTCGCAATGGTGAGAAGTTTTATTGATTTATATCCTGCCATTGATTTGGCTGTTAAGTAGTGCCTCTTGAATGAGGACAAGAAGAAGTTCTATAGTTTTCTTCATCTGATATAGAAGTGCTATGAAACGAATTATTTCTGTTACAAGATTCGAAACAAGCAAGCAATGGGAAAGCGATTAGAGACCAACGGTTTTTACGGTTCGTCCTCTTATCCTTACTGCTGTCCGTAAGCTACAATATGCGTGAGATGGAGAGACTTTGGACAGAATAGAAATCTGACCATTGCACCAAAACTACCATTTTTAAACGGTTTTTGAACGATCGATCACTGTGGAATATGATATTATGATACACAAGCTAAAATTTCATTGCATTTGAGATTCTTGTAATATTTCATTTATTATTAAAAAATTGATTTTTTATTCACATTCCCCACCCACCTAAAATTGAACTTTGAAAAATGGTACCGCTGTTTATCACATCATAGCAATAAAATATGCAATCTCCGTGTAGTACACGTCAGAATAATGATGTTTTGAATCAATTGCACTTGTCAAAATAATTATTCAAAGCATTCGAAACTGCCTGTCCTTAGTTATTCCTCTGATATTGGGCAAAATGGTGTGACTTTGGACAGTAGATAAGCCGACGTAACTGTAGTTTACTATAGCACCCAAAACTATAAAGCATCAATTTTGTCTTCCATCAATCAAGACATCAGAAAAACATTTTAAAAAATCTACTGTAAGAAATGTATGATGGTAGTAGTTCTTCGTAAGCATATTGTACCAACACAGATGCAACATTTGATATAAATATTTTATACTTCGTCTGCTTTAAAGCAATATAAAATTGGAGGTAAACTTTAAAACTGTCCAAAGTCACCCGATTTTAAGGTACTAACCTGTCTTCTTCATTTTAGTGTGATGCTTTCGAAAGAATTTGATGAAAAAAATACGAATGTGGTTTTCAACGATCTGCAGCAGAGCACATAGACAGGTGGGGGCTCATAAGTGTCGTGCAGATCATAGAGGGCCGATGCGTTGTATCCATACCAGATAGTTATTCGCATAATGATCCAATACTATCGGTATTTCTCTAAAAGGATAATATTCTCTATGTGGATAATTACTAATGATATTCTAACTGGCGTTCTGCCACAATCTCAATATTCTAATAAATTTAAACATCTTTAAATGCTTAATTGAAAAATTGCTTTCAAATTTTCTTGAATTTACAAAACCGCCTGAAAATGCACGTAGCCAATGGTAGTAACTTGAGTCTATTGAACGTGAAACTTTATTGGAGTTCTACATCCAGATTTACACTCAAATGAATATCACAAAACTAAATACGTAGTCTTGTTGACTGATGAGGACGAGGTATTGTAGAAATTTTTCATAGCACGAGCACTCACCTGAGTCCTCAGTTTCTCCCAAACATCCATTTCCCCTTCGGTAGGCTCTTTCTTGTCCCAGTCCTTCATCCCCAACAGCAATGCCCAAAGGCATGTGACCACAGCTGTTCGAAGCGCCTCTGCTGTTCTTCCGGCTTTCCACATGGAGTTGGGAATGATGACGAGCGACAAAATTGCCAATGCGTGTTCTCCTAGTTTTCCCTGAGAATTCAATCCCTGATCAGGTTCGTGCAACAATCGCGTAAGTAGAAGTATGATTCGCATTCGGAATTCCACCTCGCGCTCACTTCCAAGACAATCGCACAGCAGAGGTACAATGATGTCTGGAAAATGTCCCACCTGAGGTCCAGCCTCAATCAGAAGACAATCGAGCAATGCAGCCTCGGGGGAATGACGTGTCCAGTGAGATGATCCGATCTGAAATGACAATTTCACACTGACTAGGGTTTATTGTGAAGTCTCAACTGTGGTCAGGGGTTGGAATGTTGATTACAATTCTCAAACTTCAAGGATATGATCGTAGCAACAGGATTTGGAGCCATCTTCAATTATGTAACTACACTGTACTGTACATTTACGAATGTTTTGCATTTAAATTATATTTCTATAACTGTATTTCAATTTTACATGACCAAAATTTAATTTATGTTTAAATGCACTAGGTAATGCGAATATTCATTTACTTTTCCTAGAATTTTCTACAAACCTACAATAGTTCCAATCGGAGCTGCTAATTTAGAATTCTTATTGTCATCAATGTGGCTGCAGTTTGTAAACAGCTGCATGAATCGCGGTGAACTGATGGCCTTCAGCCAGTCCCAACATTGCAAATGTACATGTGCGTTCTTAATGTAGCAAAGCTTCCATTCAAAGACTTTTCACCTGTTGAGTTATAGTTTAGTGTAAAAACTACCCCCTCCCCCTCCCTTCCCCCAAATTCATCCTTTGGAGGGCAGACCACGGATCTCTCTTGATGTTCTTTGATCGCTCAACTGCACCCAGCTGTAATGCGAATGCATTATAAAAAGATTTTGCCATTCATTGCAGAGTTCGTTAGTCAGCCGGTCAGTTAGGCCGGTAACATGGAGGAAGCACAGACAATCTTGCAGCTGTCTAAATCTTTCACTCTATATTTATGTGAAAATATGCATCTGTTAATCATTTGCTTCCATATATGATTAATTCAGATAAAGCGATTGCATAAACAGAAATTGATTGAGCTGAAGACTGAGGGATTGACAAATCTTCGGTTTTAAGATCAATCGCGTACGAATCGTCGCCAAGAATTTCCATATTTGGTATTCTGGCATTGAACTAAATTGCGATCAAAAAGTTGCAGTTTTGTAAATTAAAACTTCTTTGTGCGGTTGACTGTGTACGTAGAGTAAACTGCTTTCTTTGATATTTTTCACCATACCACATTATAAACAACAGCGGGTTACGAAGACTTAAATCAGTACCTGAAGTATTTCGATGAGTTTCGGAAGCTCTTGGTGATAAAGGGATGAAACGTCGTCAAATGCATTTGCTACTGAAAGGTCCTTCACCAACTGTCGGCATGTTTCGGTGAATGCTTGGATCACTTGGAAATCTTGCCTTTCTTGAAGTCCCATAACAGTGTGAATGAGAATCATCAAATCTGTAGTGGTTTCCTGAAAAAAAAAACAATTCAAATCATTTCATTCAGTCTACGTCATTGAGTCAAATAAAAAAACGAAAAATATGGATCTCGAAAACTCATTAATTCAGGTTCATCACAACATTTCTAAGTATTTTTGCCAGCCCCATCCTCCCATACATGAAGTAGGCTATTCTAAGATCTGTGGAGCTAATATAACCACAACCAAAACGTTGTTGGAACATTATGTCAGGTATTATCGAGGTTAACATGAAGCTTGAAGTGGAAAGGAGTAGGCCTAATTGCTGCTGAGTAATGTATTTTCTGAAGAACTCTATAAAAATGCACGACTGCTGTCAACATGACTGTTTCTATGAGGCCTCAGTGTTTCAAAAATCATGCATGATATCCGCGCAATATAGGCTTTGAAATTTCTTGACATGCTTCTGAAATGAAAAACACCTAAAATGCATAGAAAACAAACGATGCATTTCAATAAAAACAAAATCAAATTGCATTTTTCGAAGTATATAATTGGCTTTTAAGTCATCACTTTCTTTCCTCAATCTTCAGCTACTTTGAGCAGTAGCAGAAATAGAATTAACCCATGGTTGACATTCTATAATAGTCTCTCCCAACGAGAAAAATATACATCTACAATGTACATAAGTAGATCCAGTGTGAGTTGACACGTGTATGTAGTAAATGCCCTCTTATCTGTTAACATGAAAATTTTGGACAGTGAGGAACTTTCTTAAATTTTGTAGATGTACCTTAGTACATTCCTTCTTTTGCTCACAGTTGTCTCGACATCTTGTTTTGGCCTGTGAAACATCCGCTATCATTTCAGGAGCAATTTCGATGGAACCCATCATGTATCTCAAATCTGAGGGCATCGCGTACTGAGCGCAACTATCGCAATGAATGCGACTGAAAATTTGTAACAATAGTATTCTTGTTTAGTTCAAAACCACGCTCAACATCGGCATCTCCATGGAAAGGAGTCGGAACTATTTTAATGACTGTAAAGAGCTCATCCGCCATTGAAATTAAATCCACAAAAAAGAATCAAGACAATGGGAAGTTCTATCGATACCATGGAAAAGATCATTTTTTTCAATTGTAATGATTGTCACCACAGAATGAACTGATTCTTAGCCTCTTCAGCTTCACTATAGAAGGCTCATGAGATGATCAAAGTTCCTTTCACATTCTTCTGGTTTAAACAATATCAGTTTGGGATCAAGGCAAAAACTGCAAGTTACTATGTCAGTAGAGTCGGTTTTCGGAAGAAACGTTTTTTAAAAAAACTTGACAAATATCATGGCATTCTCAAAGAAACGCTCGCCGTTTAGTTGGAGTAATTTTACAATCTGATCTCAACAATGCGGAGTTCGCTCCTAAACCGATATCAGTTCATTCAGTGGGGAGATAACGTCTCTCGTCAGTCCTACTATCATTATATACATGTAGCATTTGCGAACGTCTTAATTAAATCAAGTAGATGATGTTAGAAACTATTTATTCTACTGGTTTCGATAGGAGTGGAACAGTCGCTTTTATCTTTCATCAGGAACAGAAAGACATACAAAACGATGCAAAATTCAAATGGTACAAGCATAGAAAATATTTGCAAGATATCAGGATTGTATGCATAGAATAATAGAAACGGAAGGGATAGAATAATGCATAGATTCTTTATGTCAATTAGCAACCATACTAGTCACAGAGATAGGAGATTTAGGTTAAATACAGGTGACCGTTGTAAGACGTGCTGCATATTCAAACCAAAGGGATAGTCAATCGGTCATCAATTGACTTATGAACTTCATTTCCAGTATGATATTGCAGTTCATTGCATTTTTATCAGTTTCTTGCACGGACAATCTGTGCATTGGATGTATTGAGATATCATTGCAGTTCCTCGCACTACACCTCTTCCATTTCTATTTCAGATATTTCCAAATCGATTTCAGATCTTTCCAATTGAATTTCAGATATCTATCAGAGACTCAACTTTGAAGATATCTGAAATTCAATTGGAGAAATCTGAAATCGATTTGGGAATATCTGAAATAGACATGGAAAAGGTGTAGTGCCAAGAACTCTACATCATGTAGGAAATATAATACCGCATAGCTTAGCGTGCTTGCACCTGTAATTGAACTCACTGTCTATGTTCCTTAAAGCACTTCACGCTTCACGTCTCGTAATTCAAATAACATAGACAGTTCGTTCAATTATGGTGGGAGCACTGAAAGCTATGTGGTAATAACCATTTCATTTCTTTTTCGTTCATTGATTTTGAATTCCCATTCCCTTCCCATTCCCACGGGATTTTTGATGGGAATTCCCATTCCCACGGGATTTTTGATGGGAATTCCCATTCCCACGGGATTTTTCAGTATTTCCCATCAGAATTCCCATGGCTCATTACTCTTCCTATATACGGTTTATGGTTCTCTTCTTTCGGACTACAAGTCGATTAACGGATTTTCGTAATTGAACTGATGAGATTAAGCGCTTTTAGTTGACCTACCTTTTGGATGAAAAAGTATTGGCATATCAATCTATCTTATTTTGTAATTTCCAAAAATTGCAAGTTTTTACTAATTATCAAAAATATCTATCATTTTGTTTCAGGGATTAGTCAATCAATAAAGACGACTTCATCGAAATAGTCTTCGATTACATATAGGTCTATACATACACATATTCGCATGTCTATTCACTCTGATTCATTTCATGCGGTGCCGTACTTGTGATGAACATGGCAAACTTCCAGCTCATCGCAATATCATATTTAAGTTTACAATAGAAGTACAGTGCCTGTATACAAGCAATGAAGTCAATACTTCGCCTACACATATTTCTATGACTTATCAACAGAAAACAACTACTGATTTATGAATATGTGATAATACGCTCGCTCGCATCCCATGTATTTAGGTACGGTGTAATTTCAATTCTATCTAACTTTGATGATAAAGCCACAAATGCAAAAAGACATTTTTTTTATTCGAGAAACAAACGCTCATTGTAAATTTGTCCAAGGATTGACAAACATTGCTGCTAAAAAGGCATCAAACATTAAAAAATATCAATGGATTGATGAAAGCTACATATTATAAAAACTCTCCAATGTAGGCCCTATTATGTATAAAGGCCTACGAATGACAGTACTACAATCTAAGAATAGCAGATTTTCAATAAATTATCAATGGACTAACAACCGTTACTTTGAGACCCGCGTGATGCCGAATGAAGACTATCGATGGATTAACAAGCGTCACTTTGAAAACCATCAAGGCAAAAGTAAATACTCAAGAAAATATCAATGGATTAACAAACAAAATGCGGGTATAAAAACAATCATGAGAATAGCAGATACTGAAGTAAAATATCAATGGATTAACAAACGCAAAACGCTACCATGCGGCAATGAAGGCTATCAAGAGAATAGCTGATGCTCTAAAAAAATATCAATGGATTAACAAACGTTTCTACGGGTATGAAAATCTAGAGAATAGCCGATGCACTAGAAAAATGTCAATGGATTAACAAACGTTGTTATGAAATATATCAAATGAATAACAAATGTTCATGCAAACCTAGGAACTGAATTATAATACAGTCTCTAACTTACAAGCATATTTTATGTAAATCATAGCGCTGAGCTTCTCAGGCTTGAGCCTTTTTCGAAGCTTTGATAAGAGAATCCCCGCCTCGCTGAATAGTCTTTCTACAGAAGCCGATGACACTGGGGTGGAAAAAAGAATTTTTGCACACTTTGACAAAAGTCTCATTTGTGGTCCTTTCTCTTTCCAAAAATCCTTGGTCGGATGTCTGGAGGCCACACGAATGGTCTCAAAAAGCAACATTTCTGTTTCAAGTTGTTCATGAAGCGAAGTTTTCATGCGCTTTGGGCGTGGAGCAAACAATGTCTCAAACGGATCGCTGGATGTCGAGGGCTCACGTTCCTGGTTATCACTGACTTTGTCCGTGGGGATATCAGATATATGCATTGAATCAAGCAGCTGATTCAAATAGTTCACAACACTCGATTTGAATCCTTGCATCTCCTGCTCCCATTCATTCATGAACACCTGCAATTCTCGGGTCTTTTTGCTGGAATATCTAAGACTTTTCACCATATCCAAAGCCGTGTTGCAGACATCAATGCCTGACAAATAACAAGCCGCTTTTGCAAATGATGAACCACAACATGGCCACAGCTTCTTTCTCATCTGGTTTCGTAGAAGGCAGCAAGTCTCCCGAGCGATGGCAGGCACTTCTTCACTAATCTGCATTTGGAACAAGTGAATATCCAAAGTAAGATAGTTCAGGTAAGATAGATAAGAAGTTGGCTCATCAAACTCAACTCTGTCAAAGAAGCACTTGACGGCTTCCATAATATCCAACAGAGATTTCAGTAAAGATAAAGGTGGCAAATTGTCAGATACATGACAGTCTTCTTCTGACAGAAATACAGTGTAGTTGTCCACCGCAGATCAAAGTCGAGAATGTTGAAAGCGCCATGGGCGAGTCGTGCTTTTATCAGGAATAGCACGCTTCAGTCGCTTCGCATTTTGGTCGCGCACATTATAGAAAGATTCCACAGAAGTCAGATTAGACAGCATGCCACTTAGTAATTCTGGTGGAGACTTCTCGAAAACGTCTTTGACACAAGTCGACAAGGCATATTCGGTACAACCAATTCTACCACCCAAGTTCAGCGTCGTTGGATAACGGCCGTCGAACGCTGCGACCATTTTCGGTTCGTTGTCACTAACTATAAAGATGGGTTGAGAGAGCTCACCCTGTTTTTCATCATCCAGTGACTTAATGCATTCTTCGAGAATTTTGAAAGTGAACGAAGCGTCGTGTAGTACATCATCCAAATCACAAATCTTAAGTGGATAACTGAACCAACGCCAATCTTTATCGAGTCCACAAGCAACAATAGCAAAATAAGAAAGTCGATGTTCATGTCTTCCAGACCAAAAATCAATCATGCATGATACACCAGTATCCAGATCGTTGAGACTTTCTAAAATGATGTTGCAACTTCGCATGGGATTGCTGTCCCTCAGTCATTAACCCCGATGAAATGTAAGTTCGTCCGATGGAATAGTCATTGATCTTGTTGTTTCTGTGCGTTACCGAAGAAGCGAAGTTTGCGCAAGAAGATGCAATTTGAGCCATGGCGTTGATGGACACAGTCGGATGGGCACAAACAAGCTTCACTACATGCTGCTGCCATTGTTCTTTTGCTTCTTTCGGAAGAGGAGGCTTGCTTGTTGATGGAGCACACTGAAAACTTCGGTGAATGGTGAGTTGATTGGACGTCGACGTCGCCGGTGCGCAGTTTTTCTCGAGATGGCGCTTTATTGCACTGACCCCGCTCTGGTTGACCCACTGTCCTCTTGTCTTCTTAAACCAAAGAGACAATTTCTTACAGGCATCACAATAAAGGAAAGGGGCCAACAATGGTTTCTTGTCGTCTCCTGAGCTCTCGGCAACCGGTGATATGTCCACTTGCACGACCTTTATCCTCGAATCAAGATTGGCACTACCACTGGTTAATGACTTCGGTGGCGGAACAAAAGATACACGAGCAGCAGAAATGTGATGCTGCAGAGTTTTTTTGTCTACTTCGAAGACTTGTTCGAAGACATCGCAGCGACGACCTGCCTCAGAGTGGGAACTGAAGTTGCAGACGATTATAATTACATCATATAGCTCGGTTCCTCTTCGGTCTGCAGCCTAATGAATCATCGCCAAGCGTCAATCAGGGGAAAAGAATTTTTTGCGAGCTCACATTCCCTCACTTGAATTGTCAAAAGTTGCGTAAGTGAAATTGATCATGCAGCGCATGGGGCGAGAGAATCGGTCGGTCACTGACATGGAAACTGATTCTCCTCCCGTCGGTTGACGATGCGATTTGACAGACAGCCTCAAAAAGCCTCAGACAGCCAAGAAAAGGATTGTTATGATGATGGTTACCGACCCGTGTTTCGTCACCCTGACAGAATCATGCTTTTTTCAGACAAGGACAGCCTGCTTACTGTAGACACACCTGTACAATGTACATGTATAAATGTTGTATTTTCACTTCAATCTGTGTTTTGTTTGTGTATTGTATTGTTGTATTTCAGTTCAATCTGTGCGTCATTCATGAGCGGCTTCGCCTAGTCATCCAGTAAGATGAGTGCAACTACAGCCTGCATTCTCGCTTTCTCACAACCTTTCCAAACCAAAAAAGAGTTGATACTTAAAATTTATCTTATTTTGGTGATCAAAATTTTCATTTGATTCCCATGGGATTCCCATGACCTGAAGCAAGATTCCCATCTCATGGGAATTCCCATTCCCACGGCAAGCCTGCTGTTTCCCAAATATATAGAGAAGAGCACTTTTCAAATTGAAGAGCGCATACAATGTTGGTAGTGCTGCATGTAGTGTCAGTTGCTTTGGTATTATAAGAAAGACCTGTGACTGGTGACATTATTGTTGTCAGATTCGAAATCATTTTGCATGTTTTTCAGCGCGCTGATCAACAAGGTGTAACGCTTCCGGCCTATCTAGTAGCTAAATTTCGTGTCATATCATATAATTTGGAAGAAATAAGAAATTGCTTCATCTTTGATGGCGGTTTCCACCAAAGTTCTATCTTAAGGTTGTTGTCATCTAGAAGGTGCTCATGTCTATCAAAACTGATCTCACTTCACTATAAGTTGATGGATGACAAAAAATAAAATCAGATGGAAGCTCATTTTTCAGGCTCTCTAACTTCTTGATGAAATCCGTTGCATCTCTGATGTATGAGGTTGCATTCTGAGCCAGGCGCTTAGTCTGTGAATTTGTGTATAGACGCCTATTTTCTCTGTCACACTGGAGCACGAAGGAACAATTGGTCGGCCAAGACAGGTTGAAATATTCTCATGAACTTTTGGTAAAAGATAAAAAATAAAAGTTCTTGGAGTCAGTTGAGGTTTTATTGATTCCACAGTTTGGACTGATAGTTTACCATACTAGACTGGCCTATCCAATTCCATCATCATTTTCTCTTTAAATATCATTGTTTCATCAACAGGTTATTGTTTGTATGTTGCAGTATCTTGAAATTGACGATAGGCCTCGTTGCAATAATCGTTTTTCTTCCAGATCACTATATCGCGCGTCCTTTATCGACAGGTTTTATAACGATGTCCGGATTGCTTCGCAAAAATTTCAAAATTTCAAATTCTTCATACCTTAGATTGCTCGTAGCTCTTGTGACTTTCGTAGTGTGAATATCGTTCTCGACTGATTCAACTAATGTCCTCGTTGCATGAGTTTGGCTTTGATTCAATAATGAGCTACAGAATGATGTTGTGCTTGTAATTAAATCATAGCGACTGAACCTTTTAGGTCTGATGGCAAAATCAAGTCTCTTATTCAACACAAGTTTTTCTTCTACTGTCAGTTCGTTTGATGTCAGATACAACAGTTTTATTCAAATCTTCATTGCTGATCTCAGGACGACAGATTCTTCTCGGAGGAGTTTTACCGCGCACAAAACGTCGATTTCGAGGTCTCATAATGCTTTCAAGGGTTAAGGTGATTTCATTGTTGAACATGTGCCTGACGTCGAAATAATGACAATTTGTTCAATTACAGTTTGTTTACTTTAACTGAAATCAAATGTTCAGATAGCATCACAGTCCTTTGTTTCTGATTTGGTATTGCATGAGTCAATGCTTCATAGTACTTTCTCAGTTCGATCACCATTTGAAATTGAAGTTACAATATTTGTTTTCTCCACTTATCATTCAATTTTTCAGAATTTGGTACTTCTGTGATTTTGTAAGGCAATCTGAGGCCATTAGGTACAATGTTGAGATATTCGCAACATTTCAATGAAGTAATATGTAAGATGATTGATATAAACGACTTCATTATCAAAAAGATTAAAGGAGTTGGATCTGTTACAGATACAATATGATTAGTTTTATATATACTGCGTGACAAAAAAATCTGAGCACTTAGAAATATAGGGACCATTATTTTAAATAATGAAGTAGCATCAAAACTATAACTTTGAACGCTGAAAATTTATTTCATACGTCTCTAGAAACCTGCATAGCCCGAAGCATTAATGCAAACTCAAATTCTATTGTTCACAGAATTCATACGATCCTTCTTGCTCAATGCGTTCTCATTGCTTTTGACCAAAATTTCGGAAAATTGCTTGAAATTGGTTGGAAAATGTGGATACGAGTTTTTCACCCATCTACCATTCTCATCCCACGCAAGCTCGGTGAAATATCAGGAGAGTGTGAGGGCCATTGGAGTCAGGCCTACTCAACTGCTGAGCTGTTGTCATCTAGCTGGTGTGCTCTGTGCAGCTGCACATTGTCATCTTGGATGATGAGATGGTGCCCTATACTGTTGGATCAACAATATCCTGTTGGAGTCACATTCTCCGACAGATAACATTGGCCATCCAAGGTGCCTTGATGACAATAGCAGCCTTGATTCGTCCATCGTGCCAAACACCAACCGAAATCATGACCCTGAATCGATCATGTTCGGAAATGCAGCAGACTGCACATATCTCACGAGACAGTCTGTGAGTGCATATTTTTCCGTCGTGGAAATCGAGGGTGAACAGTGACTACTCGTCCACATCACGCGGTCACTAATCAGCGCTCCTTTTAGAATGTCACTCACATCATTCTAATCTGTTTTGCTTGTGTTTGAGACCTGTAACAAGTTAATTCATGCGGTAAAGCAATCGTTTAAATTCACTAAAATTTAAGAAGTTATTGAGAGGTGTGCATACAGCATGTCTGTAAGACTTAAATCACGCTTTTGTCAAATTCAGTTCGTCGATATATAGTTCTAACGCAACAGTTGATACCAGCAGCAGATTTCAAACCCATTGCCAGATGTACAATGTTCTGATACCGATATTTCTTCGCTGTAATCATTAACTTTCGCTATGTTACTATTTGTTTTCTTTGGTCTTCCAGATCCCTCCTGTTTTACAACTTTTTCTTCTTCACACTAACGCACCCACCAATTCCTAGAAGCTAGCTAGCCTACATGTACATGCAATACATCCAATTCTCTACAAACATGCGCTGTGTCCACAGCGAATCATTCCAATAGCCACACATTTCGCGAATTCATCTTCGTGCTCCATCATGCAGTTACGACTTCTGTCAGAAAGACAGCAAATTTTGCAATTACGCGATGCTTAGATTTATCCAAACATTGATTCTATGTAAGAGGATGAACGATATCTTCATATGACTATCCTACATAGAAAGGGCACATAGAAATTTGTTTGGGAGTAAGATTGACTTCGAAATTTGACAGAGCTGATTAATAATGATAAGTGTCAATTTTTTTCTGTCAGGCAGTACAGTTGGACAACTCCAAACGATGGATCGATTGACGATGCTAATGATATTACTATATACATATATATAGTAATATCATTAGCATCGTCAATCGATTTGCAAACGTCGTAATTGAATCGAGTAGATGATGTAAGAAACAATTTATTCTACCGGTTTCGGATAGGAGTGGAACAGCCGCTCATCCTTCATCAGGAATAGAAAGACATCCAAAAAAATGTAAAATTTCTAAGGTATCGGCTGACCAATCCTCTATTATTCAGAAACTACCGCTACAATGAAAAAGCTTGATTTATATGGAGGAAATAGTCGAATAACTTGCTATGAAATTTAATGGCGATCGGTTGTATAATACGTACGGTATAGTACTGTGGAACTACTAAAAGAAACAAAAAAAAGTAACAAAGAAACATAAATCACGTAGAGGGTATAAAACATAAATAATACATCGTCAATAGTTAAAAAGGACCAACATTCAACAAGGCCCGTATATCGTCAGAGGAGGCCCACTAATAGATAGAGGGGCCTATTACCATCAGAGCGGGCCCATGGGTGGCTAGAGGGGACGTATCCGGATGATAACAATTGTAATGACTTGTGATCACAGTGGTCTCATGGCACTACTTCAAGGCATTCCATCTTAGGGCATACATGCCTTACTCCTTACTCTACCTATTTTTTATTGCATTTTCTGGCGAATCTCATAAATGACACAGATGGCCGTTAAAATATCTAGAAGATTATCTTCCCTGAATAAAATCAAAAATTTCCTGACCGCGGGGAACCTTGTCATCGTAGAGTTGACTTTGTTCATAATAATGCTTTAATGCAAGCGACCAATTTTCACGCCTGCAAAATATTGAATTTCTCAACAATGGCATATCCCAATGACGCATCATGTCAGTAATGACGAAGAGAAAAATGTCACAAAGTTTCATAGCAGTGTTCCGATAATTTCCATCTTTCCATCGTTCAAAGCAACTGATAAAGGTGGAATTAAGGCTTTAACATCAAAGTGTGTTCTCGATTTCAATTGCAATATAAAACAGTGAAATTTCGATTGGACAGAGTCACAACACATCATTCATCACATGAGAAAGGAAGATGTGAGTCAAACTACTTGTGAGCCGCACACGGATAGTGGCTAGAACTTCTTTTCTTCAAACAGTCCCGATGATGTTGGTGATATACCATAGCTACACAACTTCACACAATTTGTGCAAATCGTTGCCTGTGCTAATTAATACTCTCTCTTAAGCCTACTATCCGAAAGCACGTTGATTCATCTTGGCCGCTACCATCGACCGATAGAAGGCGCAGGACGCCGAAGACCAGTGTGGAGCGTGTCTTACTTTAAACTTTAAAATTATAAGCTTCGACTAAACTTTGGGGAGTTTCGCTTGATTTGATTTGTGAATATCAACAGCATTGCTTTTTAACCATAATTAAAGCAAGTATGAAATATAATTGTTCAGATATCGCAGCTCTACACCTAATCCATAATCTTATTACTAGACACTATCGTGCACATTCTAAACTCCAACCATGCTTGTGAAGTCCTTCGTTCCGTGTCTACTATGTGTTTTAATAGAGCTATTGAGCAATAGGTCAAACACTCACCTTCATCATCCCAGGCGGAAATTTCAGCAGACTTTCAACACAGCGACAAAGTTGAGTTTTCAGTTCAACTGACACAGAATGGCACACTCCTTCGTCGATAAGCCGATGTGAGATCTCAGGTAAAAGAGGATCCATCAATACGGGATCGGACCCTCGAAGGAAAGATGCCAAAGTGGATAAAACTCCACGTTGTAGATTCGCGTCCGTTTTTGTAAGCATCGGTGACAACAGACACCACCAAACCCGAGGTTCCACGAAGTATCCAATGATCTCCGTCGACTTCTGAATGGCACTACGACACTCCACTTCTTCATCACAAGAAGCAGAATACAACGCAGAAAGAACACGTTCCATATGTTGAGTCATACACTCTTCAGCGTTGATTGCTAACACCACCAAGAGTTGAGCAGCTTTAATGCGAGTCCCAGATACCCAGTCCGTCAGATCACGTACTAAGGCCGGAATGATGCGAGACATATTTCGATAGATAAGTCCACGACAACCTGCGGGATTTTAAAATGTAAAATCAGGTGCTTCGAAGAATTCAGAAAAGCAACCCATTTTTATGAGCTCAGTAAATAAACCTAGGAATCCATAGCATAGTCAGTTCTCAGTAATAGTTTTTGAGCCCATGATTTCGGATTCAATTACTTATATTGACAAATGTCCCTAAATTGCCGAATGAAAACTAATCAGCTACAATAGATGTGTAAAAACCGAGGACAGTCGTGTTTTCGTGTCCGCAGATGTGTCTTGTAACTTCTCCAACAAAAAGATAAATTGAACAAGTGAATTCTTTTCATTTACAAAACTCTTCGATCCTCGGAAATCGGATGGCTCTTCATCTTACCAGAACAATGAGCATTATGGATATATTGACACTGTATGCCACATGCCCATTCGTCATCACTTACCGAGATTTGGTCTCTCAATATCAGGAGGATAATGTTTTGGTGCTGGCTTCATGTAATCCTCTTTATCCTTGAATTCAGTTTCATTCTCCCGTTCATATCGCAATCCTGCAGACAAATTGAAGCTTTATTGTTGCCTGTATGTTGGAATATCAGTGTATGTATATCAGCTACACATATAACCTATAACAGGCCTGTGATTAGCCTATGAGAAAAATTGAGGATCTTTTTGCAAAAATTTGAGGAATGGAAACGGAGCCTAGTATAATAATTGCAAGAAAAACTCCAAATTTAAGCACGGATTTTGGGCCAAACTTCAAGTCATGAAAGTCACAACGAAGAAGGAAACCCACATGAGTTGACCACACCACACTTTTTGAAGTAGTGCATATTATAAAGGGATATTGACTTGGTCATAATCACTTTCCGCGTTATTACGAATTTAATTTTTTGCCTCAAGTATTATCTGCTTAGAATGTGACGAACAGAGGATGTCAGATCAAGCTGCTGAAATCGCTGTGCTTCACGTTATCATCTCCAATTCAATGATGCGTGTCAGATTTGAATACTGCAATTTTTTGAATATAGGATATATCCTCAACTACATGCATCTGGGACTTTGTAACGATTAATTTTTACGGACTTTAGAGAAATTTGGGAGGAGAGTAACCCATAAGTATAGAAAGCTTAAAATCGTTGACGGAATGTTTGTGACTTAAAAAAGTCAGTAATTTATTATGAAGGATGCGCCATATTACACACTAATTTATTAATATCACTTTATGCTACATAAGTTTTGGTGCGTTTCGTTTACGTTTCGTTAGCGTTTGATCATATCGCTCCGATCTACATTCAAATGAACATGAGTTCTCTGACACAACACAAAACAAGTGTCGGGAACAGACTTGCCGTTAAGTTGTTGGTCTCATCTAGGCAAAAAGTGAAAGATTATCACCTCTATTCTTTGAAGTTGCGCAGAGATATTGACATCCACATCTTGCAGTTGACCCAGGTTGAAAATCTACCAACCCAGTACTATGTGGTTCAATGTCTTAATTAATCTGAGTTCCGCATACAACGATAAGCAATGTGTGCGCTAGTTTCACACCAAGCTGTGTTCAGCAAATTATGAAAACGATCTATAAGTGAATAATTCATCCAGGATAAATGTCGGTTAGCAGACCCTGGAAAACGTAGCTGCAAAAAGACTCATGGGATAGCAGAGCTTCATGCGCTTCCAACCCCCGCACGCTAGTGACCAGGAGGCAGATAGACACCAAATTTAGGGACCATCCGCTTTACCCCGTCGGATGTGTACATGTTCAGCGGAAATAAAATGGAGGAGAGTGAGTGAAACAAACGCTTCAGGTAATAAGAGCACTGAAATCCAAGTGAGCTGGGTTACCTATATGCTATCATATAATGGATATAGAAGATCGATATCCATAAGTTCTTAAAGAAGTGCAGCCATGCATTTGGCAACCCTATAGTCGCATAAACATATAAAGAAGGTTGTGAAACAGGTCAATATAATTAATGAAAATAATTGAATAAGCATTTTATTGTTGAAATTCTAAGCAATATTATGAAGTTAGAAGTAAAAAATTGCTGACAGTGTTCAAATATACAATTTCTGTAGGTTGATCGCAATGCTTCACTCATTAAATACGTGGAAGTATTGCACTAAAGAGTTCGACAGACAATAACTTCGGACAACTTCTCTGCTTAGCAAAATAAGTTCGGACGAACCGGAACATCTACAGCCCTGTAGTTTGCAGAAATGGAAACGACGTGAACAAGATCAAAATTCAGCGTAGCAAAGTGCGTCAAGGTAACAAAATCAAAAAACAAGCTAACGACTGGTTAATTTTTGATATGCGAAACATGATTTAAAAGAAAATTATTATATCCTAAAACGTCTAAAAATTTGAAAATGCTCACTAGAAGGTCAGTCAGTCAGTCAGTCAGTCAGGAACGAATTATATTTGAGTGACATTTCACATGTTTACACGTCTCAAGGCCACTGTACAAAATTTCATCAAAATTATAATAATAAAAGTATGTAAGTAAAAAGCATTTAGTACAAAAATTACGTATAACAGGATTTTAAGAAATGCTGCTTAATTGATTTCTTAAAAATATGCGGTTCAGAAATGTTCGTTATATGCGGTGGTAATGAGTTCCATGTACGAGAGGCTTGCACACAAAATGAACGTCCCCCGATAGTTGGGCACTTTACCCGAGGAACAATTAGTGATTGTGTTGTTGAGGATCGAAGACCAGGGCGTCTTGAAGAAGTGTATTTGAAGTCGTGGGCCAGGTAAGAAGGAGCTTTTCTATGAAAACATGCATGTGTCAACGCAGCCAGCCTATAAAGCGGACGGATGTCCGCAGGAAGCCAACCCAGATCTCGAAGTAGAGGACTTACAGATGAAAAGCGTGAAGTTCCAAAAATCAAACGTGCACTAGCATGTAACACGGATTGAAACTTGTTAGAGAGTTTACGTGGAATACCGGCCAGGATAGAATTACAAAAGTCGAGGAGAGGCAAGACCAGTGATTCTATTAGTTTGATAAGGAGAGGACGAGACAGAGAGCGGCCGATGGAACGTATCTGTCGCAAGACACCAAAACACAAGGATGCAACATGAGTCACATGAGCACGAAAAGAGACCTCCGAGTCTATGATAACACCAAGACAGCGAACAGACGAAGATGGTTTCACCATATGATTTCCAACACGAATGGAGTCATTAGGAAGGGATGAAGCACGACGGGAAGATTAACACCACATTATCTCGCATTTGCTTGCATTTAATAGTAGACGATTCGATGAGCACCACGCAATAACCTGATCTACACACTTAGCCATGCGAGAGACCAAGTCACTTGAGTCGTCAGGATGACAGTGACCATACACCTGTACATCGTCGGCATACATTTGTAGGGACAGGTCAAACTGTGGTATGATTCTGATGTATCTGATGTATTCTGATGGTAGAGTTCGGATGTATAGAGAACAAACAGTAGCGGTCCAATCACGGAGCCCTGTGGAACACCAGCTATCACAGGACTGAAATCAGATAGTGTAGAATTAAAAGCTACACGACTTGATCGTCCACGTATGAATGATTCAATCCACAGCAAGGCAGTACCAGTAAAGCCAAAATTTGATTGTAAACGGGCCAGAAGAATGTGATGATCGATTGTGTCAAATGCGGCTGACAGATCAAGGAAGGTAAGGAGACTTAAGCTTCCGTTGTCTGCAGCAAGAAGAACATTGGAGGTTATACGAAGAATGGCAGTCTCACACGAGTGATGCGGTCGATATGCAGACTGAGTCGCAGGAATTAAGTTGTTTGCATACAGGAATGAACGAAGTTGCGCGGATACCAGGCGCTCAAAAAGTTTGGAGACGACAGTAAGGTTAGAGATAGGACGGTAAGATGTCGCGGCATTCGGATCACTGCAGCCCTTCTTAACCACAGGGGTAATCATAATTCGCTTCCAACGGGACGGGAAAATACCTGAAGACAACGACGTATTGAACAGATGACTCAGAAAAGGCTGCAGAGATGGAATGAGTTCTTTCAAAAGGACAATGGTTCTCCTCTCCTCATGTGAAATGAATTGGCGAGTAAGTTGTTCTTTTCAAAATTATGTTTATCACTTCTATATTGAAAAGATTCTATTTAACAGTCATACATAACAGTTTATACATGTTATAGGATTCTATCTTGGCTTCTTGATTGGAAGTTTACACATCATCGCCATTCGCCAAAAAAACAATACACTATCCAACATTTAGTCTGTAGTGTGTCACATTTGAGGAATTTCTCATAGTCCAACTATATTTGAGGAATTTTTGAGGATTTTAGGAATAATAAACAAATTTGAGGAATCTGAGGAATTTGAGGAGTAATCACAGGCCTGCTATAATAATAATAATAATAATAGCTTTTATTTGTCAGACAACAGTGATTCTGTAGACGTAAAATATTGGCACAATAGAAATTCATACAATTCATACAACCAGAAGAAGTCAAAGATACACACAAAAATTTATCTAACGAGGCGTGTAAATGAGTTGGCTAAACGGACAGTCTTTGCCTTCGGTGGGCTTAGTGATTTTTTGTATGTGTTTCGTAGGCACCTGCCCGTGGAAGAACAAATCCTTTGAGCGTGTGACTAGCATCGTCAACGACTTCAAACAAGGGTGGGGAAATATCCCTTCACCAATAATTTTAGAGACTTTTCTCAACACCAAACATCTTCCGTTGCAGATACTCCGGTGGGTAAATAAACACTGGTCAGCAATGTAACATAATCGATCGGACAAATGCAAAATACTCTCTCCTTAAAGTAAAATCACCACAATCTGACTTCTTCAAATTCCATATAATGAACAACTTCCTTCAGGCACATGCAACAATGGTGTTAACGTGTTTGTTCCATTTCATATCGTCAGATATGTGAACTCCCGACAGTTTCAGATGCGATACGGTTTGAATAATAGCTCCATCTGTCATTTCAATTGGGAGAACACTTACGTTTTTGAGAGTAATGATTTTCATCACTTACCATTTAGAAAAATCTATGATATGAGAATACCCTGTTTGGTCACTACTTCGATGTTTGGGAAGAACTGGTGTTTGAAAACTGTGTTTTTCTGAAATGTTTTAAAACAAAAGCAAGTTTTTTTTAATTTTAGCGTCATCATTTTTTGACGTTTCTTAAAATGTCCGACCCTCTGAATGAGTTGTTAACGTCATGATCAGTTTTAATAGACATAAAAAGATAAGAAGCTAGAAAAAGAGAGCTGCAATTTCAGATGCACAGAAACTAAAGTCTATGCCATATCAACAAGCTATAATTATTTTCATAGGAATCAATATATCTTGGGTTGATCCACACGCATCGATCGAATTTCATTTTGTTGTCATGCTAGCATTTCTTTAAGAACATGTTCTAAAAATTTAAGGAATGCCAGGTTGCTATCCTCGCCCACATCAGCTCCAAACCGAATTAAACCCACGATCAACCCGCTTCTATTGCATTGCCAAAAACTCCTTCCATAGTTGTTTGCATACGGGTCATTACCTCGCACTGATGTAGAATGTCCATCTCGATCTCTATAGATGTCAGCTGTCCCTGTCATTCAAAAAAGTGAGACTGGATCTACTTGGATTATTCAAGTAGATGACCTTATCAATAGCACCAATTTATTGCAGACAGAAATACATCTACATCTCAACGACCGATAATTGCTTAACAGGGAGGAACGAATGCTTCTTCAATCTACCCACTGAAATCTGGTGAAATGGTGGTTGGAGGCAGAAGTTATACATGATGGAAATCTGCAGAAGGAACAAGTTGCTTGATGAGCAAGTCTGTAGATGCCTATGGATTCTTGACTCTGCGAGAAAGATAGTCATCTATTCGCACATGTATATGGCGCACAGCACTGCCGACACAAAATTTTGAGGATGCTGCATCAATAATCACAAATGACCATCTTTAGTTGACATATCTGTCTTAGTGTTTCCCCCCATGTTCAAATGTGACATCTATAGACCATTTCTTTAAGTGTAAGAATGGCGGGATGTACAAACAGAAATTCACTTGAGTTTATTGTTGGTGGAGTCCGAAGTAAAGGGAATGGTCATGTAATGAAGATTTTTTCCTATGTGGGTTAATCAAGTTTGATTTTCAAGAAATTGGGTGAGTAGCAGTCATTTAGGTGTGGTATGTTGGATTGCATAAGCGAACTTTATTGCATCTCTAGCCGACCTACCCCAGCATATGCCATAGAGGCCCCGGTACGTACTCTAAGAAAAAAAGGCTTTGACTGAATCTTAGGCCTATAACTTTAGGAATGCAGATATTCATTGAACAAGCAAATATATTTATGAAAACAGCAAGCTTCTCAAAATAAAAAGTAAAAACCATTGACTTGACACGGTATCCTTGACAATATTTGGATTGATATAAATACACATAAAGGTCCCTTACATATAGCGCCTAGCAAGCCCTATAATAATAAAAATAATAATATTCTTTATTTATCCTCGAAGCACAATAGGGTTGATAGTCCGGGAGCTAGCGTGAAGTTGTGCAGGGAACGAGGTAGTACATAAAACTTTCACATTTTTTTTTTACTGAATTTTCACCCCTAGCACAGCTATGAGCCATGAACGAAGCTAGGGGTTACTCAATGAAAAACTAATAAATTGTATTACTGTAAATAAATAAAAGAAAAAAACCAGATCTTCTAATCTGATTAAGCTGCCCCCATCAGAAACCTATTCGCACGCCTCTTGAAAGTATCAAGATTGTATTGGTCAGGGAAAGTGGTCTGGGGAAGCTGATTCCAAAGCTGTGCCGTGCGAACAAAAAAGCTTTTCGAGCGACTCACAGTACGTGCGCGTTCTAAGCTCACATTATAGCATGTGAGTGCATTAGCTCTGCGTGTACTTCTGGAGAAGATCTTAGGTTTGGGTACGCACTCATTTACTGCAGAGCTGCTTCTACCGAAATAGTACCTGTAGAAGAGACTGAGTGAAGCAACATCCCGTCTGACGGAGAGCGGCTGCAACTTGCTAGCAAGTTTTTCACCCATGAGATTCTTGACACGTTTCTCAACCCGTTCAAGGAGGTTAAGATGCGTTTGTGGGGCGCCTGCCCACAGATGACAACAATACTCCATCAGAGGACGAATAGTGGACTTGTAAAGATAGCAGACAGTCTGTGGTGGAAGATAGCTGCTGGCACGATAGAGACTACCAATGCGTTGAGCTGCCTGCTTGCTAATGGATTGGATGTACGGTTTCCATGACAAGCCTTTCGTAACCGCTAATCCAAGGAAGGAGATGGAATCTTGTTCTCTGATCCTATTATCTGACATCTTAATGCTATGATCATCATCTCCTTTAAGTCGTGAGTGCAGAATACTCTGAGTTTTTGAAGGATTGAAGGAAACAAGCCAATTGGCGCCCCATTCTGAGACCCTGCGTAAGTCTTCGTTAAGAACGTCGCATAACTGCTGACGTTGCTGAGTGTTTTTAGCGAGTCGCTCATTGGAATTGAAGAGTGTTGTGTCATCTGCATACATCACCAATTTACTCACTAGGCAGTCTGGGAGGTCGTTGATGTACAGCAGAAAAAGAGTGGGTCCCAAAATTGACCCTTGAGGAACTCCTGCATTGACAAACTTGGTGGAAGACTTTTGGCCATCTAAGACGACAGATATCTGCCTGTCACTAAGGAAAGAAGCAAGAAGTTTGTGGAGTTGATCAGCAACTCCATAGGACTTTAGCTTCATAAGGAGTCCCTGATGCCAGACTTTATCGAATGCCTTGGAAATATCCAAGGCAACTGATCTCGTCTCACCTTGTCTGTCAAGGACACGACTCACATGTTCAGTGACATATGAAAGAAGATCTGCAGTTGATCGAGAGTGCCTGAAGCCATACTGTTCTTCTGATAGAAGGTTCTGAGTTTCAAGGAAGTTAACAATGTGTTGGTTAATCACTGCTTCAAAAATCTTGCCAGCAATTGGAAGCAGGCTGATAGGACGGTAACTAGATGGAAGAGATGAGTCAGAACCTTTCTTTGGAACTGGAACCACGGAAGCTACTTTCCAACAAGAGGGAAACTCACCGGTGGATACACATCTACTGAACAGTTTAGATAAAAGTGGAGAAAGCTCAGGTGAGAGATGCTTGAAGACCGAAACCGGGATGCCGTCTGGTCCACTAGACTTAGAGCTATCGAGACCGGCGATGATCTTTTTGACGTTTCGGACTGTGACTGAAGGAGGACTAACTGTCTCATCAGTGCGCATGGGAATTGGAGGTGGAATTCTACCTCCATCGTCTAATGACGAATTCTTCGCAAACTCTTTGCAAAGAAGCTCGGCTTTGTCTGCTGAGGTTGTCGCCATAGAAGTACTGACTTCGGCATGACGGAGTGCTGGGATGGAGGATTTGTTCCTATTGGTGACACTGTTGTAAATCCTCCAGAAGTCCTTAGAGCCAAGCTTTTGGGTAGCAATGGATTTCCGTACATACAAAGCGTAACGGCTTTTGGCCTGATGTATGGTTTCCTTGCAATGTCTACGTGCGGTTTTGTACAATTCAAGATTGCCAGCGCTACTGTCACGCTTATACTTATGGAAAAAGTGGTCACGCTGGCAACTTGCAGCTGCACATTCTGGTGTAAACCAAGGTTGTGAGTGAGGCTTCATCTGGAAAGTACGGTGAGGGATGTAGGCCAACATCCCTATCTGAAGCCACTCTGTCAGTTCTTGCGCCGACTTGTGGACGTTCTCGCTCAGAATCAAATTCTCAGCTTGAACTTGACTAAGAAAAGTGCGGAAGCCACACCAGTCTGCTTTGGAGAATTGATAAACTGTTCTATGGAAGGGTGCAGACGGTGTGGAGCAAACTTGTTTGCCAGAAACTGTGATAACACAGTGATCAGACGTGCCGAGGGTACACTTTTCGTTGGTGTAACTGCAAATTTTAACATAGAAATTTCAGGAAAATTGTTGATATACTTTAACGAAAAGTGTCTGTTTGTACACTTTACTTCATCCTCTGTCACTGAATAATAACTCATTTGAAAGATCATGATCTGTAGATGATTTCTATAATTACCAGCTCAACAAAATACCAATCTGTGTAACTTTTATGAGCAAAAATTCGAAAAAATGGAGTCAACACCTTAAATGTCACAATTTTACCACTGGAAATACATAGGATTGTGTTATCCTCTCTATTTATTAAAAGCAAATGATTTGATCCGGCAGACGCAAAGTTTTGCAGTAGGTTAGAGGTGTACTATGCTATGTGAAAGTTTTATGTACTACCTCGTTCCCTGCACAACTTCAATGACCCTCTTTTCGTTGTGGTCGAGTAATATGATAAAGAGGGATAAGGTAAAAATACAAAAATGAAAGAAAAGTAAATGTCACTTTCAGAAGCAATCCAGATAATACTGGTAATAGGCTGATGTAAATTGTCGATAGGTCGGTAGAAAACGAATAGGTAATGGCAATTCATTGAAACGTGGGCCAGTAACACGAAAGGAATGGTCACCAAATTTGCAACGAGAAAAAGGAACGTGCATCTTTTGATCTGCGAATGATCTCAATGAATTCCTTTTACATCTACTTGTGGAAACTTTGACAATATCTATTCTAAATAATATCTAGAATCAATTTTGGTACGGCAATAAATATAGGGATGCATCGAACATAGGAAAGGAGATGAAAAATATTCAACAGCAGCAACTTTCGAGCATTTGTGATGATTTACCCAGGATCATACATATCATTGGTCTAACTACATAAGGCAGGATTTAGAATTTTCAGGATATTCGTGCCCACACTCATTTTTCGTGCATTTGTGCCCACTTTCGACAAATTCGTGCCCAAATCCGACTACTGCATAGCCTAAATGAAACTTTCAAACTAATGCAAAACTTACCTATATCATACCACAATTGATCAGCCAAATCTTTGATTTCTGATACATCATCTGTATATCCACTTAACATAAGCGGTATCAGCCGATGAAAATATGAATATCGATCCTTTAAATCCAACAGCCAGTTTCCAACAACCTCTATAACAGCCTTTCGAACCGTAGGAGATTGATCAAACAATCGTTGCGCCAAATGAGAGACAACTTCGTCGACGAATTTATTATCACCATTTTGGATAACATTTCCGATGGCCTTAACAACTTCCACACGAACTCGAGAGTGTTGATGAGTTATAGTGGCACATAAAGGCTTTATAAAATGTTCACTGTGCGAATAGAAGTATTCCGGAATTTTTCTGCTGAGGTCAGAGGCACATTTGCAGCCAACCTTCTTTATTTCATGGTATGGATCAATTATTGAACAAACTAAAATTCCAACCAATTCCTCCATAAAGACACATATCCTTTTCGAAGACTTGTTGACAAGTTTATAACACAGTTCGACAAGCTGCAGTCGAATTTCTTCCGATGGATCCAGAAAATCGTCTCGTCCTAAGCGTGACATGATGGCAGGAATCAATATACCTAAATATTCATCTACACACTCAATGTCATCAACAAAACCACCAATGATTATTATTGCAGTCTCACGATGTTTTTCAACTTCATCAGATAATGAAGTAACAACTGCCGGACATAATGATTCAAATATGGACTGTCTAACATCGTTCTCGAAATCTGAAAATCTATCTACCGTTTCTTTCTTAATAGTCTCCAAGGCTCTTTTTCTTTTAAATCTACTGCCATCAGATAGCAGATTATAATGCCTGGTTAGATCGGTCTCAGCCATGTTAAAAATAGAAAGTAATTTTTAAAAATATCATAGAAACCATGTATACAATACAATTTTTAGGCAAAATTTTCATAAACAGTTGATCTCAAAGAGTAACAAGCATAAAAATTCAAGAATCAACAGCATATAGCAAACTTTTACAAATATTTTTTATTTTGTTTGAATTCTTAATTGTGTTGCTAATTGACAACAATACCGCGGCAATTTTAAAATTGCGAAAAATGACAACATCACCTACTGTAGAAGACCATTTGATTGCCTTGGAGAAAGCCCAGAAAGAATATGAGTTATCACTAGAAAATGTAGATAAGCCTCCAGAACCCACAGAAGAGGAAGATGCTGAGCAGCAAGTAGAAGAAGTCGAGGAGTCTGAACCTGAACCACCAATCGATCCGTACGTGAAGGCAATTGAATACTTAGAAGAACACGGAATTCTCCACCTATTCCAAAAGCTGACATCAAACATAGTGTTTTATAGACCAGAAGATCCGGTTCAATATGTAATAGATGAGGTTGAAATCGTGGCAGATTCCTTGAAGACACAAAAGGAGGATGAGAAGAATAAATCCAAATAATTCACAACAATCGGGTCAAATGTGTACATACAAGCAACTTGTAAATAGTCGATTAAATATTTTTACAGGACTACTACTATGGTTTTCTTTCGTTTTATGCATGAAAACTCCATTACTCGCTTATTCGCGATCTGCCAAGAGAAAGGCGCGTAGAAAGTCCTAGCAGAATTAGATGATTTTTGACTACTACTTTCACAGCACGAATACAGTGGTGGAGTAATTCACCAGTACAATATACATGTAGAAATGTGAGGCGATTTTGAACTGAAGCGCATTCTATTATACGTTGAACAGTTAGAGTGTTTTATTATCTTTTTATTGGTTTGTTTGTTTAGTGTTGCACAAAGCGTAATTTGAAAATTTAAAATGCAGGTCGACCGCGTGCGCGAAATTCTATTGTTGATATTGCTATGGATGATGACGGAAGATGTGATGAATCTCTTTCCTATCGTGACATCGTTTAAATTGTATGAGATGAACTTCCTTGCCTTCAATTTCTCGCTTCAAGAAAGTTGATTAATACGTGTGGTGAAAATTATTCTTTTATGTAATATACTCAAAGTGTTGACAAATATCGTTGGCAATGTAGTCAGTGCCATCTTTCTAAATCTGTTCGTATCGACAGCCTCCACGCCAAAAGTCACCTGCCTCTAAAATATTTGATAGACATGTCTTGCATGTCTTTCAGTTTTGAATAATACAACGGACTCTATATGTAACTTTTAGTTTACAATTGTTTATGTTCTGTAATAAAATAAAATACGCCAAACTGTAATTTAATTTTGCTGTAAATAATAAAACACGCTAAAGTGCAAAATCGCCGATGTGATTTAACACGCCAATTGGTTAGCTGTCAACATGCCCAAAAATGACAGTCAGTCGTGCAGGCCAGTCCTTCTTAACGCCTACTTTATTTGTTGTATTTGATGATCCCACGTGATTTGTAGCCATAAAATCTCCACAAGTTATTGATCCCACTTACAATTAGGGATGCGGAGTCCTATCATTTTGATAGGACTCCGACTCCGGTGGTTGATAGGACTCCGACTCCGGGTGGCCAATATATAAAGCCTAGTTTTTTGAAAAATTAACTGGCAACCTACATCATACATCATTATAGGCTTACCTGAACCTATTTTTAGGGATCATTGCTGTTTCAATTATCAATCATTTTCGATGAAAGTTCATCAAATGTCGCTTTCAGTTGGATGCATACGACACGGATCCTCCCATCTGCTTGATGCGTGCTTCATACGGTTTTTCTCCAGTCTCTGCCAGGCAGGAAATTCCCCATCCTTCTCAAAAAAAATATGAGTACTTTCGTTTTTAGATGACTCATCACACATGATTAACGTGAGGGTAAGAGGATAATGTTCTCAAACAAACTAGTATTTCATTTTTGTCTCTGATGTGACCTTTGGTGCATAGGTGTGATCGTGGCTAGGAAGGCTTGCCTTCTCTACTGAATCACCGAGTGAAAAGACAATCCCTTTTTCACTATCACGGTTCATTCCATCAATTATTTCAATCTTTGCATGCACTGCTGTCTTTGTACTTTTGTTTGACGGAGAAAGTTGATATCAAGACAGTGACAACTATATGCACGAGAATAAATAATTTGTTTGTATTATATTTCGGGTCTAGTTATAGGTCGCAGTGCGGGGTCCTATCATTTGATAGGACTCCGACTCCAGCAAAAATGATTGGACTCCGGGACTCCGACTCCGCATCCCTGCTTACAATGAATCATATCGTGAAGCTTATGTGAATATTCTATTAAGTTTGCGACAGTATTCATAATTTTATGCACATTGGCAATAGGCAGCCGCTTTAACTGAACATGTGTCACTCTGGAAAGTCTTTAATATTTCAAGGCAGTTGAACCTGCTTCAAGTGATGCCTCCTTGGTAAGAAGCAGGGTTTAGTGCATGAAT
Source organism: Prostheceraeus crozeri (assembly GCA_907163375.1). Classification (NCBI taxonomy): domain Eukaryota; kingdom Metazoa; phylum Platyhelminthes; order Polycladida; family Euryleptidae; genus Prostheceraeus; species Prostheceraeus crozeri. The sequence continues at coordinate 474,663 of CAJQUW010002953.1, read as the reverse complement.
ACACTATTGAACATTGACTCAATGCAAGCTATGACTAGCGAATTTCAACCGTTTCAACATTTGGGGCACTTAGGTTCAGCCATCAAATAAATATGCAAGATTCTGTTCTAGAATGGGTTGACAATCTTATATCTCTACAAATATCTTTTCGCTAGGTATGCAGGTCAGTCTTATGAACATCGTTCACATTTCAACAATTCTGTCTCATTAACTGCTTACTTGCTTACTTATGTCTGTCCGCAATTGTTGGTTAGTGTTCTTTGTTAGTGTCGATGTTTGAGATGGCTGTAAAGTCCGATCCTTACCTTAAGTATCCAGGGGCACTGAAGACAAGGAATTCGTTTGCCTGGATAGATGGTGGGTTGAGGTTCAACTGCAATGTTTGTTCATCTCTGCCTCAGGGGGGCGGTGAAGAGTGAATATAGAGCGCTTAGCGTGGCTTACGGGAGATGAGAGAGCTCCCATTGTTAAGTCTTGATGTATGAGGCGAAGTTTGTGTAAAGGCGGATTACATATTTATCACACAGCGATTACATCTTTATGGGATTCGAGGATGAACAAGATCTGTTTACTTGTGGGAATCGAAAAGGCAAAGATTGATGTACAGGATTTGTTTACATGTGCGGATCGCAAAAAGCATACTGTATTTATTGATGGGATGAATTTAATGACAGGATCAGTTTACGTGTGGGAAACGCAACAATTGAATGATGTCTGATTTATCTTTGTGACATACGTGTATCTTTCAAGACATATCATTACCTATTCAGTATTTTGTCAGCCACTATGTGTGGGACCCCGCTCGTCTGGGTTTGAGTGTTCAGGTTAGGGGTCGAAACACAACTAGACGAGTACCTGCTGATGACTGACGGACTGCAGTATTATGTTTTATATCCCTTAATCGGTAGCTGAAGTAGTGGTCGATGTATTGTAATTCAAATGAAGAAATGTGGAATTACATGAAGTACTATAGACGGATGAAGAAACTGGCGATAACAAATTCAAGTGAAGAAATAGTATTTTCCATGTGTAGTCTTAGGTATAGTGTGTATAGTTTCATTGCTTTCGGTGTAGTAGAATGTCATTGTAGTTCTATTGCTTACCTCCATTATCCACTTTCCACTTATCCACTCTGTGTAGTGTCAGATATAGTTCACTTGTAATCGGTGTATTTCCATATTTTACCTCCACTTTTCCAATTTCTATTCATCGGTTTCCTGTTGTTTTATAATATCCATTTTTAATTTCCTTAACCTATGGTGACCATCGTCTTATTCTATTTCCACTATCAGCATCTGTAGTCGGTACAGTATTTGATACAGTATATTAGACGTCTGCTTTGAACGTGTATACGGCAGTGTTTGGAATCTATGGTATTAGTACAAGTCTTAAGATTTCCATTTTTACCAGATATTGGGCCGAAGCTGATCAATTTTAATTCGCTGTCACGAGAAAGCTACATTGAGTTCTTTTAAGAACTGATTAATCCAATGGTTACACTAGCATTGCCTTTGTACACTTCCGGATTGGAGAACGCCATCAGTCCTCATTAGGACTACTTTAATTAATAATTTAAATTAGTAAGCATTATATTCTATTATAAATGGCTACTGGGATGACTTTCATCATCGTATGAGAATCAGTTGATTGATTCACTATCATTCCACCCTTTTATTCTTTATGATATCTTTGTCACTTCCTGTATACAATTGATAAAGAAGCCAATTTTATATCATGCGTTATCATCAATTTTGAAAGTCTATCGATAAATAGAAATAGCAGAACTCGCCCATTGGTACTCCAGGGAAGGAATAGCAATCGTCTACAGATCGATGAGCGAAGTACGGATCAAAGTGAAGTTGAGTCATTATCACAAGATAAAAGCCTAATGCATACCCATGTAACAGTATAAAGATCAGACCAAATAATATGGTAAGAGATTTGCCTTAGTTCATAGGGCTAAAAGTCTAAATTTACGCAGACTCATACGTGTTGGTTTGTATGCAACTGTAATGAGGCACGACACAAAAGCTCACAACAGGTCTGTAGCTGCATGGAATATATTTCCTAAATCACGTTTTACCAACATCTTCTCAGACTCTTCGATCGCGCTTAATGAGAGGTTCTCATGACCTGTTCTCAAGGTACCAAAATGTGTGTTCAAGTAGTTAGTGCAATCGGATTACTTGATTGACATTATTCAGGCGGCAAATTTACTTACATTTCGGTGGGATTGCAATTCTCAAAAAATATTCAAATACAAATATTTTCTTTTTAAATGGCAAAATGCAGATGCATTAATACAAACAGCATTTAAGAAATTCAAAAATGCAAATATCCTTACTTCCGAGATACAACCGCAAATATTGGAAAAAGCTTTGTCAGTCCGTTTGAACAGCATGTTGCTGTATAATGATTGAAAAAAACCTTGGTGTTTTTCTTATGGTGCGTACTGCCCAAATTTTTGCCTACTCAGGCCGCTTCGCGGGTAGGTTTCTGATTTTTCTCAAATTTTCCCCGGAAATACCCGGAGACATTCCCCGGGAATCGAGACTGAGAATTGTCGGGAACTTCCAGGAAATCCCCATCAGACGGACGCAATCTCAGAAATTCATTTTTCAAGTTTAGGTTTTCAAGTCAGATTCCCAGCGAATTATCGATGTTTAGGTTATAGTGTCCAAAGAGTCTATGGTCGCATCCAGCTGATTTCTCATGGTTGCATGTAAAATTGTAAAATGATTGATATCTAGATCAGAGAATGATGTAATAAGATTACTACATGTACAGCTACATGCGAATGCCATCTTCAGTAAAAGAATTACAGAATGATATACATGTACGTGTGAAACGCATTAAAGTCTGCTTTGATTTTATGGACATGTTGGTTCTTGGTCAATGGTCTTCCTACAAATGATCCTGAAACTGGATTTTATTAATCTGTCCCAGGAAAAATATTGTGATAGAAAATCAAGTTCATTACAGGAAACCCAAAGCGTCATTCCATGACAATTGAAGATCTTCAATTTCTTCAAACGGCCGAGCATTTGACGAATAATCGGCAATGCGTAGTTGTAAGGGAGGGCTCTGGTGTAGCATTCGGTGTCCTTACAAGTTTACGGAATAGGCTTTATATCGAACACACTTTTTCAAATGAATGGCATGATAAAATTTAGGTGTCTCATTTGCATCATTCCACGACAATTGAGGTCTTCCGCCAAAATGATAGGAAAGATGGTTCGTCAACATAATAATTTCACTTCAATCGCAATTAATACAAACACACAATACGATACACGCCATAACAAGGGAGTGCTTTCAATTTTTCACTAAAAAGAAAAAATGGTAGCAAAAAGGAACTTCCTCTCGTGCAAGACAATTAACAATTTCACTTCAGTTTATACAATACGGGCATGCATGCTTCCGATGAAAATATCTGCAAACAATTTCTAATGGCATTGGAGGATATCATGATATTCGCGTAAAATTAGGTAAAATGCGAAAGTCGTCATTCCACGACGATAAAAATGCTCACGTGTGTTATACATGTACGGGTTGAAAGGGTTTCATCTACTCAAATAATAATATTAGAGTATGCATATCGCATGGATGTGAACATATGAATAATCTGTTAAGAATCGAAAATTAGTAAAAATTTACAGCACAACATAGTATTATCGCCTACAATATAGTATGCATGTAATATAATATATAGTAGAAGTAAAGTGTTTATTCATCAATTGGAAATCAAGGCATTTCAGACATTGTATGCAAGCATAGAAAAGGAATGACACAGCAAATACTCGTATATCCAATACATTATACAAATAACACATTAATATTCAATCAAACAATGCTTTTCGAAAATATAGAAAAAAAGAAGACGCGGTCAACATGAATTCATTAAAACAGAAGTATACAGGGAGAGAAAGAATGGAGTCTGAAAGAAAAGTTGATCAGAAGCAGACAAAGTTGACCAAATCTTGGCATGCGTTTCGGTACAAATGGATGCAATGGGTGAGAACACAACGATTCACAGTTAAGAGAAAATTCACGTACACGTTTTTCTCTCACTGATAAAATTGATGAAAATTTCAAACTTTTGTTCTAAAGTTTTGGAAGCCTCACAAAAACAGAAGCAGCATACAATAAAATTCATAATATACCGGCATTGTACACCATGCATAAATTATCACGAGTCAAAAATGGCTTTAAAATACGAATTACATAGAGGCGTTGTGAAGCAAGTTTCAGTATCCTGTCGAAGTGAGAGCTCCAAGCAAGTTTGTCACTCCAAATTACCCGACGATTTTGACCTCTTTAGCTAAGCTGACATTGGAATAATCACAATATACAGCAAATCCTTTGTGGAAAACAAGCTGTTGGGACTTTCTCAAATTAAGAGACAAGATTCTATTATAATCCATCCAACTTTGAATGCATGACAAATTAATTGGAGAATAACCATTACGAAATATCGGCTAATTCAATGTGACATCATCTGCATACACCGCCATAACTGAGTCCATAGCAACCCTCAATGCTCCCATAAACGCTACAAATGAAACCGGACCAAGTACTGATCCTTGTGGAATACCGGAAAGCACGATTCTTCTCGAACTGAAAACATCATTCAACTTAACTCTTTGTATGTAACCGACATGTAAAGTAGCTCTTAAGCCAAACAATGAAACCCCAATTCAAACCAGCACCCTTTAAACGATTGATCATGAGACTGGAAAAACTCTATCAAAGGCCTTAGACAGATCTAAGCATGTCATTCGAACCGCTTTAACATCAGGATTGTCCATAAATTTGGTCACACAATCATGAATTCGTATCAATGCACCATCGGTAGACCCGTGTTTTCTGAAAGCAAACTGGTGTGACCATATGTATGTAATTCACTGATCTTCTGTATAATATGGTTGAGCACTAGTCTTTCGAAAATTTTGCTAAAAAACGGAGTAAGCGGACGAAAGTCAGCAATTGCTGGATTTCTACATTTTGGGATTAAAATGACATCAGCCAATTTCCAGCATGAAGGAAACACACATTTCGTTATGGATTAATTGAATATGTAATACAGTGAAATCAGTGGCGTCGCGTGCGCCCAGACCATAGGCCCTCACTTGGCATTGGAATACTATTTCAATACCAGACATTTTTTATGTTACAACATTAATTTTCATAAAAGTTGAATTTCTAATTACAATTTCCCGAACACTTTTTTAAGCCCAATGAATGTGCACATGGGAAGTGATTGCTCATGTCTCTTAACCGCCTTACTCAAGGAACTGATTACTATATCCCCTCTCTGTCCGGACCACATTTTCTAGAGAAAATAGGAGGCAAGGTCAACAGTTTCTTGCGTTTCTCATGGCCGGTCAACCGCTCACATGTTTGAAATTTTGATACATTAAAATGTCTTGTGTATTTCTTATTTCTTTCTCTGTGAGTACTTTCAATTTTTATATCAAGTGTTGACCTACCTTGCTTGACGACTGTCATCTTTTCAGTATATTCCCTTGGGACGAAAGGCGTGATTATGATCTCATCTGCAGTACTAAACATAGTGTCACATCAATCACGTTAAAACAAATTGTGGAATTCTACCGAATCTGGGTGTTCGAGTCAGATGCATTACTCTGCATTCATTGGAGAACGCTCATCATCTGATCGCAGTCTTGTCTGAACGTCAGCCACCTGCTAATGTTGACGCAGTGGCCTCTCTGACATAAAGCGAATCCAGGAACAATTGGGTTGTGCTTCCAATACTATATTTAGATGCCGCGCCTCGATCAAGAGTCGAGTAGAATTTCATTGCAAAAATTGGAGAAGGCAAAGCATAATGTCTATCGGGAAAAGCCAATATTGGCGCGGGCGCGTGCGCTTACTGTCTCACACGCACACAACTTTCTTTCGCTCTGTCTGAACACACGACTAGCTTGTGTGTCTAATTGTTCGAAGAAAACAGCTGTGATTCGAGCACGTGCTGCAAAACTGTTCAATGAGGTTGAGCGTCTGACTTTGAGACGGAAAGCTGTGCACAGCTGTCACGAGAAGCTATCGAATTTAAATAAATGATGACACTTTTCATTTTTATAATTGTTGGAAAATAGTTTTTAAGGATGCGCCGAAGGCCTCGCAGGTACGGAGAAGTCGCCAGAGTGAAATAGATAATAGCACCGCAGCTTCTCGAATTAAGTGGTACTCTTTACAATGGTACCTTTACATATTTCTAGGCACAAGTGATGTCAATTTCATCAATCTGTATATCCCAAAATTCATCATGGAGCAGACACGCATATCAGTGACTTGCCAATTGAAATTAGCATTACGTTCTTTTTGGACAGATTCGAGAAAAGATTCAATGCCACCAAAATTATTAATAAGACATTCGTAGATGCAGGAGTTGCTCTTCCCATGTATTTCATTAACAACCGTCCAAACATTTTTAGAAGAATTGACATGCTTTCTGGTCCAGATCATTTTCGCCTTGGTCATTTCTTCCCTTGCTTTCTCCTCATAATGAAGACATAATGACCAATTCCTCTGTCGGTATGCACTCCATCGCCTGTTAATTAGATCCTTCAATATCGGAGTGATCCATGGCTCATCATTCCTGACAAGAACACGTCACTAGCGGACAAAATTGCGGAAACATCGCAATTTATATATGATTTTATGCGTTAATTGTAATTTATTGTCATTTTACACGATAATTGCAATAAAATGATGCAATATATAAATTGCAATTTTTGTATTTTTCGTTTGCGAAATTTTCATCGTACATTTATCATGATCGATTCATCTCTGTGTTGCTTCCTTTACAAAGATTTTTGCTTTCTTCAGGATAAAAAATGAAAACATTCATATCATTGCTACTTTTTGTTGATTATAATTGATATCACTGTAGTATACGAAAATTGTAATAAAAATAACCTAATGACTATATTGCAATATAGTCATTATAATACTATATATATATTTTTTTTTTGAAAGAAAAAACAACTATGTTTCTATCAACCGAACATGTTTCGGAATGTAATGATCATTCCATCTTCAGCGGTACAGGAATCCGATAAAACAACAGAAGTAAGCTTATATACAGATCAGCGTAAAATACAAGAACCGATATCCATCAAATATGACGTGTAAAACTATGATGCTATGTACAGGCGAAAAATGACGTCATGAAAATCACAAATTCAAGTGCAAGGGCACTGAGCCATTCCTTTCATTAGATAGCAAATCGATATTTTCTTTCAGAAGAATAGACTCCAAGATAAGAGGATAGGCTGATGCACCGATAATAGAGAAATTTTCAGCTTTAGGATGGTGCTCATGTAAAGAGATTTCAGTGGCTACGGGATAGGCTTTCAAATGCTCGCTGATTCGAGTGGCTAAGTGGCGCTTGGTTGCACCAATGTATCGCACTTATCTCCAGATAAAGCTGTTGAAAAAAGTTCATCAAAGGAATTAATTTCTTCCTTATGTTTTGAGACAGTCAATTTCATTTCAGAAACTTAGTCCTCAGTTCCTTCAACGCTGGCTAGCAGCAGCAAGAGTGGAAGCAATACTGTACAACTCAGGTTTCAACATATTGGCGATCTCTATTTTGTTATCATCGAGAAGCTTTTTAATGTCTTGAAATGTCAGCACGGAAGCAGATCCACTGGACCTTGTTTTTGCCGGAGTTAAAGCCATACTACAGTACAAGTAGCCAAAATGCACTGCGGAATAAACACAAATGATCAAAAAATATAAGCGCCTGACTGTTGTAGATTCGAACCAAGGTAGTTGAAGGCAATGCAAAAGTACGGTATCTGATTATCTAAAATATAGCATGATACTATATTTTACTATAGGCCGCTATATAGTCATAAATATATATATACATATATATATATATATACATATAGTTAACTATAGTAGCTATGCACTATAGCCTAATAGCCTGCTATATGCTACTATAAACATAGTATGATACAAAGTAACCAAATGTCCATGCAATTGTCTTTAGTCCTATGAGAATTTTCGGTTCGTGAATTGTCTTAATTCTTAGTTCATGATAATTTGTGCCTCATGATTAACTTTTCATGATAATTCTGCGCTTATGATAATTTTGAGAATTTTTCATGCGTTCATAATAAATTACAGAGAATTTATCATGAATGCATGATAATTCTCTCATGATAATCGAAGAGAAATTACACAAATTTCATAACTCCGAAATTTCTCTTCGATTAAGATGCATTATGAAGACTTGCTGCAATCTCTCTGCCATCGCACGTACCGCAGCTAGACATCTTATTCCTGAGTTCTCATTGGATGATATCATCGCCAGGAGATTCTTAGCTTGAGTGTTGTATATGGGTGTGAGCAGCAATGTTGTCAATCTTGGGAATATTGTTAGCCGATTGAAGCAATCATTTTTTTAATCTGATGTTCTCCGTATTCGGTTAAGTGTAATTCTGTGTATTTGCTATGAACTCTGAGATAGACATTGGAGCGTTTAGATCGCAGAATGTGATTGTGAATGCAAATTTTGTAAAGAATAACATTAACAAAGCAGCTGAAATCCATTCGAGATTTATTTACGTTAATCAGCCCTGTCGTTAAATGTTGGAAGAGCCAAAACAATTTGATGAATGCATATCAGGCCATCAAAAACTTGCAGAAGTCGATCGAGGACATAATGACAAATTTTGATAATTGGTTTACATAAATTATAGCCGCAGCCACTTCTCAACATGAAAATCTTTGTCAATCTTTTATGAATGATCAACATGATACATCTGGGAGTGAGCGAATCGACATTTGTACATGTAATTTTCTGAAAATGAACTTGACATTTTTCTTAAAGAATTGTCATTGCGCTTCACAGATTTTATTGAAACTCTCTCCCTATTGTGACTGCGTCTTAAATCATAAAAATAAGTCATCCGTCTGCGACTAAAATAAGCTGTGTATACAATGTACAATGTACATGCACGCGTATGTTTGTCAATGTTATACCGCAGCAGCTGATGATATTCCTGGATACGCCACTGATATCAACAATCACCACCCACCACAATTTCGGATCATCTTCTACTCCACGTAGTCTCTGAGGCATTGAATGAATTAACCATGGAACTAACCGTTAACAAATGCCGATGATACCTCTGTGTAACAATATTACCTAAAACCTGAACTCAGATCTCCTAAACTTCAGGATCTATGTGCACTGTGCAGCCACTTTGCTTCCAAAATGCTCTATGTATTCTTCAAGGGATTCAGGTCTGAAATATTTCTAGGCCAATTCAGAACACTGATGACGTAACAAGGCGGCTGCGAATGCAATGAGCGCGATCTTACTCATGAAATAAGGATCTCTTGACACATGGTACATTACTTCGTAATTACGTAAGAATCAGGTCTTCATCGTTTCATTCAAAAGCTCTTTGTTTTTTATCGTCATGAAGGACTTCATTAAAGAAAATGAGTTGGTTTAAAAGCAACTATATCAGCTCTCTGACTGGTGTTTTTTAATTAAGAAAGACTCACAGTTGGCTTTCTACATGTAATATCTTCAGATACTTATTCTTGGAATAATATTATTAAGTATTTTTTAGTGCACAGTTGCGTGTCCTAAAAACAAAAGTACACTTTACATTATATAGCACCGAAAGTTTTGAAAATTTTCGATACATCAGCATGTTTAGTGCAAACATCGATCGATAAGTATGAAAAAATCGCTCGAGGAATAAGTCGCCATGTGGATTTCTAACGCATGAATGACAAATGCATGTATTTCATAGAAGAGCATTAATATTTCTGCTAGCAAACACTCGTTGATCCTAAGATATACATGTATTTGCGCAAAAGTCAGAAAACTGCACTTAACATATTTTTATATGGCATTATGTAAATCCTTCACTGATGTGACTTCTTAAAGTGACACGCAGGATGTGGTTTGACAAATTGGTTTTACAAGAAAGTTGTAAACAACAGCTCCACCCTTTTCTATCGGGAGAAAAAGTGCGACCGTAAAACCTGTAGAGTAAATGTGCTAAATATGGTAAGCTATCAGCATGGAGTAATGGAGCTTTAAATCAGCTAAAAGCTTCACTACTTAATCTATCAACTGAAAAATATAATGCTTATTGTCTATACGTAATTAAGTTGAATACTACTTAGCTAAGTTGTTTCATCCTTTGCATTACTTAAAAGTAAAAATCATTAATAGCAGTTTCACTTTTCCCTTTTTAATTATGTCTGGCATAATAATCACTGTCATCAAAAGTTGGACCTTGCACCTTGGGTTTAACGGTGGCCCTCGGCGACCTTTGGTGCCTCACACAAGATTTCAAAATCTTGGGTTGCGAAAATTGATTTGTCCCCAATTTTGCATATTGCTTGGCTAATTTTAGACAATGTTTAAATATTATACCAGACATTTGGATCAAATAAGATCAATATCATTAATATCTAACATCAATGAAAATCATCATGATAATAAATTTGACAAATAAATTAATAAGGTTAATATAAAAACCTACACGGTTAAGTGCAATTACTTTATACCCACAGAATTCGACGTTTTTACTCTTTCAGTTTATTAGATGTGAATACTAATTCAAAGCGATGGCACACGCTGGAACAAGTGGGCAATAAAAAATCCCTAATACCTTACATAGATAGGAAAAAAGTCGTACGTCGCTTGTAGATTGCTGTAAATTCCATCAAAGTGCTTTGATTGCCACGACTCCTTCAGATTCGAAGAGTTCAGATCATTGCGCACAAGGTTTCTCCATAATGTTGACCCTCCTATCATTATCAAAGAAAATAGCAGGCGCACAAAAATTGGTTGACCTGATGATTTCATCAACCTCTTCTCAACATTCCTCACTATACATGCACTGAATGTAGCAAGACTGTGTGTGTTTTGTGTATCCGAAGCGATATTACAACACGCACGCCACTCTGGCTGCTGTCCTGACAGCTTATGAAAGTGTGCGCCATTTCCAATAGTATGCAATAAGGACACATCCCTTCTAGGGGACATTGAGGGAGCGGAGCCTAGTTGTCTAAGTCTTTGGTTATGCCACACAACTGTGCTGCTAATTAGATTTTTGATTTACAATCTATCGATTTTATTATTCTATTTTGATCACTCACTGCTCATTATTTTATCCGCTTGTCACTGAACCGGGTCTAGAAAAGTTTTAGCAATTCATGCAAGCAAAATGCTAGTCGATATATATTTAGGCCTAATTATAGGCCTAGCTAATGTCTCAACTAGGTACATGTAGATCAAGAGGAAGCTAGGAAAAGAATAGCAACAAGACATGATCATACAAAAATTGTTGAAAAAAAGCAAACATGAAAATTCGGGATTGGTGAATGTCTTTCAGTTCTTAGGCGAAGACGGGGCAATTATGTCAAAAATCATTCGTTCATCGTTTGTTGTTAGCCTAACTCTGCATTTTCTTTGACTTTCTTCACTGCATTTACAACAAACTTTTTCATTTCTTTGTCCATCAATGATAAATGTATACTGATCGCAAGGTTTTCCTTTAGTCGTCTTTGTTAGACGGTAATCCGTGATTGAATGACGAGGCTGATTCAAGTCAATATTGTTGGATGAATTTCAAATTGAAAAATGATTGTTAAAATGAGTATAAATTCATGTCCATGGCGATAGTATGCTGATTTCTTGGTAGAAATATTTGTTTATCAGTCAAGTGATACCTTAGAGATAGTCAACAAACGATAGTGCGACCTTTTGATTCATAAATTTCCATGGCATGTTCTAGGGACAAGCGTCATGATTAATATAAGCATGATAATACGATATCTCGTACCATAGTCAATTTCTACATCTGCTTTTGTGCTACAGATGGATGTCCGAAGTGGCGATGCAAACTCTGTGTTAATGCATGAACTCCCAGATATGAGAATCCTATTCTTAATTCACTATCACATAGAACTACAAAATCTGTCGATGAAATGGACGCTTTTACATAGCTGGTCGATGAAATTTAGACGTCCTTACATACGTAGCTTGTCGATGAAATATTATTTGGAAATAGACGTCTTGAAAAATGAATTATTGTGAAAATAATAGCTCAATCAAGATGAATTAATTTTTATTCACAAATTTTTGACATTGCAACTGCAATACCTCATCAAGCAAGATTATGGGATAGAAGAACATTATTTTGAAATTTACATAAAAATGAAAATGAAGACTAAGCAGGTTATGCGGCCGTACTGGGTTCTCACTAAGCTTGACAAGTCATGACAAGTTCATCAGTTGGAGTACTGCACAAACTTATTATCCATGTAGCACCAATTGATTTGTTCAGGAAGACGCATTATTAATCTTGTTGTTATTATAAGCATGTTGCGACCGTATGAGTGTTGTGTCGAAGTGCGCGCTCAAACTCAGACTTGATAAGTAGATTACTATTTCAAAGGTTGGAACACTGTATTGACTCAAATGACACTCCATATAGCATCAAGTCATTTTTTTGTTGAATCTCATCATTTTTTCGAGGAAATCGGCTTTTGTCGATTTTACCGGCTGTTTGCGTAGAGAAAGTGTTGAAAGCTATTGCACCAGCTGTTTTCAATACCTGTTTCTAAAGTTTTGCATTAGAATGCTGCAAGCTTCGTCTTCCACGCAGAGATCATGACGTGGCTATTTGCTGAAGAGACTAATAAGACAAAAGGCAAAATACACGTATGCTGTGTAAACGAGTACACTGGAATAGGAAAATTGCAGAAAGCACATGCCAAATACACATACAATTACAGTATGTAGAGCATTGATTCTTAGCAATGTTTCAGGTGTTACGGAAGGGGTAAACGCCCCTCCCCTCGTGTGCTTTACAGCTCGGCGGGGATTGTATGCAATCTGTATAAAGTAGATGCTATTGCACTGTAATATCAGCAATAGATTGGTTATCTCTTCCCTCTAAGAATTGACGTAATTGGTTAATCTCCGAACATACACTTTAATAGCAGGTCACAATATAAAGACAAGCATGCGACTGAAAACTTGATACCAGCAGATTTCGTTTCCTCAAAATGACAGCATTTCTAGTGATTTATTTACTTATGTCAATTGTAGGTGAGTCTTGCATTCATCAGATTCCTTATCAAATCGATTCCTCTTAGTCGTCAGGAGCACAAACTAATCTTCACTTACAGATTTCGCTCGCTCAAACAACGCAAGTTAGATAGAGAAAAACAACTACCGAGTGGCGAGTGTTCGACATTAAGTCTGACTGTAGCCCACATAAGCTTATATTTTATTCAAATACAACTGAATGCACCCGTAGGATCTGACATGTTAAATGAATGGTTTAAATTAGAAATTAGTTTAAAATTTTAGTTGTTATTTACAGTACGGAGATGAGTGAGTTTGTGCGAATGCAACCCTCCATTAGAACGTTCGACGCTGATGCATGTTCTTATGTGAATTTCACGTAATTCGAAGCAATACTTAAGAAGCTAGAATCGTCCCCACACTCGGCATTCCGATGCGAGTTTGGGTAGGGCTGATGAGGTTGTCGCAGCATCAGTCCGACAGAGTGCACATGGAGAAGAGAGAAGATAATTATTTCATGCAATTACAAATGAATTTTACAATTAAAATCAAGTAATTATTGTTGTTGATATTATTAGTGATACTGCTTGTAGAAATTGAACATTGAAAATATTTATCCTCCCAAAACCTTCGGTCAGAGCCGTTGTAAACCATCAGCTAGGTGTTGGGTTTGAAGTCGATCTTATGGTGCATTCCTAATATGTACAGCACACGTTAGTAGGTATCAATAGGCTTAAGCCTGTTGCATTTTTTAAATTCAAATATATGCTTAGATTAATTGTGCATCACATTATTCTAGTACTTAAATTACCGATCTTCAAATTGAGAATAATACTACATGTGTTTCAAAATATTAAGGTCTGCATTGTTATAAAGAAATCCGTCGCTAATTGTAGGAACACTTTTGTCTCGATTTTGAAAACTTCTTTGATGAACGACTTCAGCAGCTTTTTTGCGGAACATTGCAGCTTAGTACAAGCCAGCACATTTCCGGCGTATTGTACATTCAATAAAAATCCTGATATAGTTGTAATCATTTTCAGGTTACGATGCATCCGTGATAATGAAGAAAATTACGGAGGGAGAAAGCGTAGAGGAAGTAAGGAGAGTAACTTGGACATTCTATTCTGACTCAAACAAGTCAATTACCATTTCAAAATTGCGATATAAAGACTTTCATCCTTTGACACATTTTGGTGGTAAGTAAAATTTAATTTAGTAAAATGTTCTGTGACTCACAAATTTTAAAAATCAAATCGTATAAGAAGTTATTGAAGACTACAATGCTTACGATATGTGGTTTTATGTGCGGCATATTAATATAACACCAAACCATAAAAAGCTAACTTCAATGCGAGTTGTAACAAATATGTGCTACTCAGAGATACCTATTTTCTGCAGACAACAGCAGAAGCAAAAACGGACTTCTTGAGCAAAGAAAGTAGAAATAGGAAATTGAGCAAAACAGGACGGAATTGTTGGTAACCATAGGCCTAATTATCTGCAGTCTGTCATTATACTATGGCAACACTAGGTGACTTGCCACGCGTAATTCACGCGTAATTACGGAGCACCCCAGTCATACAATTCTTAAAGACATTCTATTCTTCTACACGCGTACATACGCGCTAAACTAAGAGTCAGGAATCATTTGATCTGATGCTGTTAAAGCATGGGGAATGTTTATGAATACGCGCGGGTGAGCGTTTATAGTTTGCGCGTCGTCTACAGTTGTCTGTGTTGCCGCTTGAACCACGGATGAACCGCTAAGCATGTTCTGTCTTCCATGAGCATGAAATTGAGGTCCTATCACATTGTTTAGCCTCTGATACATGCAGACACATGAGACGCAAAGTCTTTATAACACGACTGCCGACAGATGTTGCAGCAGTGTCACGCATAGCCACGGATGTTTAGGGTCATGTGTAATTACGCAGCGTGAATTACACGCAAATTGAGCGTAGCATGTCACCTAGTGAATTCCAATGGGATCCTTGGTTTATTATTCGATGAGTTCACTATTCATCAATCCTTAAAATGTCCTTAGATCTACTTGTACTAGCAGCATCTTGCGAAAATACCAAAAAATCTTGCCCTGGCGTCTTGCACATTTGCCGCAGGATCTTACTAGAGATTAGAAGATCTTATAGTGCGAGATTTCCTTATTTTTGACAAGTCTAGATGTCAACTAGACTAGAGATATGACAAACTTTGACTGCAATGTTGAGGTTTTGACTTGACTAGTCCTTTCGTCTATAAGCGTCCCATTTCAAATCGATGAGATGCTTGGTAATCGGGGGTCATCAACTCTTTGTCAGTATCTTTCATTTCAACATAATTAGAAGGAATACTATCTTCAACACGATGAGAAAGAGAAGACGTAAAGAATAACATTGCGCGTCTACATCGCTCATTTCAGAAAATCACTTGAAATGTTCAAGCAATATACACATATATTCGAATGGCGAAAGTCATAAACAAGAACAATACGATGAATCTGGCTGCTATTCTGACAAGCGCATGGCTTGATAGTCAGTAAACAGTGATGCATACGTTGCACAGTCCTAACCATAAACAGAAACGAGATTCTCAAAAATAAGCACAATGTCTAACATGTTTTTGCCTTTCTTCGGTTTCTTTACAATTTCAGAGAATTTCATATCGTTTGAAAGCGACATCCAGTAGAAGGTGCTGAAATTACCTTGTAGCAGAAGATAAAATTTATTTATCATGTACATTGCAAAAACTGCAAATGAGATAATACATTTGCATCCCTTAGTGATTTTTGTATGATAAAATCTAAAAGGTAAGCCATTATCTAAAGGAATCTGAGAGCGATCATTTTTGGCCGCAACGCTATTTTTAGAGAGCGTTTAGTGCATCTCAAAGTGTTTTTTTGAAAACAATTTGTTCTCATAAAATTTTTCAAATTATTCTTGCATTTATACACTACCGAGATGACGTCCCCTTTATAAGTAGTGTGAAACAAATTGGATATCAAAGGAATGAATATTTGCTAACAAGCATCATAATTAAGCGGAAATTAAGCTGATGACAAGGAAATTTCATGAGCTGTATTATGGTGCAAGTCCCTGGAAGTCTTCAAGGAAAAGTTGAGATCTTATTGAAAACGTCTTGGCTGAGATGTCCTGTTTTTAATTCAATTTTCAGCGGCATGATTTTATGATTCACAAGGCGTTTTTTTCTTGAATCTGAATAGTGCTGAATAGCAATGCTGACCCATTTGCACCTTTTGAGGATCATTTTCTTTATAATGATGCTTTTGCTCTTTCAGTGGCACTGTGGCAGGTAGTTTGTGATATGATCACGCTTAGGAAAATAATCTTATTATAGTAAGGCATGAGCTTTATAGCAGTAGTTAGACATCGAATTGCTACTATAATGAACCACGTTACCTCTCAGCGTTGTCATGACATGGAAGATTTGTAAATTACTTTTCTTTCTTCTGTATTGCTGTCATAATAAGTCAAATTCGTGTACATTTCTCCAAAAGTGCAAACATTCGTATATCTCACATGTGGTGCTGGGTTTTGTGTCAAGTTCATTTTATGAAGTCGAAAGTGTATACACATTGGGGAGTTAATAAATGCTGAGTTACCACTCTACCTAAATATACTTACTTTATGATCAAAGGCGCCTCACCTCAGTCACAATATATAGTAGCTCAAAAATCTTCTCCGTATTCAGCAAAGAAATGAAGTATTTGTTGAACACAATCGAATAGCGCTTGCCTAATCTGTGCGGCAAGGAGTTTCGGCACTCCCCTTTCGAAACATGAAGATGCTTTGCTTACTCCCGGCTGTGATTCGTCTCTCATTTTGACAGCATTTTCCAAAATCTGGTTCTTTGAATAGAGATTTCTTTTCACCAGCCTCCTCTTTGAGAATCGAAGATGATTTCCGTGCCATTTCTAAATTCTCTCATCCAGTTATACGAGCATACATGGCCTGACAAGGGTGATCGCCGCCATAAACTATAAACAACTAGGAGATTATTTCTTAGCTACTGATTTTTCGAAAGACAAAAAATTAATTACACTTCGAAAGTTGACATTTTGATGTGCCATTTTGAGTCTATTTGAACCACTTTTTATGACCATTAGATAATTCGAAAGATTCAAACAAGGCACATTTTTACTAGTGATGGGAATGGCACCTTTTCATTGCGAGTATGGAGACTTGCCTCGTGGAGAGCTTATGATGGCTTATATGTTCAAACGATGTCTTGCTATGTACAAACGAACAACTGTTTATTTTATGAAAAGAAATAGATGCATGTACAAAAACTGCGTGAAACTTGCATTACAAAAAAGTGAAAGAGAAAATCAGAAAAAATGTAGTTATAAAACGATGGCAAGGGATGCTCTGTCGTGCATCCCAATGGCAATCATAATTATACGGTCGACACCAACATGCATTCCGGGAATTCGGGTCAACAGATAGTGCACTTATTAAGATACATGACTCTGTAACATCCTATCTTGACATGTAACAGGTAAATTCTGTGAGACTCACCTGCATTGACCTCTCAAAAGCCTTTGAGAAAGTACATCATAATATACTCATTGATCGCCTCTATCAAGGTAATATGAGCTGTGGTTTTTTTCTGTGGCTGAAAGACTATCTATCAGATAGACATCAAAGAGTGAAAATCAATGATACATATGGTCCACTTTTTCGTTTGCCCTCTGGGGTTGCTCAAGGTTCTGTGCTCGGACCTTACTTGTTTGCATGTTTCATGGGTTCCCTTGACATCCCAGCGCCGGCTACAGTTGTGCTTTATGCTGATGACATTTTTCTAATAGAAGCAGGCTCATCAGACAAGTTACCAGATAGTATAGAGATCATCCAGTGCTGGATTCAAGACAGTGGAATGGTTGTTAACCTCAGTAAATCAAAGCAGATTATCTTTCATCGAAGCAATACAGATGTATCCTCTGATACACATTTACCGGTTGTGGATCAAACAAAAATT
Organism: Prostheceraeus crozeri; assembly: GCA_907163375.1. Lineage (NCBI taxonomy): Eukaryota > Metazoa > Platyhelminthes > Polycladida > Euryleptidae > Prostheceraeus > Prostheceraeus crozeri. The sequence goes on along the minus strand of CAJQUW010002953.1, from coordinate 456,569 downwards.
TTGGGTGTATATTGGAGTCAGTCTTTAAAGTGATCTAAGATCTACACTTTTTAAGATTAAAAGTGTTTTAAGATTTAAAGTATTTCAAGATCTACACTTTCGTGAAATTATCAAGTCTGCTTCACAGAGATTGTACGTTATAAGAGTACTGAAACCTCTCTTACCTAGATGTGAACTGAAAAAGGTTTATCACAGTCTCATAACGCCACTGCTACTGTACGCTTCTCCCCCACTTTGCTGGATTCCTGTACATCTTGAGGAATCTCTTGCAAAGTTTCAGAACCGCTCCCATAGACTTGTTTGTGTGGAAGAGAGTGTAATTGCGAATTATTCAAAGATCTGAGATGTCTCCGAAAATCCAGAGAACTGAAATTTTTGAATTTATGTGAGCAGAATGTTCTCCATCCGTTGCATTCTCTTTTACCTGACCGTTTACAACACTGTAGCCACTTTTGCTCACCCCACATTTCAACCTCCCGACGCCTGCATTCTTTTGTACCGTGGTCATGTATAATTTCAAACAATAATCCTTATGACAGTTTGTCATGATTTTACTGATGATTTTTTTGCCGTTAAATCTATTTCTCTTGGGTCTGCAATTGATTTCTATAATGTCTTGATTTCCATTCATAACGAATAAACGCTTACTTACTTTACAATTTCGCCGACGAGATCCACAAATTTGCATATTCACGGCGCGAAATATAGCAAATTGGGTTTGCACTTTAACCCATGCCATAACGACAGAAAATGGATTCTACCATTTGTCGGCAAGGCAGCAGATCAGTCGCTTTTGATGTGCCGAATATTGTCGATGCAACACGGCATCTGTTGTGCAGACTAGAGGAGTAAAGGTCTATTCACACCGGACGCGACGCGGCGCGTCTCACGCGTCCAGAATTTTCGTTCAGAACCTCCACAAACCTATGATGCTGCTCACACAAGACGCGCGGGACCACGCGTCCAAGTAATTTCAGACAAGAGTTCTGAAATGTCACGCGGCTTGCTTGCGACATAGAAAAGCCAAGTCGCGCCAATCCGCCTCGCGGCTTTCTCTACCTACTCCAACCTGACACCACAAGTTGCCAGATGTTCGTGCAGAGAAATGATTGACTTCCAACTTATCCATCCGACAATTCTGACCTTCTGTGTGGACAATTTGACCAAATGAAGATCAAATTATCATGTCAGTGCACGTTCATACTTTGTCAACTGCGAATTCTCATCCATGAATGAATTTGGAGACGAAAGGTATTACAATACACTGCAAAAACGAATATCGGAAACGAAGATGAGAAATTTGTTATTGTTCTCAACTGATATGATAATCTTCAATAGAGTGACACTCTCGATTACAATAGAATAGACAATGTAAGTTAATAAAGGTGGTTTCGTGAGCAAAGTTATGGCAAAGTCAATCCGTTCATCAAGTCTATTTCTTGATATGTCACCTGTGGCTTGTTGTCATCCCATGATTGAAAATGTGTAAATGATATGTGTGTGTCCTTAAAACCTATTCTTTACAAGTGTGAAATATCAAATGATTACTTTTCGCAAAATTATGTGGTTTATAGCATTCCCCAAATCACAGCGGTTAATTTACAATGTCAACCACTCAAAATTATGCCGTACTTCATTTGCAATTGGAAAAAATACCGTGACTTGAGCAATGTCGATCTCTTTCATCTGTCTTTAATTGTTCGCCACTCCTTCAAACATTACAATGAAGTCATCAAAACGCTACGTATCACTTATTTGATGCAGATCGTAGAATTCTTAACCAATTTAGCTGAAACACACTTCATTTAAAAAGAAATTTCATGAAGATGAGGGTGGTGTCTATTTTGCAACCAGTAACATTTTATTCTTCTCAAAAATATTCGCTTGTATCGCTCAGTGCGTGACAACAGCCGATTAGCTTATAATTGTGGTGATAACTTGATAAATGATTGCAGTGAAATCTCTGATCTGATATCAGCCTTAATCATACGACAACCACAACTTTTAGCTTTATTAAAAAGGTAACTTTTCAACAAGATTTTGATACTCAAGAGAATATTTTCTGTAGATTCGAATTTACTTAGTGAAAAAGACGGAATGCCGTTTTATCACCATATCATAGTGACCTGAGCAATCTTCTCAGATTGACCCTATTTTCTAGACCGTTGGTCGACCAAAACTCATAATACAATTATTCGGATATTGCTCTAAAATAGGCTGCCCCTAGGAACCTTCAATTATTCATCATATAGTGAACCTTTCTCATCGGATGAAACTTGCAGATCTAGGAACCTTATTACATCACATATTGCTCCGCTCGTAGATCTAATGCAAAGTGTATTTCTATATCCTCGAAAAGTGTCATGTAGACTGATATCAATTTCGAGTCTAATTACAGTGCTATGTTGTATCTGATTTCATGAAAATTCTGAAAGCTGAGTACGTCATTTAACTATATCGGGAAAATGTCATGTAATGGATTCTTGCTTAGACTCATTCGAATGCATGTAACATAAGGAATGGGAATATGATAATTATTTAATAATAGGAAGTGTCTATAATGACATGGCATTTGTAGTTGCATATTTCGCTATTGTGTGACATTCCACTCTCCCGCCCCGCGCCACGCGGCTCGGTGAGAATAGGCATTTTTGTTGGACGCGCCGCGCCGCGTCCGGTATGAATGGACCTTAAATGATCCTTGAAGTTACACATGGAGAAACCTGCCAGCGTATTCATATCATTAGACGCTTCAAGCCTCTTTTATCTCTGTGTGATCTCCATGTAGTGTATACAGTATTGATTCGTTCTCTTTTTGAGTATGCAAGTCCTGTATTCGTTGGCATTAACAAAAAACAAAGTCACCTTATTCAGATAAGTGAAAATCGTGTACATAGAATCATGTATTGGACACCTGATGGCAAATGTGTCGACAGAATGTGCAGTTGTTCAAGTGAATCTTTAAAAGAAAGACGTTTTCAAGCAGTATTGACGATTTATGAGACAATGGAAGCAACACCGACTCACATCCTTCGTGATGTTTTACCAAGAAAACTGTTGTATTGTAATAAGTATGAAATGCCTTACACGCGTACCGAAAAATTTTCGAATACTTTTTTACCTGTAATAGTACGTTTGAAGAATTCTTTGAAAAGTACATGATGACATTGAACGGAATTTGTGAATCTATGTGATGCATTTATATGATGATTTCTATTTACTTATGAATAAACGCTTACTTGCGGCATTTGCCTTTCTTTGCCGATGCAGCTCGATTAGCGGCGGAGTGCTTATGATGATTTTACATGCTAACATCATACAATGCAACTGTACTTGATAGATGGTCACTCAGAGGCTCTCGCACTGCCTGTTGATAGTATACAACAATACATACTAGAGACTGTAGTCATGGGGAATTTTTCTTAAGCACGGCTGCCTGTCATCCGAAGCACGACTATATGTACTTCTTTAACACGATATGACACGAAGATGAGGTTCAAGCCACCTAACGTCTAATGTGTGTGTCTTATAATGTTCATCTTGCGAGTAATTTATTTGGAACATGTAATTAAATGTGGAGCTCATGTTTACTGGAGGAATAGATTAAAAAATTGCAACATAATAATTCGATTTAGATTAAGAGCATTTTAATCAAATAAAATGGTCAAGACGTTGTACACCTGCTCAAATAAAAGGCTGTTCGTCAAGCTGCCCTAACTCAGAGAATTCCGTCCAAATTGCTAATGACAAACCCTGTGACTTGCTTGAAGCGGTTGATGCGTGTGGCTAGATCGTTGGATAGCTTATTAGCGCATGTACAGCATCTCCAGGCAGATTAGTCCGTGGAAGTTCATTACAAGAACGTTGTGCATTGGGGGATAAAAGGTGCTGGTCTTTAGCATTGCTATAAAGTTAAAGCAGGCAATTATACAGTCTTTATCAAACCGGAACTGTACAATGATTCATCTTCAGCACGAAAAGAAACACGATTCTAATCGTCAAAAACACGAATATGCATTTGACGCGAATGACAATTATCAGCACAAATGTGTTCGTGCCAAGAACAAAGACCTCTAAGACTTCTTATCAAGATTTTCAATCCATGAAATTTCATGGTCACATTGAATTTGTCACACCTACGACATTATCAGGTAGAGTTTAGAACTAGATTTGCAGACTTGTACCACAGTGTAGTGGTGCTATTGAATGAGAATTCTAAAATTGAAATCAAGCAACCATCTATCATTTCAGCAATTCATGCCGTATGGATAGAAGGAACTTTAATGTCTGGAGAATTCATTGAATATAATGTCACTGACGTATGGATTTACGATCATGAAGCAATGGAGCATTTTTATCAACCTTTTGTACGCGTGAGTGTTCTGATTAATTCTTTAACATTGAAATAACTTTGCAATTATGTCGACAAAGACAAATGATAATTTCTGCCCACGTCGCCACACATTTTAATTCTAGCTCTAATTTAGCTTTGATGAGAATGTTTTCATCACTGTTCGGATTTTGGACTTAACCCATATCACAAAGTCGCAAAGCTTCAGCATCGTCGTATACAATAAGCATTGTTTCACAGGCAGTAGGTTATGATCCATATACTGAATATACCGGATAATAACGGATAGAAACCGGAAAAATTGTAGATGCCGGATAATCGATATGAATACAGATTGTTTGTTGTCTGATTATCGAATTATTCTGACACAAATTATGTGAATCAGTTCTTCTGTGATATCGGTATTATTTTTAACGTCATTTTCGTTTTGACACACATTTATTGGAAACATGGCATGTTCACATTTCATTTTTTTAGATGACTTTGGGATTTTGATCCTCTAAAGTAAGCCTGATTACTAGAAGGTTTACAACGTACAAAAATACAACATTTTACTACAAGACTTTATAACTGATCATTTCAGTATAGGCTCACGAAGGAATCTTGATCTGAATTAAGTTAAACATATAAATCTTACTTTAAGTTCACTTTAATTTACTGCTGTAGTTTCATGCTTTTGACAATGTATTCGTGATACACCAGGAATAATGAGATACTATCCATTATTGATATCAGAGCCATTATAGCGATCGGAAACGAACGGATGAAAAAGGCATACATGCACGTATTTCGAATGTAATCAAAGACATCAGTTGTGGAAATAAATGAGATATTTTGGAAAAAGTTGCTTGCTACAAATAAGCATTCGGAAAATTCGGAAAATTCGGATAGTTGGAACCGGATTATTCGGAACCCAAAATAATACCGGATAGTATCACTACTTGAAATACAATGCTCTTTGTAGCAGGGATGCGGAGTCGGAGTCCTGAAGTCCTATCATTTTTGCTGGAGTCGGAGTCCTGTCAAATGACAGGACCCCGGCCTATAACTAGACACGAAACCAGTGGCGTCGCGTGCGCCCAGACCATAGGTCTTCACTCGGCGTTGGAATACTATTTCTATACCAGACATTTTTTATGTTACAACATTAATTTTCATAAAAGTTGAATTTTTAACAACAATTTCCCAAACATTTTTTAAGGCCAAGTGAATGTGCACATGAGAATTCGATCGCTTGGTGTGAAGCCGAGTGGTCGGACAGCTAGCGCTGCGCGCGTTGCACAATCCGCCGTTGTTTGTACACGGTTTGCATGTTAATCGATTTGTTGAGACAGCTACGCTACAAGAAATGCGTCTGCCTGAATCGTACAGTGAGGAGGCGTCTATGGTTTTTGGGTATTTACAGTACGCGACAGCGAGTTTGCATGAAAGATAAAAATGGTGGATTTTCAATTACTCGTTTATTATTGTCATCAAATCATCAATTATTGCAACTAGTGAACATTTCATGATGAAACTAACAAAAATTGTTCTAGAATTACTTTAAAAGCACCTCATTTGCAGGGTTCATCAGAATTTTGTCTGATGTCCCTTGGATTTCACGACAGCGTCAATTCTCTTTGGCATCGACGCTACGAGATTTTGGCATATTTCTTTTAAGTCAAGGTCATGGTACCATACCTTAAAGCTTTTGATGATGTCACTTTTACTTCTGGTCTGGTATTTGGGCAGGCGATTCTTGACAATGGCCCAAAGGTTCTCTATCGGATTCAAATCCGGTGAAGAAGGCGGTCACCTCAAGAGCTGGATACCTTTTCCGTTGAAATGTGCAATTGATTTCTTGGACACATGACGAGGTGCATTGTCTTGTTGGAAAATTCCATTACCGTCAGGAAATGTTTCATTCAGTTGTTGAACGAGTCTTCCGTCGACGATAAGCTCGATGTATTTGTCACTGTCAAGACGTCCGTCGACGACATGAACTCGCCCAGTCCCATATCACGAGAAACAACTCCAGAACATCACTTTTGTAGGGTGCTTCACTGAAGTCTTGAAGTGCTCTTCAGACAATGGATAACCGTCTACAACACGTACGAAGCGAGGACACCCATCGTTGGCTTCAATTATGGTTTCATCTGACCACAAAACATTCTTCCATTGGTCAACGGTCCACGACGCGTGCTCCAGAGCCCATGCGTATCTCTTCTCAATGTTCAATGGCGAAAGATATGGTTTATTCTGGGGTGTTCTGACGGAGCAACAGCCTCATGGAGGGCTCTTTGAATTGTGCGAAGACTCACGTCCTCAGCAGACTCTCCCATGGCCTCATGAATATCAGCTGCTGTGGATCTTGGCGATTTCACAACCAGCGATCGAAGATGTCGCAGGTCTCTCTCACAGAATTTCTTATTCTGTCCACCGCAATTTTCATATCGAGTTTTGTATCCGCCACTTTCTTCATATCGTTCAATAATTCTCGAGACAATTGATTGATTCACTCCAATATCTGCGGCAATTTCATCATGAGTTTTTGACGTGTGGCTGTATAAAGTGATAACTTGTAATCTTCTTTCATTGCGCTCACTCATTGTGATTGTGTCTTAATAGCGGAGTGTCTATGTGCTTTGTTCGAGTTTGAATTTTAAATAATAGATATCTATTATGTCTAGACGATCATTCATCAACATGTAATCAAATGAAGTCATTTCAAATAGATCTTGTGTCATAGATAGCTGATGACAGAAGTTTAACGTTTTGTATCATCTTCATGCAAACTCACTGTCGCGCACTGTATGTGGATCACATACCAGTGAAGGTGTCAACAAGGACCTCCGACTTAACGAACCATGATGGCAACATTGGCAGAACATCTCCCAACAATTTTATACGCTGCTTGGACAACAATGCTAACATTTCTCAAAGACCTAAACGTGTTGCAAATTATCAACTTCCTAGCATTATGCTATCCAATCTTCGTTCTTTGAATAATAAAATGGATGAGATGGAGAATCGATTCAATAAAGATAAGCCGGGAATTGCTATATTTACGGAGACCTGGCTGGATAGCACTACGCCAGACTTCAGTATTTCTCTTCCTGGTTATAATGTCGTGAGGAAAGATCGCAATCACCAAGGAGGAGGAATAATTTACTACTTGGCTGACAAATTTGATTTTGTAATTCTGAAAGAAAGTGCTGTGTCATCTCTATCCACATGCGAAACTGAAATTCTACCAATTATTATTCCTTCCCTTAATTTACTGATGGTGGCTTATATTTGCAGAGGCACAGAAGTGCAGTTTCGTGTGTGGTTGATATCCTTGAATATGTGTTCTCTTTGCCTGGTTATGATCCAATCCTCGACTATGGTAGTTGTTTGTGGCGACTTTAGCGACTTAATCGATCATATGGACAATGTGACAGGAACCTTTTGATCTCAAGGCAATTGTAAAGCAGATTACTCGAGTTACTCGCATACTGGATCAAATATTTACGAATGTGAAATCAAACGCTGTCCCTGTAGTCTCTGCACCTTTCGGAAAGTCTGATCATGCAGTGGTGTTTTGGAATTCGAATGCGAAGTTATCACAGAAAACCTACAAAAAGAAAGTGAGAAATTTCAGCAAGCAAAACATGATCTCCTTTCAAAAACACTTACCCTCATTAACTGGGATCTTCTCTACGGTTTTCACGATCTCGATCTTATGGTTATGGCTTTGCACAATGTTTTGTGGTACGCATTCAATGACTGTTTTCCGTGGATTACGGTGCGTTTCAGATCAACGGACCCATTGTGGAGGAATGCTCAACTAAAATTGTTGATGGACCAACGGGACAGAGCTTATGTGCAGCGGAATTTAATCAAATATGAACGTTTGAAATCTGAGGTTATTGACCTCTCTGCTTCTCTAAAGCGAAGTTATGTCAGGAAGTTTGATAATCTTTCGCAAAGCTCAAAAAGCAGTTGGAGAAACCTTCGCATTATTTCTCGGAATAATCCTAATTCTCGAATTTCCCCAGATGTTTCAGTGCAAGATTTAAATTCATACTTCAATTCTGTGTCTGAGCCTGATGTCTCTTATGATAATCTTGATCTGCCTGATACACTCCCTAATCATTCCCTATGTGTGAAGGTATTCCTAGTTGATGCTTATCTTCGTCAACTCAAGAGAGGAAATGGTGGGCCTTCTCAAATCCCTTATTGGATTTTTAAAGATAACTCTGTGTTGTTCGCTGGTGTGGTTTCCTACATGTTCAATAAAAGCTTCTTTTGTGGTCTTATTCCAATTCTGTTTAAATTTGCGGATATAGTCCCGATTTCTAAATGCTCAAGGCCATCCCTGACGTCAGATTTTTGACCTATATCCATACTACCGGTGCTAACCAAGGTCATGGAAAGAATTGTGCTTTCTGAATGGATTCTGCCTTATGTAACTTCGAAACTGGATCCCATGCAGTTTGCATACGTACCAGGCTGTGGTAAAGGCACTTCGACGGCACTTACTTTACTAAATCATGAAATCTTGCACCTCCTGGATGGTAAATCGGGTGCTGTCCGTTTGGTTGCGGCAGACTTTTCGAAGGACTTTGACAAGCTTTCTTTTACATCAATTGTGTCTTCTCTTGTGAAGTATAATCTGTCTTCACAAGCGGTGCGTTTTGTTATAAATTTTTTGCATTCACGAAAACAGCGTGTGCGAGTTGAGAATGATGTGTCGGAGTGGTCAATTATTAGGAGTGGTGTCCCGCAAGGAAGTGTTATCGGGCCCATTCTCTTTACTATTGTCATCGATTCCTTACGTCCATTGCACCACAATTCAAAAATAGTCAAATACGCTGATGATGTGACGATTCTGCATTTTCTTCGAGATAATAATGATGACTATCTCCAGGAAGAATGGTGTCATCTTGAGAGTTGGTCTGAGGATGTTGGACTCACATTGAACTATCAAAAATGTTTTGTGATGAATTATGTGACTAAAAAGTGCTTAGTTTTTAATGATATCATGTCTGTTAATGGTGATGATATTGATACAGTGCACTCAGTGAAGCTCCTTGGTGTTACTTTTTCGGACGACTTTTCGTGGAGCGTACATATCAGTGATGTTGTCTCAAGGTATCGTAAAAGACTTTTCATCATCCTTAATTTGCGAAGAGCTGGTTGTTCGTCTGAAGTAATTTTTAAATGTTATGTTGCTTTCATCCGTTCGGTTATCACTTATGCTCTTCCCTGTTTTTGTAATTTATCTAACTATCTTTTCCATGAGTTATTATTACGTGTAGAATGTCACGCAGCCAAATTTTTTGAAGAAATGAATTTTGAATCATTGCCTGTCACAACAGAAGCACTTTGTAGAAGACTGTTTAATGTGATTGAGTCAAATCCCAACCATTCACTGAGAGCCATTTTTTGTGAGAGAACCCCTACGTTGAGGAATTGTGCAACACTGAAGCCACCTTTTGCCAAGACAGCACGTTTTAGTAAATCTTTTATACGCTATGGCAGATTTTAGTTATACATGTAATTATTGTGTAGTTGTCTTTATTTTTGTATCTTTTTATCTTGACTCTTACCATGTATTTTTTGTGATGCGTTCACCGCTCATTGTGAGGCAAATATATAAATATAACATAACATATATAACATATGAGAAGTGATTGCTCATGTCTCTTAACCACCTTACTCAAGGAACTGTTTACTATATCCCCTCTCTGTCTCTGAGCGGGTGCACCACAGTAATATCAAAAGTGGCTGACTGTCCCAATGACCAAGATGGAACCAGGACCTGCACCTTGTTCTAATTTGGGACTCAACATAGCGGTGGGACAGTGAGAAAAACTGAGTCCCGGAGCTTGTTATGTCGATGAACAATGTCCGGTCCCTGTCTACATGTCAGAGTATGATAGCCCGAAATATCTAAAACCTTTCCGGGGCACATTGGGCACACGATATTACCTTCATTTAAAGGTAAGCCAAGCCTCATTTTCAAAAGACATTGGAACTCATTTGGTTCGAGCTTTTGCTCGAGACCAGGGCTTGGCGTAACTGTAAGCCAATCCGAAGCTCGAGGATCGGATTATGTCTATCGAGAAAGCCAATATTTGCGAGGGTGCGTGCGCTTACTGCCTCACACGCACACAACTCTCTTTCGCTCTGTCTGAACATCAATGCTCCGTCTGAACACACGACCAGCTTGTGTGTCTAATTCAGTGTTTCTCAAAGTCTTCATAAAAATCCTCCCCTAGGCCTTCAGATTTTCTCACATCCTCCCCATCACAAAAATTAAAAAAAACTACGACTTTTTATCATAAAGTTCATGACATAAACCATAACACTATAAATCCATTTGATCCATCATCATACAATTAAGAAAACCGGAACAACAAACCAAAATAGTTAATTATCTTACCAGGAGACCAAGAAATCAGGACTAGTGAGAACCATGAGCCTGGTGCTTGGACACTAAAGCCGAAATATCTGGAGAAAAACTGGTCAACTTTACACGAAGATCTCCTCGAACAGAAATATCCAGATCACCTCTCTTTTTCGTCAACAAATCAGCGACAGCGCTAAAAGCACACTCGACTATATAAGTCGTTGGGAAGGGTAGAAGAGTCTGCTGTGCCTCAGTGCCCAACTTTGGATATTTTTCATTCACGTCTGTGTCCAGCCACATCATCTGACCTTTTGCTGAATGAATGGCCTTCATACTGACATCGTTTCTAAATTCCAGTAGCTCGTCTACTTGGTCAGGGTCCATCATTTGGATATCATCACTGTCAGTGTCTAATAAGAAAGGCTGAGCGATCCAGGAAGGAAATTTCATTGATTTTAAATCCGTGAATCTGGAGTTTAAGTCGTCTGAGAGTGCAGAGAGATGGCGATTGATGATTTCCACTGCGTTATCTGAAACTTGGCATTGACTCAAATGAGCAAACTGAGAAAAATTACCACGAGAGATCTGAGACCTCCAAAATGCCAACTTTGAAATAAATCCACAGATCTTAGTCTTACAGTCCATCATGGTCTTATTTGATCCTTGAAGGTCTTTATTCAAAACATTCAGCTTGCCGAAAATGTCAGCCAGATAGCAGATGAGATATCTTGTTTCTTCAGATTCAAGAAAATGAAAAAGTTCGCGATCAGCACCGAATTCTACAATTGTGTCGTATAACACCACAAATCTCTCGAGACACTTCCCTTTGGATAGCCACCTCACTTGTGTGTGAAGAAGAAGACGCACATAATCCTCGTTCATTTCTTCACAGAAAACCTTGAAGAGTCTCTCAGTTTTCGGATGAGATTTGATGAAGTTGATCACTTTTGTGCACTTTTTCATCACATCGTTGAGCTCCGGAGTTAGGCCCTGCGCCGCCAAATTCTCTCTGTGAAGAACACAGTGCACGGTGATCATCTCAGGGTAATCATCTTTGAGAAGTTTCAACACACCATCCCTACGTCCCATCATGGTGGGAGCACCATCGGCAGCAGTGGAAACGATGTTTGAGATTGGAATTTCATTAGAATCCAGAAAGGTTTTCACGACACTATAAATATCCCCGGCGGTAGAAGTGGTTTTTAATGATTCACAAAACAGCATCTCCTCCACAAACGTTGAGTTGAGTTTGAACCTGGCGCAAGCAAGTAGAAGGCACTCACTGTCTCGCACCGTTGTTTCGTCGAGGGCGAGAGAGAATTTGTTTTTTTGAAGGACTTTCACCAATTTCGATTGAAGATGATCCGCGATTTCATCAATCCGACGTCGAACGGTATCATTGCTAAGAGGCAACGCAGCAAGTTCCCGTTGGGCCTGTTTACTCTCCTGCATCGTACGCAGGAAGACTTCGAAGGCCGGCTTCAGCTGTTTTTCACCATCAGTGTGGGGTCGGCCTTGCTTTCCGAGGAGATAACTGAGTTCGTAACTTGCTTGGAGGCCGCGGTCAGTTAAATTGGTTGCAGATTTAAACAGCAATTCAAGTTTCTGCTCTTTTGATTTTAACGATTTATGCCGGAGGCGTTTAAAATAATCGAGGGGCTTGTTCCGGTGCTCGGGATGAACTTTTGTAATATGTTCATCGAGCTTCACTGGCCGCATTGAGTCATTGCAAAATGATCTGTAGCACAACAAACAGTACGGTCTTGTTTGGTCAGAAACATCACTGATAAATCCAAATTTCAAGTAGTCCGTGGAATATTGGCGAACTTTCCTTTTACTGTCTGATGACAATTGATCTACATCCTTGCGTTTTGGCATTGTAAAGAAATCACAACATAAACTGGCTCAGTTTTTGTCACAAATTGACTGAAGAAATGCGAACTCTATGTGCGGAAGGATCTAATTAACAAACGCATTGGCTTATCGTGCGTTAACTGCAATCGGACGCAGTAGGATAAGGACAGCATCGGAAGCAGTAGGAAAAGAACAGTTAGTTCTTGGGCCAATCAGAATTGTTCTCGACGCATAAGAGAACAGTGACTGTGTGTGTACGTGACACACGAAAGCAGGTGTGTCGCGCACCAAATATAGGCGAGAGAACAGCACGCACTTGGTAGAGTCCATAGAAATAAATTCCTGTGCATGAGCGGTTGGTGGCAAAGTAACAAGAATTCATTTCTATGGTAGAGTCTAACAAAGCAGCTAGACTGGCCTAACGTGTGTCTCTACCGCACACCCGATTGTACGCGCGTGTAGAAGGGAAAGCATCATGCTATATGTGTTGTACACATATGTATACATTATTTTAAACCGAGTTCTGAAAATTTAGTAGCACTTTATCTACGATATTTCAGGTATTTTCAATCCTCCCCAAATCCCCCCCCCACACCATAAATCCTCCCCTCACTGTTTAAATTCCTCCCCTAGGGGTCCAAGTGGACCCCTTTGAGAAACATTGGTCTAATTGTTCGAAGAAAACAGCTGTGATTCGAGCACGTGCTGCAAAACTGTTCAATGAGGTTGAGCGTCTGACTGAGACGGAAAGCTGTGCACAGCTGTCACGAGAAGCTATCGAATTTAAATAAATGATGACACTTTTCATTTTTATAATTGTTGGAAAATAATTTTTAAGGATGCGCCGAAGGCCTCGCAGGTACGGAGAAGACGCCACTGCCCGAAACATAATACAAGCAAATTATTTATTCTCGTGCATAGCTGTCACTGTCTTGATGTCAACTTTCTCCATCAAACAAAAGTACAGACAGCAGTGCATGCAAAGCTTGTAATAGCTGACGGAATGAACCGTGATAGTGAAAAAAGGATTTTCTTTTCACTCGGTGATTTAGTAGAGAAGACAAGCCTTCCTAGCGTCGATCACACCTACGCGCCAAAGGTCACATCAGAGACAAAAATGAAATACTTGCTTGTTTGAGAACATCATCCTCTTACCTTGACGTTAATTGTGTGTGATGGCTCCTCTAAAGCGTACATTAAAATCGAAAGTGTAATCATATTTTTTGGAGAAGAATGGGGATTTTCCTGCCTGGTAGAGACTGGAGAAAAGCCGTATGAAGCACACAACAGGAAGATGGGAGGAGCCAAGTCGTATGCATCCAACTGAAAGCGACATTTGATAAACTTTCATCAAAAATGATTGATAATTGAAACAGCAATGATCCCTAAAAATAGGTTCAGGAAAGCCTATAATGATATATGATGTAGGCTACCAGTTAATTTTTCAAAAAGGCTTTGTACATTATAGGCTACTTGACACCCGGAGTCAGAGTCGGAGTCCTATTGAAAGCCAGAGTCCTATCAAAATGATAGGACTCCACATCCCTGCTTTGTAGACAAATGCATGGGGACACACCTTTTCATTTCAAGAGCGGTTGCAGAAAACAGAAATGTCGTGCTATGGTATTCGAGAACTTTGCCATTGACGTTGAAAGACAATACCTTGAAATGTCAATTACCAGGTCTACTATCAGCCTTAGATTTGACCGCAAAATTTGCTCAATTTTCAGCTGGCGGTGGACTAAGTCTTTCAGAGTGTCAGAGCGCCTGGGTTGCCCTGCAAGATAGAATAGCGCCCTCAGAAAGACTTTATATACAAAGCAGCAGACGATGCAATTTCCTCTACAATGGCTCGTCGGTGTCGTTCTACAATGGCTCAGCGGCTCGCTTGGAATGACACAAACTACCTCATGGCATATTATTATTGGCCATGATTTAATGGCGCAGATTATTTTGACATACATTTTGCTTTCATAAGTGGCCTGTTGTGGTCAGCAGGCCATATGAAAGAAAATTAAAGGTCTTCTTTCGTGTAGGATTTTGGTCTGAAGACGACAGAGTTTTTTAATGAAAATTGACACACAGTGTGACCTATCATTCAACTTCATCATGATGCAAAGATTTTAAGATTCGTTGAATGTACAAAGAGATACAGTATCAACAATCTTCACCAAAAGATTGTTAGTGAAAGAAAATCTGACGCGATTTTTCAATGATGAAGATGCTCAATTTCAATAAACTTAACGCCATGTGAAATGTTATGTTTAGTGCTTTATATTGGCAGAGCATTTAGGTTATGTCTGGTCAGTTTTGGTCAGCAGACTTAAAAGTATGAATTTTTGGTCAATTCATTCACTTTTGGTCAATTCATTTATTCAATTATGCACCCTGATTTTTCTCCTACTGTCGCGTGAACAATGCATTTAACGGTCAAATGCACACAGCTTAATAACTTTTATTGTATTAAAGCTGACGTTTTCGAGATTGGGTTTTAATGAATGCTGGTCCCATCTGCTCCCAGAATATGTAAAATTTTATCAAGGTCGGTCCATCCGTTTACTATAAAATGAACACCAACAAGAATGTGCGCTTCAAGCTAGCAAACATCAAAACTAGATAAAATCAATGTTCATTGAGCAGACAGTCACATGTACATTTCTGTCGATATTCTTAAAGCAAAGATGGCTGAATGACTTAAATGAAATATGAAGAAAATTGAAAAATAAATCCATTATTTGAATTTCACTTGAAATGAAGCTAATGCTTAGCACTAAATTAATCTCTTATTGCAGAATCTGGTATAAGAAAATATGTTCTACGGCGAGAATTCTTTAAGACTCGTCTATATTTTGGTGACAGATGTAAAATGGCATTGGCAAATGGTTTATGACTATGGTGCGGTGTTTAGCCGAAATGTCAAGAATTTCATAGAAAAACCATCGAAATACTGTCCCTTTTTATCCGAGTTTCCGGATACATGGAGTAATCTTTTACACCACACACACTGCATGTACCTTCTCTGATTATTGTTTTTCTGAAGTAGAGGCTTTAGACCATTTCGCTGATCAGATTAAGTTCAACACATTTTCAATGCATTTCAATCTAAGATACACACCGCACTACTTGTAAATACACTACTAGTCTCAATGCGAAGCGTCGTTTACAAATCGACGATTTATCATCAGGCAGCCTCATATTTTGACTATAAATGCAGAAATCGAATGGTCTTTTACATCGAATTAAGTTTCAAATGAAAATTGGCAACTATTTTAAGTTTTCAAAATGTCTCTTTGCCTGCCCGACGTGGTTGGCTCACGGTCGCCCCGACGATGCATCTTTTGTTGGGCAGTTTTCTGAAAGCCGTGGTGAGATATTTTTTGCATCAAACAATGAATTTTACAAAATTTAGAACCATGTTCCTGACATTTTTATTCACCTTATGTATTTACAATTCTCGGATTTCTAATACTTTTCAGTACTGTTTCCGTGAGTTCACCGCAAAGCAAATACTCGTAGAACTTCAAATTATGGATATTGTTTTCGACATTGAAGAGACGAGTGATTGGACCTCCTGGACACTTTGGGAGATAGACGTTGAGACAAAGTCCTCAATTCGCAGAAGGAGCTGTTGCTCAATACAATGTGTTGGCGATGGAACTGAGGTTCGAGAATTCTCAAATGGAGTCCGCAGTAAGTATTTGCTATCTGATTTCTAATACGATAATAACCCGATTACTAATTCTTGCGAAAATTTTGAAATTGTAAGCTGCTCCCATGTTGAGGTCATGAACAATAAATACAGAACATGATTAGCAGCAGAATTCTTGCTTCTATTTCTGAGAACTGCAGGCAGCACAGCAAAGATGATCGGCAGCGTATCCGATGAACTCAAATTGACGATTTTTTGCAGTCCGCCACCTAAACTCATGCTGTATCTTATCATCATGAGCATCACAGTCACTGTTTTTGGATGTAGCGGACTCGCAAATCACACTTGTCTTTTGCATAGTGGTTGTAAGTGGACATGAGGGAGTCCACATTTCAGACTATTTATCTCATTGCAGCCTTTCACCATTTTATGAAAATATGACATCGCCAAATTAATTGACATGATAAAGAATAAACGATCACGGGTTACGCACTCGCAGATGCTAGGCCTGCTAAGCTATTTCATTGTAAGATTTAGTTCATGAATTGAATTTTGCAGGACACGTTCAAACTTCAACACAAAATAAGTGAAGAATTAATTTCAAATTTACATTAACTAGCTTCTTTGTCATGATCCTCATGCTCCGATGGAATATTGGACATAGTGACCAATATTATGCTGTTCACCTATAAGTAAGCATCTACACTGTAAATCGCTCAATACGAATCACATACAAAGGATGCATACCAAAATATTTTTTGGTATATTTCTGTATTCTCTTGGTATATATTTGTATGCTTTTCGTATGTTATTTCAAATGTGGTATGCTTTACATACTAAAGCCATACCAGCACAATGTTAAAGGAAAGCATCAATGATTTCTAATATATGTTTCTAATATATGATAGGCCTTTTGTCAATAAAATTCATACTAATGTTACTACTGTTTTGTAAGTAGTAAGATAATGACATTTAATAGTCAAACTTACAATACTGAATTCGATTTTGATGCATGTAAGTCTAAGGCATTTCATAAATAATCAATAAGTAAGCTTATTTGACCATCAAAAATTATGCATATATGTAATTTTGGAACTAAAGATATTATCAATCCGAAATGAAAACACATTATAATTCATGAACGCAAAAATAGTTATGTTTAAGATATATGTTTGAGATATATGGTTGCTCGAAAGTTATCGTATTTTTGAAGTGATGTTTATCGATTTAGTTCATGGAAATGAGCTAATTATGAGTCATGTGAATGCCATAAGACAAGTAGCAAAGATGACATGCGGCTTTAATTTCACAATAAATCTAATCTAGTTAAATGCTACACTTTCACAAAGAAATATTCACGACTGGTATTACTGGAAAAAAGTTATTTGTAAGTAGTATGTAATATAACTTATTTTTTGCGATTTGACTTAAAGCTATTCATACGAAACACGTACGAATGAGGACCAATTTGCATCGGGTCTCGTATATGAAACATACCAACATCTCGTATTTCATTGTAAAACAGCCAATCACAGATAGCATAGTTCGTATCGCTACATACCGATCACATACGAAAGTAAGTGAGATCTCGTATGAAAAACATACCAGATCTCTGTAAACATACGAAAATCTCGTTTCAGATGTTGGTTTCAAATTGCATGTGATTTTGGTATATGTTTGTATGAAATTTTCGTATCCAGCGACTTACAGTGTAGGCATATTAACACGTCTTGGATGGCTTTTGAATGACGTATGTATTGGTACTGTCTCTATTTTTCTATAATATCATATTCAACCACGTCTTCTAACTTGACCTATTTTAAATGACATTTTGACAATTGATTTTGAATTAGATGATGCATGCTGATTTGACATGCGACTTCACATTGGGTTTGCCTTATCAGAACGGTAGTTTAATGATGGAAACAATGCTTCTGATCTCAGGCTTGTAGAAAGAAGTCCTTTGAATCTCATCTGTGACTGGAAACGTAGTCCCCATTAATCACTCCTATACCCAAATCCCGAGTCAATGAAGGTACAACCTTCTATAAGCTGAAAATTAGTAGATTCTGTTATTTCCATCACAATTTTCAGAAAGTAATGATATCATTTTTATAACTTTGTCAAATATTGTATCGATAAATTATCGTTCCAGTAATGCTCCTATAGCGTTATAACATGCTTTGTGTCACCCACCCATCTTTCAACTATCATATAATCGTGCCTTGTGCCTGGATGACTTGGTCTCCTATATGTCAGTTTCAGTTTTCTACAGGCTTTTTTAGATGCCAAATTTCAATGCTAGATAGCATCCACGTTAAGTGGTTATTTGACTCTATGTCAATAAATATAGGATGAATATCTTCAATTCAAATGTTGTTTCTGAAGATACTTGTAAAAGGCTTTACAACATTGCTCGAAATCGGATAATTAATGATCGAATCTTAAAATTGTTGATTCATTCACAAACACACAACAGCATGATATTACGCATCAGACGCAACATGGATAATGGAGATATTGAATGAATTAGATTGAAGCACTCGATTCATGCACTGATCACGGAAATCGGCCCTTAACTTATGTAATTGACGGTATAGTAGTGATCAGTGTTTTTTGAGCGGATCGAACGCTTTCACTCACTCATCGCTCATTTGCTCAAAATCGCCCTTTTGCTCGCTCACCTCTCATTTTCACAAAATAATCCTTTCACTCGCTCACCGCTCAAAATCATCGACAGTGCCGCTCGCTCATTTCTTGATAATACCCTCCTTAATTCTGCGAACCTTTTTATGCTCATAGCTAATTCCATGCTTTAAATTAAATAAACAACTTTCATAGGCGTTAAAGAGAAATAGTTGAAATTAGAAACACACGATGAAATAATGTAGACCATACCAATGTACTAAATCAGCCATTGCACAAAATTAGTTGAAATAATGTATTTGATTAACATAACCACAGAATTCTTTTTATATGCATAGAAATGGGCAATAATCTAAACTTAATCCTATATGCTGATCACATGAATCAGTATATCGACAGCCTTGTGCAAAAGTGTCCTATCTACATTTTTCGACTTTTGAGAAAAACGGAAAAATCGCTATATTTTTTTGAGGTAAAACAACTAGATTTCTCTGATGTGATCTCATTGTCAGTATGTCTGATGTGTGATCTTTTGATGCATGCAGTATCCTTATTATCTGAGTCTCCATGCCAGATAGGCCATTTTGCAGTTTTCGACGCATATAGATAGGATATTTTTGCAGTACGTGAAATATTGCAAGTACATCAAGCTTTTGCATGGATTCTTTAACTAGTGTTGAAAAATCACATTTTTTGAATTTTTCTTGCTCGTTGATTCATCTATTGTGCTCAAGCTACATGTATAAGTTTACCCTCTATGTAACAGTGAAAAGCCAAGCTTTATGCTGGGATTTTATCAAGGGAAAAGTAGCCTCAACATTCCAATTTGTATTGTAGGCCTTCTGAAATAAAACAATCTTTGCTTTAGAGAACTAACCTGTAGTGGATTATCGTGCAAGAAAGTTAGTTATTACTACAAAAGCACTAGGTCAGTGGCAAAGATATTTGATTGTTTAAAAGGGTCTTGATGAGAAATAGAGGTACCAAATGTGAGTTCAAATTAGGTCGGTTGTTATGGTGGCAGAAATGCATTACGGCAATGGGGTGATATTGTTATTTTATTGGCTGTACAATGTGCGATGCGACAAAAGGCCTTAAACATGGTATATTATATAAAGCATAGGTCACTGACAATGTATGTCAAGTTTCAGGAATTGCCATTTAGTAGTTTCTCTGAAAGGCATTTTTAAAGATGACAACGTTAAAATACAGCAATTTAATGCAGTAGTATCAATCCAAGTGGAAGGAAAAATATTCACATGAAGACTGATCGGGGATTAATTCATATACACCCTGAATAATCATAACTGAATGAATCAGGATACCCTTTCCATTTAACTAGATGAAAATAGTTTCCATTTAACTAACATGATTGCTATGACCTTTCTCCCTAATTATTTTATCAATCACATTCACCTCTTCACTTCTGTCCACTACTTGCAAATTCATATGAGTAAACTTTTTCTTCAATTGGATTACCATGGTTATCTATAAACTTGTACATTATGGGTCTAAATTTTCTATTTACTTCATCTATAAAAAACCCTTCTTCAGTCCCATTAGGTAAATAGCCCTTCCTAAATGTAGGCTTAACCCTCGAAATCCGAACTCTATCACCAACATTTATATTCTTTTCAGTAGAAATGTTTTTCGCTTTCTTATCATACAATCGAAGCCATATATCCATCGCATTGTCGATATTATTCCATCGCATGTGCGAGTGAATCTCTCAACCATGGCAGCCTTATAAGCACTTTTGACACTAAACAATTCTATATTATGACTTTTAAGGAGACTTCGAACATAAGAATTTTCGAATTCCTTCCCTTGATCGGTCTGTATTCTTTGCGGAATACGACCCTCATCGAAAATACTCTGAAAATCCGCTTTAACTTACATGATAATAACAACTTGCCGCTGGCCCCCTTTAGATTTCAACGCACGTTCCCAAGTATAGCAATATAAAATATCAATTGTGGTTAAGATGTATTTATAGCCGTCATTGTACACTGATGTCTGTTACAATTGAGGCAAGTCCGCTTACCATTGACTATCTATATTGGTAACAACATATCTTCTCGTTGGAAATCGCTTTCTCGCATTTTTGTAAGGAGTGTAAGTCAATTGAATCCTTAACCACTTCTTGACTTTATCTATTCACACCTCCTGATGCACGAGCTAGAACGTCCAGACGACTGAAACTTGAGTGATGATTTAAGTCATAATAAATCTTTCTCAGCTTCGTCGCTG
The DNA here is from genome assembly GCA_907163375.1 of Prostheceraeus crozeri. Lineage (NCBI taxonomy): Eukaryota > Metazoa > Platyhelminthes > Polycladida > Euryleptidae > Prostheceraeus > Prostheceraeus crozeri. Next base: position 435,443 of record CAJQUW010002953.1, on the reverse strand, counting down.
TACTCATCTTTGTTCTGATTTGCACGTGTATTACTCGCACAGAACTGCTAACACAATTGACATCAACCTCTATGCCCACTTCTTCTTTACCTTCGAGCGCAGATTTCAAACAGCAGCAAAATTTTTGTAGCGACATGATATGAAAGAAGCAAAGCTTACTTTATATTTGCTTAATATTTACTATAGTCATTCCCTTCGTGAATTGAGCGCCTAGCAGCTCTTTTTGGTTTAAGATCATCGGGGTCATGAACTCTCGCTGGACCAACATCGTGGCTGTCTTGCTCTTGATTCATGCATATGACCCTTGTCCAACTCATTCACAGTCGGCCCTCCAATAATATTGTGAGGTGTATTTTGATCAGATAAAATTTTCTGAAAATATGTCCACCCTTGTGGTGCACTTAGTTTTCGCCTTACGTCTCTGACATCATACTGTAGATGGTTATCTATGTGACTATTTCTAATAAGATCACCAGTTGTTTCTTCTATTATTTCCCCTCTCTCATTAAACTTCACATGTCCGTCAATGAAGTCAAGTAAACGCTTAGCGCGCACATGATATGGTCGAAGTGTTGACAAAGTCATAAATCGTCAAAACTTATCACGAATCTGTCGCTTCTCATCAATGCTTTCAGCTGCTGACTGCATTCGCCGATAAAGATCATTAACCTTCTGAATTTCTATATCCTTTTGTGTTATAGTTGATTCACAATAGGTTGATCTACATTTTTGACTATCCTGTGCATTTTGCAATGTAGTCAATTGTAGATACTCCTCTTTAGGAATGACAGAAGTAGAATTGTCGATTTATAATTTGGCACTTATCAATTGGCATTGATTTATAAACCAACTGTAGAACTTTCATTTGTAATGATGCTACTTTGCCGGTTGAGCCGTGAGCGTCAATGACGTGTATTAAGCCCATGTATCGTCCGCGCTTCAGATCATCACACTCCATTGTATTTCTAAGTAGATCAAATGCTTGAAAATGAACAGACAATTTCAAGAATAGTGTATTGAACTTAGGTAATTCCTTGTAGCCAATTCCTTCCTCAAACGCCTTTTTCCAATGTGAAGGAGCACTGTCGGGCAACTCAACGTATCACTCGACAACGCAAAAGTATCATCTGCTGCCATTTCGGAAAGGTCACTTGCATTTGTTTCATATTGCTATATCCAGATGAAGACATACCATTACTGTGGAAAAAATGGAAAATGAATTATGTCCCGCTCATCTTGCACTGCCACATTGACGTTCATCGACGGGGGTCGGGCAAAGATGTCCACCTTGAATTTGCCACAATTTCACTCGCAGTTGCTGAATGTGATTATATCATCCAAGCAAGTCTTCAATTTCCGTGTTCTGATTTCACAATAGCAATGAGAACTCTGTGGAATAGTTTCCGTCAAACTCAGAGATTTGAACACTTCATCGAGCCAAAATCCTAGTACTCGCGTAAGAGCATTGGTCAATGTCCTCATAAAGAGTTTCTGAAGTTGATTATATTTTTTCACAATGGTAGAATGTGACAATATCGTGAATGTGACAATAAGATCGGCTTTGTGACCAATAATATCATTTGCAAAGTATAAAATCTTGATAGTAGTAAGGAAGTGACAAACACCAGATAGCGCAAGATGGCCGCCATCGCTGCGTCCCCCCCCCTCTGGAACGGCAGAGTGTCGTGGTCGGCCGCCGTGGTGCTTCGTGTCTGAGTCCCCCCCCCTCTGGAACGATAGAGTGTCGTGGTGGATTTGGGCGACCGCCAGGATTAGTGTTGAGGCTATAGTGTGTGATGTTTTTGGTGCAATCTGCTGAATGTTGGGTTGTAAAATGGGTTGTTTCGAGTGGAAGGAGTGGTTGGATGAGAAAACGGAGGTCGGATTCGTGTTCAGCGTGAAATTCTGCATCGGTAGGGTGAGTTTCAAGTCGATCGGTGAGAAAAAATTTTTCTTCGAAATTTTAACAGAGTTAGAATTTGGGATGTTTTGGTGTGTAGCGCCCAAACGAAGCATCGGATGAGAAAACGGAGGCCAGATTCGGAATCTACGTGAAATTTTGGGTTAGGAAGGATGTTTCCAGCGAAATCGGAGAGAAAAAATTTTCGGCTGACGTCCCCCCCCCTCTGGACAGCTCGCTTCGATTTTGGCTTCTAGTGGACGGATTTTGTCGTGCGATAGCTCGTTTGAAAGCTAAGAGTGAGACAAATTCAGTGAAAGAATCGGCTTGTTCCTATCTGTCTTCGTTTAGATGTGAGACGCCATTTAAGATTTTGGGACATTGGTGAAAAACGACAGAGTTAGAATTTGGGACGTTTTGGGCTCTAGCTTCAAAACGAAGCATCGGATTGGAAAACGGAGACCAGATTTGGAATCAGCTTGATGTTATTGTCCAATGAGGATCATCATCCAATGAGAATCAAGCATTTCTTTATAAATAGCGAGCCTTCCACAGTGAGAATCATTCCATCGTTGAATCACACGAGTGACGGACGCACATTTTCTCTCTCTCTAGTTCCCTGTTCTATTACCCAACTAAAATGGTAAGTCGCTACTTCCCTCCCTCTCCTCCCTTGAACGTAAACTTAATACAATCTTTTTTCATTTTCAGGCATCTACTCCATCTGCTGCACTAGTAGGACAAAATGGCGGTCAAACGTTACAAGGTTCGCTACGGTCAGATCATCTACAACTGAGGCCAGTGGAAGAAACATCCAAGGTACATAATCCTACACCGCTACAGCGTAAATTTAAACAAGCCTTGCGTTATGATGATCATAGCGTAGTACTCCAAACGGGAATGCTCCCTTCCACGGATGTCAAGATAATGCACAATCAGTATGGGGACTACATACTGATCCCGTGAGTCCGTACATTCGCCACCAACTTGATATTATTGAGGAGTACGTGACATTAAATATGGACATTCCTACTCCTCTTGCTCAAGAGTGGAAGGCGAGAGATGACAAGGATACTCCCTATAGAAAGATTTGGGATGGTAATCACATTTGCCTACCGGTATCACATTGGTGTACTTACTATAAGAAGGATGGAGATCATTCAATACCCATCAGATGTGATGAGCTCGGAGAAGGTACTTGGGATATCCTTTTCAAAGTGAATGGGCTATATTATGGTCGACACAAGGATAATAAAATAGCCTCTCTCTCCATGCATATGGAATCCATTTTATATATTCCGAAACCACCCAACGTGGACGACATAATTGATCAAATCCTTAACAGCAGTGGTACGAAGCGCAAGTCGGAGAAGAATGCTACATCAAAACGCAAATCAAAGAAGGAGAATTACTAGTCCTTTCCTAACTCTACCCTATGACAATTCGCTTATGTGCTTTGAGTGTCGTAGACGTGGTCTTATTAGATACATTTTACTTCTTCGTTGCCATCATATCATTTGTGTATTTTGTCGTGAAAAGCATCGATGTAATTCTTCATTTTGTAATATGTTATAGAACGCTTCCTTAGATGTGTAAATTTCCGTTTTAGGCTTCTATCATCATTTTTATGGATTGTGAGGGTGAACCTGTACAGGAGCTCAGTGCTATTGCTATGAACAATTGGACATATCAGATTGTTAGTGTCTATCATCAACATGCCAACTGTGATCCCAATGTTGATCAATGGGCGAGAAAACACATTCATGGACTTAATCTGAAATATTTGCAAGACTATGGCTTTTCTTGTGAGAGTGCTCTTCTTATTGACTTTAAACGATGGTTAGCTGCTTTCAATGTTATACGCATCTTTTGTAATAATCCTGGTAAGGAGAGGAAAGTATTTCCCAATCTAATCATTGATGATATTTTGCTCCCGCCTTGGGATAGTAGAGTGAATCAACATTATCATGAAGTCACGAAACGTTTTAAGGATTTGTGTGTTCCTATTTTGTCTGTTCGTTGTAGTAGCTACGTTCATAACCAATGCTTCTTTCCTCCTTACCTGAACACTGCCAAAGTCCTGTATGGTTATCATTGCTCGCTATATGATAGTTATCAGCTGTATCTATTTTATCTCTTTCAAACCATTGATTTATAATGCATGCTTGTTACCGTTATTCAATAAATGTTACTATGAGAAGAGTTGTTGTTTTCATGCAATGGATGGGTTAGTTAAAGGGCGATCATGTCTTTCTCAAACGACTGCGGAACATAACGTTTTCATAGGCAAAGTTTAAAAGGAGCTGTTCAAGATTATGTGATAAATTTTCATAAAGATGAGACCGACATCGAAGCAGTGGTCGATGATGCTAGCACTCTATTTCTAGAGTTAATGAATACATTCTCTGATAGCATTGTCATGGCGCGATTAGTTGCGAAAATTAAGTTTAGTCATTTTGGAAAGGAAGAGGTGGAAAGTCGCTCTTTCCATTTTGCTTCTTATTCAATGGAAGTGGTAGATCACCCCGAAGAATTTTTTAAAAGACATATGATAAAAATTGCTGAACGTCTTAACGCATTTAACCATCATGGTAGCAGTCTAGTGATTGAAGCGATTTCAGATATTCACATTCAACTTTCCATAAAGAAAAATTGAAAATGCAGTGGTACTTGATTGTAGCACAACTGGTTTTCGAGCTATGTCTGCTCACTCTCGAAGTATATTCCTTCTGTACATGCGTCTATTATTTAGAAAAGGCTAGCAAATTCATATCTTCAAAAAGACTTGCTATAGACATCAGTAACGGTGAAACTATGTGTTGCGATGTATGTAAGCGAAAGGATGGAAATGAAAAGCGCATCTTCAAGAGATGTAAGCATGCTTTTTGTCAACGCTGTTTCATACGTAATTGCATTCAACTTTGCCAATGTAACCACTGTGACATTGCTCATTTCGAATGTCACTTATGTCGCAATAGTTAGTACCTATGCAAATGTGGTAAAGATAGGTTTTAGCAAAGACTAACACGGAAAATGGCGAAACGTAAAATGACGAAACGTAAAAGTCAAAAGTTTTCTTCAGCCATTCAAGCTCTCCGACGAATGAAAGCAAATCAGCGATACAATGCTATACGACATGCTAACGATAAATTCATTTGTGAAATTATTTCTCATGTGAGGAAGTTGAGGACGAAGAAATTAGCGCCAAAACAACGAAAGTTACTTAAGCGATATGCTACGAAATTGCGTTTCATCTCCAATCCTAAAGTCGCCCTTCAAAGAAAGAGGAAAACTCTAACACAAAAGGGCGGTTTCCTTTCAGCAATACTTCCAATGATAGCTCCTGCCGTGGGCAACCTATTGGGAAATATCTTTGGCTCTAAGCGTTAATTATGCAAATGTTGAGTCTCAAAGTAATAAAATGGATTTCAGACTTCAATGTGATAAAGTTCTGACTGTATCAGGTCCATCTCATGCAGGTAAAACTGTTTTCACGCTGAATTTATTGGATAAAAGAAGGGAGTTGTTTAAGGAACCTATCAATCGAGTGATTTGGTGTTATGGTATTTATCAACCGTCGCTGTTTCAGGAATTGCAAAGTCGCAACTTTATTCGACATGAAGGAATTATTCCAGTGGATAAACTTCAGTCTAATGATGTTGTTGTATTGGATGATTTATTAAAAGAAAGTAAGAATTCAAAAGATGTTACAGATATGTTCACTCGCGCAGCACACCATAAAAGGTGTTTTATCATCTATATTACACAAAATTTGTTTCCTGATGGAAAAGAAGCTCGTACACGAAACCTGAATACACACTATTATGCTATTTTCAAGAATCCGCGAGATAAAAGTCAATTTGAAATTTTAGCGCGACAAGTTGCACCCAGAGGATCAAAAGCCTTAATTGAAATTTTTCAAGCAGCTACTGAAAAACCATACGGTTACTTATTCATTGACTTTACGCAAGAGTGTCCGGAAGAATTTAGATTTCGAAGTGATATTTTGAAAACTCCCATGATTATCTACAAACTATGAGTTCTTATTCTCGCATGATTGTTATTCCTCAGGATGAAAATGTACAATTGACTGCCATGCAGCAAGTAAAGCAACCTCTTGCAAATCAAATGTATAGGAAAGAAATAGATTATCAGCAAAATGTTCACATCAAAGATCCACATCGTGCTGTATTATTACAATCGGAAACTGTTGAGCAATTGAAAAACTTGAAGAATAAGATGCGTGACTCTGTATCGACTGCTACACCTTTAGCATCTCGCGCACATGCCATATCTCTTTTCAACAGTATTGAACCCCATCTCAATGTAAATGATAGAGGAGAAATCATTACAGATGAAAATAAAGTGATTGATGCTTCACGTTATGAAGACTTGATTCAGTATGCGACACGTAGAAAGCGCCGTCAGGGCTATGTTCCACCTGGTTGGTCATACTTTCTTAAACTATTGAAAAAGCATAATGTGCCAAAATTTGCTTTAAATAATGAGACATTGAAAGAACTTGATTCAACAGTGGCTACTACTCCAATGCTTCAGGCGATGAAAATGCCAACAAATTGGTTTAAGGCGTCACCTGCTACATCCCCTCCCACACTCACTAAGCAAACAAGAGGAAGAACTCGACGTAGATCTACATCGCCACTAAAACTGGTAAAAGGAAAACGTAAAACAGCTCCTCCCAGGAAATACATGTTCTCAGACTATTAATATGAAGCAGATGTGTTGCTTGCCATGTAATGAGCCGCCAGAGGTGAATGTCGTTGTCACTTGCACTTGCTGCGCCAGCTCTCATAATGAAACCCCTAAGCAATGTGAACACGATCGCAAAACCGCTAAAGCTAAATGCTGCAGTTGTTGTAAATGTAGAAAGGCAAGAAAACAAAAAGATGAGAAGGAGGAAAAAGAGTCAGCCGTCATCGACTGAACGTTTGAAGTCAATCTATTATGATGTAAAACATCCGGCAGGATTTGCATCTATCAAGAAATTATCAAAAGCGAGCGGTCTTCCACAATCACAAGTGAAACGATGGTTAAAGGGTCAGGCTACCTATACACTTCACAAACAAGCGAAAAAGAAGTACCGCACCCGCCATTATATTGTTCATGACATCGATGAACAGTGGCAAGCTGATTTGTGCGATGTTGCCTCCATTTCAAAACATAACTCGGGCAATAATTTTATTTTAACCGTCATTGATATTTTCTCGCGTTATGCGTGGGCTCAACCTTTAAAAACTAAAGAAGGGAAAGGAGTAGCAAAAGCATTCCAAACAATTTTTCGAGAAGGTCGCATTCCAAAAAGAATTCAGAGTGATCAAGGAAAAGAGTTTGAAAATCAGCATGTGACAAGATTATTTGAGAGGCATGACATTGAGTTGTTTAGTGTAAAGAGCGCTTATAAAGCTGCACTCGTTGAACGTTTTAATCGCACATTAAAAAATCGCTTGTGGCGACATTTTACTGCCAACTTGACACAAAATTGGACAAAGGTTCTACAAGATACACTCCATGCCTACAATCACTCTATCCATCGTTCTATTGGACTCAGACCAGTAGATGTAAATGCTGACAATGTAGATAAAGTGCGCGAATCATTCCAACGTAAACGCACTCATGTGAAAAGTGATGTGAAAATTGGCGATAAAGTTCGTATCTCAAAAGTGAAAAGTGTTTTTGCTAAAGGGTACCTCCCGAATTGGACAGAGGAGGTATTTACAGTATCAAGGATTAATCAAAAAGACTCTCCGACCACCTACAAGTTGAAAGATTACGATAATGAAGAAATTGAGGGTAGCTTTTACCGCGACGAGATTGAGGTAGTCACTGAAAGTGAAACATATTTGGTAGAGAAAATCATTCGATGTAAAAAACGGCAAGGTGAAGAATGGTGTCTTGTTAAATGGGCTGGTTATCCTTCAAGTATGAACTCTTGGATGCGTCGTGCCGACATCTTTCATCTAAGTGATCGACAGTGATTCATGCAAAGTTGTAACTAACAATGTTTAGGGTTTGAGCTATGAATCCAACTGCCTCATTTTATTCACGACCCTCCTATGTAAGTGGCGGAGGACAAATTTACATCGGTGCTCGCCGCCAACGTGGAGGTAGCATACTTGGTGCACTGAAATCTGTTGTAGCACCTCTCATATCCAATGTCGGTAGATCTTTGAAACGAAATGTTTTAAGTAATGCCGTTGGCTTTGCTGGTGATGTTGCTAGTGATCTTTCCAGAGGTAGAAGTTTTAAGAGCAGTTTGTTGAATCGTGGGAAGGAACGCGGTTTAAAAACATTGAAGCAGACCATTGCTGGTGTTACTCAAGGAAAGAAATCACCTAAACGAATGAATAAAGGAAGGAGGAAACATCGCGGAGCTGGTAAGGTGCGATCTTCAGTCAAAAGGCATTCACGCAAACGTCGCAGAGGCTCTAATCATTCATCAGGCGCTAAACGACGACGCTGCTATAACTTCTAATCATGGAGTGTAAAACTTCCGGTTTTTGTTTGTTCGATCAACAAGCCATACAGACAGATATTTTTAGTTCAAGTATTGTAGATTATCATCCTCGAACAGCTGAGAATGCTGGCCCCATTGAATTTGTTATTCCTGGTGGTAGTGATGACTACATAGATTTGAGTTATGCGATGCTTGATTTGAGGTTTAGAATTCAGCAAGCAGATGGAACTGCTATTGACGATACACATAAAGTTGGACTGAACAATTTACCATTGACTACATTACTTCGTGATGTTTCTCTAACGATTGGAGAGCAGCAGGTGGAAGGTGGTCAAAGCGATTATCCCTATAAATCATATTTCAATCATGTATCACAGTTTCATCCAGCAGCACAAAAAAGTCATATGGAAGCCATGGGATGGTACAGAGATGAAGCAGGAAAATTTGATGTTGAAACAAACAGTGGCTTTGTAAAGCGATCTGCTATGATTAAAGATAGTAGAGTATGTCAGCTATATGGTCCGCTGAATTTAGACTTCTTTAGACAGTCAAAGTTTTTACTGTGTAATACCGGCATGCGACTCAAGCTGACATTGAATAAGCCTGAATTTGCGCTGAATGCATTTGCTAAAGTTGACAATTTTAGAATTCATGTGGAAGATATTGCACTTTACATTCGTCGAGTAGTACCGAATCCAAGTGTCATTAGAGGGCATGCTGAAGGCCTTAACCGCCAAAATGCCATTTACACCCCGTTCAGCATACAAAGCTTCTCACCTTTACAATTCCGAAAGATCAAAAGAGTTTCATGAAAGATGGCCTCTTTCCATCGGAAGCACCGAAGCTCCTCATGGTGGCAATGGTTGAAAATGATGCATTTAATGGTAATATAAAGAAGAATCCTTTCAATTTTAAACACAATCAGTTAAGTGAAATTGCTTTACGTGTAAATGGTGTGAGTCATCCTGGTCCACCCTCCAAACCAGATTTTGCTTCGGATCAATTTATGCGCAGTTATGTTGATTTTATGGACGTTTTTGGCTTTTACAATACGGATGACACCAACGGACTGACTATGAAAGAGTTTAAGAGTGGATATACTATTTATGCATTTGATTTGACTGCTGACAGCGATATTAGTGCACCCTATCGTCAAGCGAACGTGCCTCATAATATTCGTTTGGATTTGACGTTCAAAAGAACACTACCTGAGACGATCAATGTATTAATTTATGCAGTCTTCGATTCAAATATTGAAATTACAAAGTATCGTGACGTGATTCTTCAATATAATCGTTAATGAGTTGGTTGACTGCTGACGATATTAAGACTAAAGTGCAGCGTAATGCAGACGAAGCGACGTTGAAAGCTTTCGATAATGTCTATTCACTCGATACCTTACCACCTGCAGTAAATCACTATCCCATCTTTATTGTGCTAAACACTCATTCACAGAATTTAGGCGGTGAGCATTGGAAAGCGATCTTTATTGGAGAAGACCGACGTGGTGAACTATTTGACTCTCTTGCTCAACCTCCAAATATACCAACACAGCAGTGGTTGAGAAAACATACGCGTCAATATCAGCGAAATGAACGCATACTACAACATCCACTTTCATCAACGTGTGGTGCTTTTGTACTGTACTTCATCTTAAAACGTTTACATGTATCTCGATTTGCATCTATTATTCAAAACTTTTCATGTAATCCATCCTCTAATGAAAAAATGATTTGTAAGTTCTATCATGATTTGAAATAAAAACATGTTGGAAAAATTGTTTTTTATTTTACAATCCGCTGGGTACGTACATACTCAATGAGATAGTCTAGGATCATATTTGCTTGTACATGAGATTTTAGTCCAGTAATGATCACTTTACTATTATGAAAGATTGCCACATGCACAGGTAACCAACAACTAATGAGAGCTGCAGGAAAAAGTTCGGGTTCATAACACAAACTGTAACTGCTGGTACGAATCTTCAAAAATGATACACTGTCACTCAATTGAGTAGAGATCACCATATTGTCCACAGTCAGATTCGACATCACACACCTCTCCCTCTTCCATATCCGACGTAGTAGTCTTTGTAGCTCTAAGCGCATTGACTGCGCCGATGAATGAGAAAGGGCGCCGAGAATCTGTACAGTCCCATTTGGGAAGAGTTGAAGATTCCGTGAATTGTTCATCTTCACCACTAACATTTGAGGACGGCCCGGGTAATACTTGCTGTTTGGAAGCTGTTGGTGTAATGTTGTGAGATCGATTTTGGTGTAGAGTCTGAAGCGACGGAGAATGTTGACGATGGTGTAGCGATGGCGCTTCATGATGAAAGAATGAGTAAATTGAGCGATGTACCTTCCTTTTATACTTTTCCCAACTACCTTGATGAAATGTGAAGTTAGTATGAAGTTGGGAATGATAGAGTTGAATTCGCCGTGAATTCGCCGATTGTTGACGCGCAGCCAGATGCGATTTCCAATACGTGAATGTCTTTTCATATAGAAGTATTTCAAGTCCTTCATGATATGATGTAGAGATTGAAAATGATGATAAGATAAAACAAACTCTCTTCTCACATTTCCAGTTGAATCTTTGAAATAGACGTTCCGATCATGATCCGTTTCAATACGTTGTAGGGAATCTAATTTCCAACTCATGATGTGTGGTAGTCATGTCTGATTAAGATTTGCATAGTAGGGCGATGAACTCACGACGAATAAATGTCATGATGGAGCGATGTATGTATCTTCTATACTTCTCCCAATTGTATTTGCGAAATGAGAAACAGTTTGCGGAATGAGAATGGTAGATTTGAATTTCATTTCTGTAATGTTGAAGCCAAACTTGATCACCCAAGGAGATGAATCTTAATGTTTCAAAATATTCCAAATCCCTCATGATATCATTGAGGTTGACAAATTGTCGCCATGTTAACCATGAGAATTTTTGAAATGTACGTTTCCATCACGATCAACTCTGATATATTGTAGAGAGTCCAAAATCCAAGTCTTCATGATGTTATGCAAAGTTGCAGATTAGCAATATAAAAATGTCGTTTTATCATATTTTGCTTAGCAATGCGGCTACAAAGAGATTTACTAGCAATCGAGCTGCACTCTTTTCTACTCCCATTGATCATGCACAACAGCTAAATGGGAATTGGGAAGTGGGTGTCACTCAACTTGTTTATAGCAACTGTGTCTATACTTTTGATCATGAGGTGATGACTATTAATATGAGGCGTACAGCTGCTTATCAATGTGAAAAGGGGGGCCGAGTATACATTCCACAGTGGCCAAAGAAAGATCTCTTATCATGTAAAAAGTTTATATATGATTTCTTGAATAAAGCGTGTAAACATATTGTCCAATTTACTCCGCACAATGATGATTATAATTATGTACATCATGTAGTTGAGAAAGATTGGATTGTTGGTTTAAGTCCAAGTTTAAGAAATGATTTAGGCTACCTCGCTAGCGCCTTAACAAGCTATGATAATTTTAACGTTAATTACCACATAAGTGGTCATAAACAGTTAATATATCGAGAGGAAGCTTATTATGTAGATCTTATTCCAAGAAATGAGAAGACGTTGGTGAAGAAGATTGTGATTAAGCCAAGAAAGACAAACATGACTCCTGAAACATTATTGAAGAAATTTAATTATCTCCTTCGAGTTGATGACAAACAAGTGGCAACATTGACTTATATTAAATCATCTAATCATATTGCAATAAGCAAATTAAATGATGATGATCTAGTATTAGTTTGTTCAAAAGATTTTCATCAGTTCTTACGACATCGTTCTGCAGCTGTTCATGGAAAATCTGATATGCAACATTTACCATGTGAAAGGTCAAATCAATTTGATACAGAATGGGCCGTATCTTTATACAGAAAGTGTGTAGAGCCTTTTGGTGGTTTCTTACATGAAACAAGAGTGTTGATGCCTCGCATTATTACTTCGGTTTAATTGGTTGTAGATTATTTAAATGAAGTGATTAATGAGCAACATATTTCATTTTCTGAAAAAGAAGGTACTTTGTCTCTCACTATAAATGGAAAAGGTATTGAACTAATTATGGATAAAACTCTAATGGACATTTTGGGTTTTGATCAAAATATCTTTAAAAGTGGTACTGTAACCAAAGCTAGCGCAGACATGTCGCTATCGCGTCGTATTAACTATTTTCAGATATATTCCAATATTGGTGAAGATGTACGTGTGGGAGATGTTGAAGCTCCATTGCTAGCAATGATACCATACCAGCCAAAAAGCTGCAGTATTTTATCTGAGCATACTTTCAAGAAAGTGCATTATACAAAGCTGAAATCAAACTACATCCCACAAATTGATATTGCCATTTATGATGATGCTGGTGCGTTGATTCCTTTTCATAAAGATGCTGTGACAAGTATTACACTCCATTTCCGAATGAAGAGTTAATGAAAAAGTATGCTAATATATTTTTCCAATGTGAATAATATGGAAAGTGAAAATAAGGACTCGTTTCTAATCTACTTGCCCAGTAATGCTTCTATGAATAAATTTCCCAAAAATAAACCATCAGACTATCGAGTAGAATTAAATCGGCCACTGCATTTAGAAGGTGAATGGGAAGTTGGCGTTTCTAGTATTTGCTATGATAGCAATATTCAGAATGTGAATGATTTGGAATAAATGATATTGACTCCTCGCACCCATGATGGAATAACGATGAATAATGCATTTCAGTTCCCATACAATTTAACATCAGATGGAAAGTGGAACTTTGAATGGATTCAGATAAAATCAGATTCTTATGAGCCATTTGGGAATGAGAAAATTATTAAGGCATTCAACAGTGGTAATACTTCCATCATGAAGAATAAAAATCAGAAAGCTTATGAGTTTACTATCTATCATTGGAGTGGGAGACAGTTCCTCCGCTTTCATTCTTTTACTAAAGGTCTTACGCTGAGGTTGGATAGTGAATTCTATCCACATCTTGGTTTTGGCCATGGACTACATCTAACGTCAATTGCTACTGCAAATGTTAAAAAAGTTTATTCAACTCGAATCAACAAATTTCATTATAGATTTAAAATATTTGATGAAGATGTTGTAGAATGCGAAGAACGCATCATTTGGAAAAAGCGTGGTGTTCAACCTTTATCACTTATTGAGTTAGTAAAACGATGGAATGAGACTGTGGGTAAGAAGTATGGAGAGAAAATTATGGCGGACAAAAATAAGTTGGTTATTCAGAAATATAATGACAAACTTACAGTTTATTTCTCTCCAACCTTGAGTCATTTTGTAAGACATTATACACCTATTATTGGTAGCGGTGTGGTGTATGGTTCTCATGAATATCACACTAAAGCTGATTCAGTTAATGATGAATGGTGGGTGGACATCTATGGCGATCGCATCAAGAAAATTTACCAGTCTTATGAAGAATCTAAAGTTGCTATCAATATAATGCCGCGTCTATATCATACAGTTGAAAGCTTCATTCATGTAGTAAATCCTTATATACAACAGAAGTTGAAGCATGTGATGAAAAGTAAATATGATGCAAACACACCACATTTCGTTTTCAATTGAAAATCAACGCGTTGTTCTGAAACTGGGTGATGACATTCAATGTCAATTGAGTAAAAATTTGAAAAAACTCTTTGGTTTTTCAATGCTACAAACAGTGTTTGCTGCTGCGCATACGATTGGTATAGAAACACCAATGACACTTGATAAACATGAACAACACCTTTACATTCAAAGTGATTTGATGTTACCTATTTCTGTTGGCGAGAAAAAAGAATACATTTTACGTGATTTCATTCATGATAAAGACGCTTCATATGGAATAAATCGAGAAGATGTTTGAATCTATTTTCTATCATCCGTCGTCAAACAAACTATAGCCTCTATTGCTATCAAAATTACCAATGGTTTACAAGAGTGCATCCATGTGAAAGATACTAAATCCCTCATAACGTTAGTGTTTCGGAAAACAAAGTGAAGTCTTTATACAACATTTATTGAAATATGTACATGAATGTGAAGCAATAGACTTTATACAACATCCACTGAAAATATATACATGAGCGCACTTTAATAAACATTGTTATATACAAAAAGTCTTTTTACTTCGTGAAGGGTGGAAATATACAGGGATAGGAAAAATGTCTTTCAGTGGAAAAGTCATCACATGGGGAATGTACAGATGTGGACACATATTCACAAGGAACAAACAATCTCATGCGATACATAAAACAACAATGTTTATCTACAGAAATCAACATCAAAATACTAAGTTAAGGATGATTATGCTAAGACGTCTCCTGAATGTGGTAGTGTGAGTTTAATTCTTTTGGGTGGTGGTATGTTTGTGTCAGGATGTCCATGTGGAAGAGATATGTTGTGTTCTAGCCAGCACCTCTTATCCTCCCATGCTGAAAGCGCCCGTTTCCTAAAGTATGAGTTTTGATCTCATGCGACTTAGATTTTAAGATTGTCATATTGACAAACGTTATATTTTTATTTCTATAGGCTTTCCTGAAATTCTTATGTTTCATATTTTGCACAATGGATTTTGATATGCCTTTAGCGCGCTTAATGCTATCATCACTATCCTTTAATTTCATACTGTACATTTTTGGACGGAGGAGAATCATTTCATCTATTTCCTTCCCTGCTGTCTCATCTTTAAAGCAGCCAAGTTTTGCCTTATTTTTGATGGAGTAGAGTGGATGATCAGCAGGATAATTTGATGTATCAAAATATCTTTTCAAAGATTTTCCTACTTCATTGAAATTTAAATCTTTTTGAGTGGTAATACCTAAGAAGAAACTATCTGTATCACCACCCAACAAACGAACCTCTTTTACGAGAGGACATGGTTTTAGTATTTTATAAAAGAGTTGGTACATTTCAAGCTTAGAGTAATCTAGTACAGCTTGACCAATATAGATGGGTTTGCACAACTCCACTTCAGATTTTATCATTTTAACACCTATAAGGTCCTCATCGATAATGTCTCTATCGATGAATAGAGGTGATGAGGTCAATTTGTGATACTTTTGATCATCATTAACTAGTTTGTAGTTTACGCGCTTTCTAACATCCTCCATCGTCTTACCAAATAGACTGTTGTTCTTATATTTATAAAAATCCTTTTCAAAGTTATTTTGGGCTAGTGCACGTTTCTGGCTGTTGCTATCAATATAAGGTTTCAGAAAAGCTTTCTGTCTAAATTTGATAATGCGGTGAACTGTTTTTAAAATCATCCACATTTCTAAATGAAATTTTAAGATGGTAAAGTGGACTAGATAGTTTTCTTTATCATACTGGGTGAGTAAAAGTTTGCGACAAGGCTTATAGTCGGGTTGTCCACATGATTCTAAATCTTTATGAAATTGTTTCATTAAGTCGGAAAACATATCTTTACTCACTTCACCTGATTCGGGTGCGAGTGGAAAATCTACGGTTTTATGTTTAATATTATTTGGATAGATTAGATCTATCTCAAAATAATATCCCCAATCACCTTCATCTGGAATTGCTAGTATGTTAGAAGGGTGGTGGAGAAATGTTGAATATCACTATCATCTAACCAGCTAAACTCAGAGTGAGGTAGCGGTTTGGATAATGAACTACCATACAAATTATTTTGGTCATAATACTTCAGATGAGTCTGGTCATTGCTTACTATTTTTGATTTTAACCTATGTTTATTTACAAATGTGAGACCACCGCGAATTCGTCGCTCAAATAAATTATACATCTCTGGATCTTGTAAGAGATGAATGGTCTCACCAGTCATTTTAAAAGCAGACTTAAATGACATGGCTGGCAGACTGACAAAGTGGACGGGATCTAACTTATCTTCTTCTAATGCCACTCGTCGAAACTCCTGAAATACATCAGCCAGCAAAAATACATCTAACTTAAGGTAGGCAATCATATATTCACCAAATGTATGGCAGTCAAATTTATCCATGCATCTTGTGCATGATCATAATCTTCGGTCTTACATTCTGCACCGGTCAAATCATTTTTAAATTTATTTATGGGCGGAAGAGAAGTCTCGCCGAGTTTACTAATTGTATCAAAATATGCATATGGAAAGACTCCTTTCCGTGTGATGACTTCATCGGTTAGATTTGGATATTGTTTCTTAAGATTTTGTGTTTAGTGGAAGAGACTTTAGATTTTGCACGAGAGAGGCCAGTGATGCAGTCATAAATTGGTAGGAATCTAAAAATTTTATATCAAAATAGACCGTCTTATTTTCTTTAGTTTTATCGACAGGCACTTTTGCTGTCATGGCCATAAATTTCTCTCTCGTTTGTGCTATTACATCAAGCTTCCACTCTTTCATTTGACCTAAACCTCCTTTTATTATCATATGGCTGTCGTAGCCCTTGAAATTATGGAAAATGACGGGTAATGTACGCCGCTTCATCCTCAGCGAAAAATTACATTTTGAACAGAGTGCGTTTCTAAATTTACCAGTGATGTGATCATGGTCGCGCACTTTCTTAATCTTATCATCGTCAAATGTTTTCCTACATTTGGGGCAAACGTTGCAACTATCAAATTTTGCTTGATCATCTGCTGTCATATGCAATGATCTGCGATAGAGTTCACCATCATACTTTTGCTGAAATTTTACAGCCTGTTCGAGGAATTGTAGGAATTGGTAAATACAATCCTCACCTTGCCAGACGCGCATTTTATTTTGCCTACTCCTAAAGTGATCATGCCATACTTCATAGCAGGAAATGGCTGCTGATCGATGGATGTTATCATCGATATAACATTCGATGTCAGCATAGATGACACGAAGAGGACTTAGTTCATCGCCATTCTCTCTATATGAAAACTCCTTATCTTTGGGCATGCGTTCCATTTGCAGTTTACCTCGCTTACACCACTCATAATGAGTTTCAAATTTGTTTTTACTCCTAAAGTTCCGAATGCATCTGTCACAGTAATAAATCTCTGATGAGGTAGAATTTCTTAAGTGGTGGTATAAGCGAGAAATTTTGGGAATGCCGCAGTAGTGCCATTCCTCACTATCATCCTGTCTTACTAATAACAGGTTGACAACATGGTCATAACAACTCGAACGCGAGTTGTAGCGCACACCCTTCAATCCCTTTTCCCAAACATGGAGAACTATTTTAATGTTGTTCAATTTTTCAAATTTTTCTATATCTTTAATTTTCATATCGTCACTATTACAGTCATCGAAGTTTAATTCATTCTCCCACTGCCTATAGCTATATGTACGATTTCGATTCGCATTGATGTCATTATAGTGGAGAATGGAGAGGACAGCATATTTAAAACATTGCGATTCGCAATCGACATTGATGACTGCTGTTTTGTTTTTTAAATTTTTTGGAAGTTTAAAGGAGCCTCGACCACTATGATTTCCTAATAAACTGATTTTAATCATGGCGGACTCAATACCGTCAAAAATGAGACCGCTATCGCGCTCGTTAAACTTATCAATATTTAATTTTAATCCTTGGATGTGAAAATTTATCCAAGACTCATAGTCTACAACCTCGGTTGCAGGAGAGGAGGGTATGTGAAACTCTAACCTCTCTATTATTTGTCCAGTATGGTGGTCGATTTTTACATATTTTATTTTAAGATAGATGAGACACTTCATCCTAAAATTGTCTAAATTGTTGAAGAGCGCTTCTATCAATGATGAATTTTGATGAAACCATTCCTCAAAGTTAGCAATGGTTTCTGAGGAGTCCATCTGGTAGTTCCTCACTAAATTATTTATGGACACCTCAGTAAGTCGGATAGAGGAGGTACCGTTGGTGTAGGTATCGTTCGTGTGTGTATGTTGAAGTCTGTGCGAAGATAGTTCAAAACGTGTCTCGAAAGACTGAATGCATAAATCGCAAGAAAAGGAGACATCGTTAACAGAATCATCCCTACCTTCGGAGATTGATGCCGGCTTAGGTCGACAAACACCTCGCTTGATGTGTCGGGTGAGATCCCATTTCCTCGTGAAGATGTGCCCACAGTCAGCACATTCCCACTCGTTACCATATCGCGACAGTTCTGAGCTGGAACTCGCATCACCTGAAAGAGAAATCATTCTATCATCTCTGTTCAAGCCTCAGTGTAGTGTTACAACCTACCTTGACTCAATAACTCTAAACTTTCCTCGAGAAGAGAGGGCGTTGGTGATGAAGTTGATGCCTGAAATTGAGGAAGATGCTATTAGTTACACGTTTGAGGGAGATGAGAGAGGAAATCTTTAACTTACCATTTTAATGAAATATGATCAGATAGAATAATAGTCAAAGAGAGAGATCGTGCGTTCGTCACTTGTATGATTCACAGATTAAATGAAATGACATGAATGTCACTTTGCTTATATACTTTCATATTCATCATTCATTGGATGTTCATTCTGATTGGCTGCTTGTTGATACTTAAGAATTAGAAAACATTTCAAAGTCATTATTCAAAGTCAGCATTTCAAAGACAACATGACAAGTCCTCCAACAACACCAAATACCGCATTGGAGTTCTCCTCTCCATGCACATCAGCAAAGGTGCTCGTTACACCAAATGCACCAAGGAAGGCGAAGGTGGAGAAGACATACAATCTGGACAATATACGAAAGTTATCATTATCGGAGGAGTTGCCCGACCTAGCAGGCATACGGTGGAAATATTTACAATATGATGCCGAAGGGGTGATGGAGATGACCAGCAAGTCGCACTTGCATCAAATATGGGAGTGGTACACCCCTAACTCCCAACCGCGAACCGTGGCGGAGTGGGCGTACATTGAGAAAGTGAGGGACGCTGCAGAAGAACGTTTAAAGCAGCTCAACTGTTTTTGTGATCTATGTGAAGTCAGACTCTGGGACGATATTGATGATGAAGACCTTTTGAAATACATGCCATAATAAATGTTTATTTCGTATTATCTTTGCTTTCATACTGACTTACTTGAATGGGGTTTTAGTGAATAATTTAACCATGTATACTTTTTCATTTGGAAATAGTAGCACGCTTAGTCTAACTTGCAAATCTTATAACATTTCATATGGACGATGATGATAGATAAAATAGTGTCAAATAAATTAAGATAGCTTACACTTCTGATACAGGGATAGCAATCGACTGCGATCCATGTGTAAAGAGCTTGTTAGACTATGGATGGGCTTAAGTGGATGATTTAACCATGTATACTTTTTCATTTGGAAATAGTAGCACGCTTAGTCTAACTTGTAAATCTAAAAACATTTCATATGGACGATGATGGTAGATAAAATAGTGTCAAATAAATTAAGATAGCTTACACTTCTGATACAGGGATAGCAATCGACTGCGATCCATGTGTAAAGAGCTTGTTAGACTACGGAAGAGAGAAGTGTGTTATGTTGCGTGTGGCGCGTGAGTGTCCTCCCATTTCATTCCATTCATCAATTCGTCTCATTGATAGAGACAGGTAGAACTCATGGTTCTCATAACGTATGCAATGGAAAGTTTTAGGCAACCTTCGACAGTTGGCTAAATGTCGCCCTGGCGCGAATGCATACTACGTTGAGACAGAGGCAATCACTTGCAAACATGACGCAGAGAGGTTTAACAAGATTGACCATTGCCGAATGTCCCTTGCGGTATACATAGCTACGGGTTTCACTGCCGCCCTTTACAGGAACGCCCGTCGAAAGGAAGTATTACACCGAACTGCATTTGCAACGTTCAAGTTGACTGATAGCAGATTCAACTTAATGATAGTATTCGCCAGTCCGAAGACTGCCCAGGGCAAACCGCGAGGAGGTTCTATCATGTCTTGCCCATGGTGGCCCTTAAGAGAGCCGATGGTTCGTTCTCGGGGACGTGAATTTGACTATTGACTGGAATAGTCAATGGGTATGACGCTTAGGTTGTCGTATACCCTATACCGCCTAAGCCGTGGTGGTGCATCTGGCACCTTTCGGATGCGAGTGGTATTCGGAGTCCACACCTCATCCGTCCAAATGATCCTCTTGATCTTCCCCTTCTTCTCATCCTCATCCCACTCGTCGAGGATGACGAACTCGGGAATGCCGTTGTCTTCATCAGTGAAGACGGGAATATTGTCGGCAGATGTCGCTTCCATCGTGACTTCAAATTGAATAAGAAGCGCTACAATCTTCTGGCTTATATAGGGTTTTCAACAATGAATTGTTCAACAGCGAATCAGAATGCTTCAGGGATAGCAATCGACTGCATAATGTTCAAGTTGACTGATAGCAGATTCAACTTAATGATAGTATTCGCCAGTCCGAAGACTGCCCAGGGCAAACCGCGAGGAGGTTCTATCATGTCTTGCCCCATGGTGGCCCTTAAGAGAGCCGATGGTTCGTTCTCGTCGTATCTGAAAATAGAAGGAAAAATAGATGAAATATATTCAAGTGATAGAGATGATATTAACTTACCATAAGAGAAATTTAGCCGGTTCGCGACCCCTTCGATGGTGATGGTTGAGGTAAGTATTTGGCCGGGAGTTTCCGCTTCCGGTGGCGCAGCTCCTTTATTTCGCCATCATGCTTTATAGAGACATGGAGACAGCGCATCTCCGCCATTGCTCCCTCGTAGCACTCAAATGTGGCATCCAAGTCCTCACTCTCAAGGATGATGCTGTCGACGATTCTGCTCTTGATGATGGGAATGTGGAGCGTTGTTCGTCTCTCTTCTTTCTTCTGACTCTCAGTCAGGCTAGTCTTTAATTGCTCAATTTTTAAATTTGATACCTCTTCTTGAGCTTTTAATGATTTTATGTAAGTCGCCTGCTCAGTAACGCGTTTTTTCGCTGGCAAGCGCCCTTTCGCGGAAAGATTCTAAATTGATCACTTGTGTCTTGAGGGCCCGAATCTCGGCTACCTGACCCTTCAGGTGGAAATTGTCATCCCTAAGGGCCGAACATTCATTTTTGTAACGAGTGAGCTCATCTTTTAATTTTGTGAGTGCATATTCCTGGCTCACTTTTGCGATCTGGGTATCCTTATTCCAGCTGTTCGTCTGCTGCTTAATCCCCTTCTTTACTGGGGAAGGTGCGATTACTTTCTTTTTCGGGGAAGACTGATTTGTTGGTTTTCCTATCTCTTCCGTGTCTTTAGTAATGACGACCTCCTCAGAATCGGAGTCATCTGAGCTGTCCAAATCGCTTAGTGGGGCCTTCTCTTCTGCTGTTGATGAGGTAGTGGCCGAAGCAGCAGGCTCCAAAATTGTTGCAATAGCCTCTTGTAGTGCTGCGTCAAGATCGACTGTTTCTTCGTTGAAGAAGGGTGCGATCACTTTGCCGATGTCTGATGTTATGTAATTGTTTGCCTTTTTGAGCGGACAGTCGGCGTGGGCGATGTAAAATTCCTCATGCTCTTTGCCTTTCAAAAATTTCAGGCAATGTGTACAGCCGGAAATAACGGCTCTTTCCTCGTGGAAGTGAGGCGTATTCTTGTACTTATTAATGTGACGTTTGAATTCGCCACCCCTCTTTATTTCTCCGCAAGAGCACTTTTTAAATAAAAATTTTGAGTTGCCTCCCATTTTGTAACTTATGTATCTGTAAAGGAAGGATGAAATAGAATTACTAACAGGCGACATTGGCAGTCATTCTTATAATCATACAGCTAATTGTGAGATTGGTGGAAAGTGTCGAACCTTTGAATCCGTTACAGGCATTACTCAGAGGGGATCTTATCCCAACTCCAAGGCCTCGGCCCACAAATCCAACCTCCCGCGGACAGAGCGTGCGTCATATCACTGTGTTGGTATCCGGACCCCGATCCGATTTTGACATGAAAATCAGTGGATTGTTTACAAAGGTTGCAAATTCCAAGCCGAAGCTTGCCTCCCACAACTTTATAAATGTCTTAGTTGAATTCAGAAGGTTTGAAAATCCCGAAAATTGCCAAAAAATAGCGAATTTAAATTTTTCAATTTTTTAGCACTACTTATGAAATTTTATAAGTAGTCTATCACTTAGGGCAGGTCAATAGCGACCGAACCTTTTTTGAATCAAGTCAAACGGACTTGTAGAAGCAAAGTTACAAGCCTTTAAAGTT
This sequence comes from Prostheceraeus crozeri, assembly GCA_907163375.1. NCBI lineage: Eukaryota > Metazoa > Platyhelminthes > Polycladida > Euryleptidae > Prostheceraeus > Prostheceraeus crozeri. The sequence continues at coordinate 412,980 of CAJQUW010002953.1, read as the reverse complement.
TTGGAGTCTTTTATGGCCTGGAGACGAAGGCCATCTCCTGGCTAACCTCTAAGTCTGACGCCTTAGCTGATATCAGCAATGAAATTTTCTAAGTCGGTTTCTTACAGAAACTCGGGATTTGGAATGTCCGAAGCTATCATCGGAGCTCAGAGAGACGACTTACCGTTGACTATCTCTCGTATTAATGACAAGTCTCTCTCGGTTCCCAGCTTATATAGTGTGTGGCGATCAGCTGATGACGTAACACCCATCATCCAAACACTAAAAAACCCGTCTATCTCCGGTTCTAGTGCTCCGATTGAGCTGGAAATACACTATTTCCATGTAGAATTTGACGCTGAATCCGAATCTGGCCTCCGTTTTCCCATCCGATGCTTCGTTTTGGCTCTACAGTAGGCAGCCATCGCAAAAATTCTAACTCTGTCGTTTTTCCGAAAAAATGTTGAACATTTTTCTCGCCGATTGACTTGAAACTCTCCGATTGACTTGAAACTCACCATACATATACAGAATTTCACGCTGATTCCAAATCTGAAATCCGTTTTCCAATCCGATGCTTCGTTTTGAAGCTACAGCCCAAAACGTCCCAAATTCTAACTCTGTCGTTTTTCACCAATGTCCCAAAATCTTAAATGGCGTCTCACATCTAAACGAAGACAGATAGGAACAAGCCGATTCTTTCACTGAATTTGTCTCACTCTTAGCTTTCAAACGAGCTATCGCACGACAAAATCCGTCCACTAGAAGCCAAAATCGAAGCGAGCTGTCCAGAGGGGGGGGGACGTCAGCCGAAAATTTTTTCTCTCCGATTTCGCTGGAAACATCCTTCCTAACCCAAAATTTCACGTAGATTCCGAATCTGGCCTCCGTTTTCTCATCCGATGCTTCGTTTGGGCGCTACACACCAAAACATCCCAAATTCTAACTCTGTCGTTTTTTCGAAAAATGTTGAAATTTTTTTCTCTCCGATTGACTTGAAACTCACCATACATATAAAGAATTTCACGCTGATTCCAAATCTGAAATCCGTTTTCCAATCCGATGCTTCGTTTTGAAGCTACAGCCCAAAACGTCCCAAATTCTAACTCTGTCGTTTTTCACCAATGTCCCAAAATCTTAAATGGCGTCTCACATCTAAACGAAGACAGATAGGAACAAGCCGATTCTTTCACTGAATTTGTCTCACTCTTAGCTTTCAAACGAGCTATCGCACGACAAAATCCGTCCACTAGAAGCCAAAATCGAAGCGAGCTGTCCAGAGGGGGGGGACGTCAGCCGAAAATTTTTTCTCTCCGATTTCGCTGGAAACATCCTTCCTAACCCAAAATTTCACGCTGAACACGAATCCGACCTCCGTTTTCTCATCCAACCACTCCTTCCACTCGAAACAACCCATTTTACAACCCAACATTCAGCAGATTGCACCAAAAACATCACACACTATAGCCTCAACACTAATCCTGGCGGTCGCCCAAGTCCACCACGACACTCTATCGTTCCAGAGGGGGGGGGGACTCAGACACGAAGCACCACGGCGGCCGACCACGACACTCTGCCGTTCCAGAGGGGGGGGACGCAGCGATGGCGGCCATCTTGCGCTATCTGGTGTTCGCCGTTTTCTTACTACTCTTGATCGTGATAAATTGCATGTTTATTAATGTCTACAATCCTCAACAAGTATGAGTGAAATAGAAGTGTGGCAACCTTATATACAAAAGCTACACAATACAACCAATCACAGTCACCCATGATGACTCATCATGGACGATATACAGTGACTGTTGAAATTATTTCTTCATCACAAAGGGGACAAAATATAGTTTCCAAGGGTACACAACATGCAGACCACATAACAAAATGAGAAGATAGTAACAAGAGAAGGGATCTTTCCCGTTCAAAACGCCTAATGCCGTTCCGTTCATATAGTAATTCAAATGTCTCTATTTCTAATTTCTTTCTGAAGTCACTTTTATTGGTAGAACATTTCGATAGATCACTTGAAGGTTCCACTTTTTTCGACTCCGTTCCAGATCGTTCCAATTTCATCCTCCTAATTTCATTGTCACTGTAATGTAGCATTGACAAATCCTCTATCCAACTACGATCCAAATTATGATTCATGGTATGTTCATCCAAACCCATAAGTCGCTCATAAGTGGCAGGCAGTCACTTGCATCCACTTGCTCTAGATAGGGTTTTCTTACTACTAGCATTCATCATTGCAAACATTCCATGAGATATCCTATAGACATTGTTTTCGTGATGATGAGTAATGTGATCGGTTAAGGGCTTTACAGAAACGAGCGATTGGAATGTGAAGAAAGTCAGTTTGAATGTCAATTATGATTATTTTGATTCTTTTATAAAATTGAGGATTTCTGCGACTGAAATGGCTCCAGCCGTATTCGAATCCTCGCGTCCTGCATTGGTTGCAATACATTTTTTCATCAAATAATTGTATTTAATTGATCTTATGAAATGATCATCTTTCTTCAATCTAAATCACTTCATTATTGTTCTTTATTGTTCTGTACCCGAATGGATTTATAAAAGCAAATCATCAATAGAAAACCGTTTTGACTGGTGCAAAACATTCATTCAGCTGCAATGCTGTCTGCTTCAGGATGTCTTGACAAAATTGAATTTTCCAAATGGAAGAATTTGACGAATCAATACAGCTTGCGTCTCCACAATGTCAAAGAAATCAACAACACATGTTTCTATGTATCTGACGGCGCCAGGATACATGTGAGTATTGAAATGTATCGCAACTATTCAGGTAATGTTATGGGCACCAGTGTGGCTACCCATATGTGGTAGACTGTAATATATTTTCAGCGTACTTCAACATAATCATTCTACTACTCAATTCTCATGTTTCTTACGATGAGCATTGCACCAATTGCTCTGCACTTGCGTATGAATGACGTGCATTGTATTGCTAAGTGAAGTTTTCCTTATGTATCCGACTTCATCCTTATCTGTATCATTTATACCACCGGATGCTCAGTCTGATATCAAGGAATCAGTGGCAATCACAGAAGGACTACGCATTAAGATCCTCCATTCCATTCTATTTACTCTGGAAGCGACTACAGTTGGAGGAGAGATGACTTGTAAATAGAATAAAGTCAGGGGCGGCTCCAGGGATCTTCCGACGAGGTGTCAACATGTTTTAGCTCTTGCACCGTTGGGACCCTTGAAGCGTGTGCTTTAAGAGTAGTCTATAGCGGACACGAAAGATTTAGGACTCATATTTAAGTTATAGTGCTCCGTTTTCTATCTAGACTGCACATTTGCTTCAATGCGGTCACATAAGCAAGTAGCTTTTTAATATCTCTTTAAAATGAAGAAGTGAGTTATACGGGGATTTTGAAAATATCAGGCGGAGTATACACATAACGTTTGTGAAGGAGCTCGTAAAGTGACAGTGTAAACCGAATTCAAGAAAACACAGATTCATTAATCAACAAAAACATTGTTATTTGTGATCGACTTTGCAGGGAAAAAAGAGTTTCGACGGCGAGTCATCCGTAAACTGGGTAGAAGAAATCTGCCTGAGCAGCCTGAAACAGGAGGGCAAAGAGAGTGTGATGGGTTGTCTTGATTGCACTGAATCGCTTGGAGTAGACGAATGACCGCGTCAGTACGGTGAATTAACGGGAATTATGTGGGTACAATCGTCGACGTACTTAATGACGGTGCTCGAGGGATGTATGGGAGTAAGCGAACCAATGACAGTGTTGAAAAGGAAAGGTCCAAACAGACTTCCATGCGAGTGGATGAAAATGTTGTGATGCTGCTTCGATTAACAGTTGCTGATATGGATAATGGCTTCAACACTAAAGGAAGCATGCTGCATAAAGTTTGGATACCCGTCAGAATTCATGTCTTCTCAGTCTAACATGTGTCTGCAGCTCTTGAATCGGGGTGAACATCCACGGTTCGAAGCCCATCCTCCTCAACATGCTCCACAATGCCGGGAAGCTTGACTCTCAGAGGCGATTTCGCACTGCTTTATCTTATTCTCCTCTTCTTCGGGTCAGACACTCTCCAGGTCGATTGATCGAGTCCTTGCGTCCATTCTCCTTTGAATTTTTCGGTAAATAATCGTTATCAGCCTCTTCACAGTTTGAAAACGAAGAGAAGTGATATCGACAAACAACTATTTCAGCAGTTTTCACATCTTTGTAATTCATGATAACTGTAGCGCGATGACAAATCTGATAAAAAATTGAATTATCTTATCGTACTTGAGAGAATCAACAGGCTATTCCAAAATTCAAATTGTTGAACAGGTCATATCACATTTCAATTTTATTAGTGAGATAGAAATGTGTGCAGTTTGCAGAGAAATCGAATCAGTTAATGCATGTGTTATCAAGTTTTTTCATTTAAATATCTACACTGAAAATCGGCTGGATCAGCGTGGACACATAATTTATATGAATAATTTATGATGAATCTATCGTTCATGTTAGTCAGTTACGATTTGAGCCATGATATTGAGCAATCGCAAAATCAGTCTTTCCATATCCAACACCATTAAACAGATCATCATACAATACAAAGCTTTCGTTGAATACAAAACTGAATTTCATCATAAATACCAAACTTTTGTTTTTGCAGGCATATGTCTTTGCTATAATCTGCGATCAATTCGGCCTTGATTTGTATTCAGTCACTGATCCTGTAAAGAGTCGAAGTAAGCAAAACTAAATGAATTCAATAATGATGTGATCAGTAATAAATGACTTTATTTTGTATAAAAACTCTTGCTGAAAATTGATTGAGTTCAGAATACTAAAAAATGATGAAAAAGTCGCGCATTTATTGTGCTGTCTAGACGCTGCTTCACATATGTTCCATGATAATTCCCCTTAGTGAGAGCTACAGAGCTTTGGGACTAGAACGAAATTACACCGTACAGTGAAGAGTATTTGAAGTAGCTTTCTTTTTTGTCTAAGACATACATTGATGGTAGATATTCCCTTTCTGAGACTAACAAAAACTTTTCAGTAAAATTGCGCTAATCGACTATTTGAGGTTGTTTTGCAATTAACGTTGCGGCAATTTAGCTAACCGCACCATATACTTATTATCATATTAATTGGATTAATTTGCGAAGAACCAATAATCACCTCAACAATAGTGAATTAACAAACCCCGTCAGTGGAAATATTAACCCATGAAGGAGATTTGCTCGCTAGGCCGAAATAATTTTGATTGGATCTTGTTGGAATATGAATCTCGATTAACAATGTTGAAAAGTTAAATATAAGCATCATTTACCATTTTCAGCAACTTGCTATTGGTATAGAAACGGCCTCTTGCCTGGAGATTGTCGGCCGCCTGACCGGACCGGTCCAAAAATCTCGGCTGGCCTCTAGGCTATTTCAGATTTAGCTAAAAATACGATATTGCTGCATTCATTATGGTCCGAAAGGACAATGTTGTAGTCAGAAAGACAGCATAATTTGACAAGGGTTGATGAACTCAAAAAAGTTGCAGATATATAGGCCTACCAGTGCATATACAAACGGAGTATGCTGTGTGGATGAATATGAGCAAAGAATAATGAAAGTAATGTGGAAGTGCACAACTAAAAAGTATAGACTGAAGGAAAGTAGCAATAGGCCTATGCAATGAAAATGGCAAAGTCATTCAGCAAAAAATCACATGGATATTGAAGAACACTATTTCATCACTCCCACAACTTGGCTTTGACGCCGTTCTTCTAGGAAAGTATTCTAAAATTATTTTCTTGTATTAACAACGATCACGGCATTTCTGGTAGAAAGCTAATTATGTACATCACTGATACAGCTCCTGTATCATATTTTGTGAGCTGTCCGTGTTATGGCTTAAAAAAATCTGGTCACATTGACGCATGCAGGATAAAATAACTATATTACGGGTATTCTTTCTAGTCCGGTGGAGCAAAGCAATGAAATAAACACATTATTATGGATGCGCTATTAAAGAATGCCATCTGAAGACATCAGCATCAATTTGAAGAGCACACGCAAACATATGATTAAAATGTGATTTTCGGGTAATTATTGACAAAACCCCGCATTTGAAAATATAATGACAGAGGCTGGATCAATATCTATTCCGATGTGCTTCAAAACCCTCTGTGCATCATGATTGCGCCAAATGTTGAAATCAGTCAAGTCATCATTACATCGCTTGTAATTTAAAATAAGCAAATGTGAGCATGTCACTTAATTTCAGTGTTTGGTGTCCATGCACATAATTCACTGCAATTTCCCTTTGAGATTGATTTTCAAATGAATTTCAGAATTTCTTTACAAACTTATGGAAGCATCAATTTACAAAAGTGGAACTTTCCCTACAATATTCCATTTGACAGCGGATGGCATTACAACCTATCGTTTAGACAAAAAAGTTCGTTCTTAATTGTGATTTTTATTCTACATGTACAATCAACTTTCTTGCTTTAAATGTGAATACTAATCGTAAGAATTTTCAAACATGGTTTGGTTAATCGTCTGTCATTTCTAAGAATGTCTTGTGAGAATTTTGTTCTACGAGCATTAGCAACAATGAAATCAAATAAACGGTAGATCAAATTGCCATACAAAAAATGTGCGGCTGGTAGGATTCGAACCTACGACCAATGTTAAATAGACCTGTGCTCTAACCAACTGAGCTACGAGCCACTTGTGCGACTACATCACTTGTCACGATCAAACCCTCACCACCACACATCAGTTGTCAAGTCAATTATAATCAATGAATAAATAACCGTCACAATTGTGACCGATAGATTGTGACAATCTATGACATTTAGTAACAGAAAAAGATAGTCGATGTATCCATAACGTTACGTTTCTTAAATTTCGGTAGCATTCAGGGGACCGTAATTTGCGATGATTTATACGCTAACTTATGGCAATGTATTGATAAAACTGAATTCTCTTGTTTAGTTTCTCACTGTAGTAAGAGCAAATCCAAATCTTGGCAATTTTTAGTGGCAAAACAATAGCCGATATTCCAGTTTATTATATTTTTAAAAAAATGATTCTGAAATCAGTACAATTTGACCAGCCAATTTAAATGTCAATTAGTTTCACTGATAAACTTCAAAATTAATTGAGGGTTAAAACCTATTTTCTTTATCACGAGGAACGAATTCTATGGCAAATGTAGGTCATGTCCTCAACGCAACACAAAAAGTAGGACAACGTAAACAAATCTGTCCTAATTTCTAACTGCGTGTCCCGGTGTATTCTGTGCTGCCCATGCGAACTGCTTGTTCGCGTTATCAAAATGCGGATTGCGGAAGAGTAAAAACAAATTCAGAAAATGTCAATAGTGGGCTACATAAGCATGTGTTGAAACTATAGAAACAGATTGTTTATTTGAAGTTGACTTGAATGGATATTGACTCAAGGTCGCGGCACAGGCGGGGGAACTACGTTGGGGCATGAACCACCAATGAAAAGCTTGGGATTGCACATGTGAGTGATTCTAACCCAATGCCACAGGTGTTGACAAGTGTATCTTAGTAAAATGCGAGCGATTTTTGTGCCACTATCGTGTATTGCATGAAGCTTTGCTCCCATTCCAGAGGTTTAATTGCTATCAACTTCACAAATTTCACAGTAAACACAAATTATTGAAGCAAGCACATCAATGGTGCGCATGCGGACAGCAAAGTGCAGAATTATGCGGAATGATCGGCTGTGATCAACAGAAATACGTTCTGTAAAAAGCACTCATCAAATGGCAACATTTCATCACCTGTAGACTAGAACACATAGTAGAATGATTAACCCGATTTCTATCATTTGCATGAAATCATTGTGATGAAATAAATAATTGAAACATTAATGTAATTTATGTTATTTACTAAACATTATGATGCGATTAGATTAATTAATATTATTAATTAAGTAATTAGTCCGAGAGTCACTATTATTTTTAATTTGTAGATTGTTACCCCACATCAGCAAACAGGAAATTATTAAGCTGTAGTTTCAGTCGTCTCGCAAGCTACGGAGAGTCAAACACTGCAGAACTCCATTTGTTTATGGATCTACAAATGCTCCCGACTGATACACTTAATTACGTAGCATTCACTGAGTACCTCAAAATGTGATTAGTCATGTCTGTGATTATCACTGCAGTATCAATCGCAGACGAAAGAATGAAATTACTGAAATCATGCTGTGCCTGAAAGGAATTCTGTGAATATCATTTTTTAGGCAGAGAAGATTTTTTGGATTTCTTGAGAGAGGAGAATTTGGCACGTATTTTACTTTATTCGATGGGAATTAACTCGTGCTTGATGACAATGTCTGACTTTAGATATAACGAAATTTGATAATGACATCTGTTAGTCCGGCAGCCAGAGCGAGTTTCTGCAGGGAACGAGGCCGAAAATGAAACTTTCACAGAATGATGTACAGCCTATGTCTACTACGAATCGGTGCGTCTGCCGAGTTCTAGCGATTTCCTCTTCTTGTCAGACACGATCAAAGGAAAACACATGTAAATCCAATGGGACGCAGATTGCATTTTTTGGCTAAAATGAAGTTTTCTATGTTTTCTCTGATTAAACGGAAAGTACTAAGCCTAGAGTCATAATATTTGTCATTGAATATCTTCAGGTAATTTCCTATTATTTGCATGTTCTACTTTCATGCATCTGATCGGAAATGCATGTGAGAATGTGGTTCAATGTAGATGAAGTCTGCCAACATGTTTGTGTTTGCCGACATCAATAGGCTCGCGAAATCAAAGTGTGTTTAGCTTTATAGACAAGGGTGCATGAACATGAAAGTAAATGACCTGTAGACCTTCCATACCAAAAGTTATGACTCTAGGCTGAGTACTTTCCGTTTAATCAGAGAAAACATAGAAAATTTCATTACACCCAAAAACTGCAATCTGCGTCCCATTGGATTTACATGTGTTTTTCTTTGATCGTGTCTGACAAGAAGAGGAACTCGCTAGAACACGGCAGACGTACAGATTCGTAGTAGACATAGGCTGTACATCATTCTGTGAAAGTTTCATTTTCGGCTTCGTTCCCTGCAGAAACTTGCTCTGGCTGCCAAACTATGTTTCGAGTAGGCTACATACGGAATTACATATGTAGTCTTTCAACACAGCCACTCATCTACAGATGCCAGCTGCACTCCCCATACGGACGACTGAAGATAACTCCTGCCTAGTTCCTCAGTTAGGTAATTGCGTGGCATGCCGTCCCGAAGGTCTTAAGGATTAGTAATCATTTGATGATATGCTTGCTTCACTTTGTCAAAAATCGTTTTAGAAAATTCTACAGACAATTCTAAAAACAACTTATTCTGTATGAAGTGGTAGTCAATGAAGAAAAACGCTGTTTCGCCGGCGTCGGGGCAATTTCTAAAGTCGGCAAAAAGTCGGTTTACCGGCTGCCAATTCATTCTCTCGTAAATCAAAGTCGGCATGATGTGGGCATAATGCCTTTTTACTGAGTTTATAGGTAGTAAGATGGAGCCTACTGACATTTGACAAATATGAAATCTATTTCATTGAAATCAATTGAATCAAATTCAAAAGAATTGACGCAAAAACATGAAAAGAATAAAAATGGCAGCATATTTGAATTTCTTACTTCATGGATTGAATTGAGGGATTTATGCAAAATATGCTACCAATTTGTAACACATCGCTAGCACAAATATTGTGAGTAATGGGTAAAAGACCGTTTGAGGACAAGACAAATTCAAAAAAATGGTATTTTTAAAAACGACATAAATTCATGAATTTGAACCCTTTTTCAGGTTTTTAAGACCTAAATTCATAAATTTAGACCATTTAAAAAGTACCATTTTTTTGAAAAATCGGTATTTTTAGAAACGACATAAATTCATGAATTTGAACCCTTTTTCAGGTTATGAAGACCTAAATTCATAAATTTGGGCGTTTTTGAAAATACCCAATTTTTCAAATTTTTCAAAATCTCAAGTGTGTGATTATGACATTTTTCATTGCTGAAATCATGACCATTCAAGGACACCGAAAATCAGAAAAGTTAAGAATCTCAAATTTGTGATTAAGATTATTTTTTCTCTCTCTTAAATCATGACCGTTCCAAGCCACAACATCAAAAAAATTGATATTTTTAAAAACGTCTTTTAAATCCATTTTTCAGGTTTTTAAAATATGAGATAACTAAAATTATGTGTCTAATAATATTTGAAGGAATTGGCATATTCTTAACAATAAGTTTAGGTACTTTTACAATTGTTATATCTTCAGGTGTTTTAGTAATTCCAGTAGTTGCTACTGCTTTGCACTCAGATGATCCAATTGTAGAGAACATCTGCTTCTCGCATTTATGAAGAAAAGCATTTCAGTGTAAAGAGCTGTGACCCTCACTCAAACATTTGAAAGGAAACAATGTATCAAAGAACAAACGGCTGCTACACCCACTTAGACATTTGTAAGACGTGGAATATATATCCAGCAAATCCTACTCCGGCGTCCCTTAAGAAATTTTTTATTATAAAATGAGCAACATAAATGAGTCTTTAAAATTATATGGAACGCAAACAACTACAAATTTTGATCTAAAGAAAATCGCAACTCAATTGAGAATAAAGAATTTTCATGTCCTAATGAGAGACGAGTTACAATTGATCAAAAATAAGCCAACAGGAACCTTCAGTTCCCGGAACAAAGTTTCAACTATAAATTTCGTAACCAATCTCCACACGTCAGATCAAAAAGGTGTACATTGGTCAGCAGGTATCTTTAATAAAAACGGAGATAATTACTATTTCGACTCTTATGGACTTCCACCTACAAATGAAGTAAGAGAAATACTTGGAAATGGAATTTATAATACATTTCAAATTCAAAAACAAGGAACTACTTACTGTGGGCAATTATGTCTTTATGTTTTATTGAAATTACGGGAAGGAGTACCATTTCTAGATATTATGTTAGAATTGAACAAGGGAATTTCATTCCCGAAACGTTAGTTCCAATAATAATGATAATTAAAAATCAAGCGAAGCTAGCTAGCTAAAGCGGTACCTAATGGTTAAAGCTCACTTCGTTGTAATTCAGCTTGTCAAAATCGGCCTCTGATATCTTCATCATCTAAATCTTTGATTTCGTAAGTAATCGGATAAGTTTGATTTATTTTACAAACTTCAAATATTTCTTTAGTCCAGTAGCCAACAAAGCCTTTTTCAAATTTATTCTTATACTTAAATATTCTAACTCTATCTCCAATCTTAAATTTCGGCTTAAGTTTCTGCAAATTCGGATTACTCTCATTCGAATAATCATTTTCGAATATTTTCTTTCGTATTAAATCAAGGTCGTCAGAAGCATTCTTTGGGGTTTCTTCAATACCTGAATGAATCTTATTGTTATAATCCCCAACAATTCCTGGTAATATCTTCAACCATTTCTGATTTCTTTGCTCAGTAAATTTTTTGAATAATTTATTTTTTAACGTACGATTGAATCTTTCTATCACTACAGCCTTTCCTGCATTTTCAGTTGAATAAACAGTTTCAAATAGTGGCCTAACATTTCGATTGTAAAATTCCGATCCTTTATCAACAAACAATTTCCTTGGCTTTCTATTACTTTCTTTAAAGATTTCTTCAAACGCATATTTAACTGATAGACCACTTTAATTTTTTAAAGGCTTTACCCAAGCGTATCGTGTATATAAATCTATAACGGTCAATGCTTACTTAAACCTTCCTTCATTCGGCATATGAATAAGATCAGCACTCCAAATATCATCGTTATTAAATACTATTACTTTCAATAGATATTTCGGCCTTCTATATTCCTTGTGAATTTCAGACGCGTGGGTTCGAGCGTTGCTCTCAGACAGCTTTGCTGTCGTTTCATTTAAACCCTGACCGAATAATATTTTAGCTTGTAAAGCTTTCTTTACAAACATTCTTTCAATTTTTTCTCTAAATGTAAGATTTTGAATACTATCTAATTCTTGTATCATTTTCTTATCTGCTTCATGCCGAGAACTTAGATCATGATTTCGATAAGCTAAATCATGTCTGTAAGCGGCGGCGTCTACTCTGTTTATTGGTTCTTCACCTGGTTTTGGATTATTATTCCCATCTAGTCTTATATTTAATCGAGTTCCTGGACCGGTATTTGAATGACCAGGAAGATGTTTTTCTTTCGAATATTTACTCCAAATAAATCCAGGAAAGTTTTCTAAAGTTTTTTGTATGTCGTTACCTTCATAAATTTTACAATTTGAGTTTTTATTTTTGTTTAATAGATAATTTAACCCTCCAGGCGGTGGGCCCTTCAGCCACCTTCCAGGCGGTGGGGGGGGCATATTTATGCCCCCCAGGATATCCTAAACTAAATGTGCGAATTTAATGAAATGCTGGCCCTTACACATTTCGGACATGCTAAATTCAGTGGTGCCATTTGCATTACTTAATTTGACTGTCTTCATGCTATAAATAGCATTTCAAAATTTGAAAATGCGTTTTCTTTTCAGAAAAATTTTTTTTATGTTTTAGCGAAATTTTTCATCAGATTATCGCAAAAATTGACTCAAACATGTTTCAAGTTCTCTGAATACAATGGTGGTTTTCGCATTGTAATAATCTCACAAATCTTTTATAGTGTTTAAGAACGCATTTTTTCTACAAATTTTGAAAACAGTATTCCATATATTTATTTTCAAATAGCACATATACATGCCTACATGTAGAAAATACACATTGCCTACATGTAGAAAATACATAACATATACATGTGAATATTCAATACATTAAATAAAAAAGATGTAAAAACTAATATTACTCTATAAAGTACTTACAATATCATTGTAAGTAGTATATGCAGCTTATTTTCAAATTTGAATTGGTGAACCGTGAGCATATAAGTTATTTATAGTCAAATAAGTTTATACTAATGAGTGATTCCAAGCAATAACAATTCATTCATAGACAAAATTTCTGAAGAATTTCACTGATTTGATAAAATTTCGAAAGTGCTTTTGAATAAAGATCATGTAAAGGTCGTTCCTGTGATCCAATTTTAATAATTTTACAGGAAATTGTCAAAAATACACAAAAAATAAGCTACTGACAATTTCAGAATCATACGTTTCATATTTCATGAATTAGATCGAAAAATACAAAGGGGGGGCATAAATATGCCCCCCCCACTGCCTGGAGGGTTAACAAATCTAAATTAGCAATTTTTAATTTAATTAAATTTTCGGAATTTGTAGAATTCATTTTAAAAGATAAAATAAATGTTTTACCGAATCGGACCAAAGGTCCTGAGGTCATTACCTAATCATACTAGGACTTAGATATATTCCAGAACCATCTTTAGTTTCCTTAATTTCAATTAAATCATCAACATTGTGGAGAATATTTTTAAGAACTCGTTTTCCTTCATCAACTAATTTTAATTTACTAATAAAATTATCTATACTCCTTCTCCCTTAGCAACTTTCTCTAGCTCTCTGTTATGACGTTTTTGTTCTTCTAATGCTGCCTTCCCTGATTTATTTTTATTTACTGCTTGGACAATACCAGCTGTCCCACCTGCACCTGCTGCTGCTATGCCACCTATTATTAGTGAAATAATGGGAGAATCCCGCCATTCTTTTCTTCTTGTAATTAAATATTCTTTATCATTGGTTTACTTATGTAATACTTTTTTTTATTAATAGTAATAGTTTTAGGAGTATTTTTGTCAACTATATTACGTAATTTTAATTCAACAGTTTTATTATTATTATTACTTTTCGCTTGCGACATTTTTAATAAAAAAATTTTAAGTTACGAAAATTTTTAATATATTCTAGTTATGAAAAATTCTTAACTCACCAAAAATTAAAAGTTACCAAAAATTTTAAGTTATCAAAAGTTTTAATTAACCTATAGAATTTTGTTCAGAGACTTCAGATGATCCTAGCCATCTTTCCATTAAGAATTTAAATAGAATATTTTACATCTGCTAGCAATAAACCATAAGCCATCAATGAAGTTGTGGAATCTTTCTTTTCAATATTAATTGTTACATCACAACCATTTTTAATAATATCTTCAGATTGCGCACTTAAATCGAAACAGAAAATTGGATATAAATGTCTCCAATCTCCAGGAGTTAATTGTGGTTCAACTCCAAATTCTATACAAAGATTTCGATAAGCATCATATCCTTCCATAAATTGATTATTGGTATCATCAAATCTTAATGGATCAATTGGATATCGGGTTTGATTTAATGAAACTTGTAAACTTCGAATTGTACTAATATGGTTGAGATTGTTGTTCTTATCAAAACTTGGAGAATTATTTCTTTGAAATGTTAGTAATAAATATCTTGGAGTATTCGAAGTTCTAGTAAAATGCCAGTCAAATCTTTGCTCAGTAAAAGTGACAGAACTCGCAGTACGCTTTAGAAAATTTACTGGAATTGGTTTGTTAGTATTTAATCTTTTTGCAATAGCTGTTTCAACCTCTAAAGTAGGAGTAATATGCTTAATCCACCATTCAAGTCTATCAATTTTTAAACATGCTTTTTTTCCAGTCTTACCAAAAAAGATTAATTCATTATTTGATGTACGATGAATTATTAATTTAAATTTTAATTGATATGATATTTTATCATAATCTAAATATCCGAATAATGGGGACAATGACCAATTAACTGTCTGTTTACTTTTCTTGTTAAATTCACGTCTTTCTTTATATGCACTATTGTTTTTTTTATTTAAATGATTTGCAATATTTTCTAAATCTTTCGCGATTCCTGCTGCATCTGTTCCAGCGTGAGATAAATCATCAACAATTATACCATCATTAGTATCAGGAAACCAACCTTCGATTTCATGCTTTTTATTATTTTCACCAAATGTTACAAATCTAAGCATTGTATCAATTACACCTGGAGAATCACTTATTGTCTCTATATTTTGAGTTGCAACATCTAAACGCATTTGTGTAAATAATCTTGGAAAAAAATTATTCTCTAATGCAATATTATCAGTATCTGGTAATGGTGTTGTAAAATTGGCATCACTATATAAAGAATATTCACAGTGTAAAAAGGAATCAGGTAAATTTAAATAACTTTGCTGATTATCAACTTCAAAAATTAAATCTCCTCCAGTATTTACTCTACTGGAAGATCCGGGATTCATAGCTATTCTTATATAGTCATTCTTTTTTTGATTGTAACTGACGAACGGAGGATCGTCTAATCTAAATTTATTTTCGATAAGCGAAGACATTTTTATAAAAAATAATTTGACTTTTTGTTTTTCTCATACACAGAAAAATTTTACTAAAAAAATTAGCTAAAAAATTTTACTAAAAATAATTTTACTAAAATATAATTTTAGAATTTTGCTAGACCATTGTCTCTTATTTCTTCAATTGAACGTTCTATGGCTACGCCTGTTTTCTTCCCTTTTTTACTATCAGACGGAGCTCCGCTCCTCAAGGTTTCACCCCCTACAGCTATGTTAGCAATTTTGTTTTTTGTTTCCTCTGAAAGTTTTTTTTTAATTTTTTAGTTCTTCAGAATCATTCTTAAGTTTACGAATAGTTTCTAGTTGTTTTAATTCGTTTTGAGACTTAACAGCATTTGATATTGCACTAGCTGTACTACCTATAGCAGCTGCTCCTTTTGCAGCAGATGTAATCAAATCTTTATTATTTTTAATTAAGTTAACGATACTTCCAATACCAGAAAATATACCATCTCCTTCTTTTTGAATTGTTTCTACACTGTCATAATGGTAAACAGATTTCATAGATGGTTCATGAGCAATTTTTTGATTTGAAGCAAAATGTTTAAGATTGTGTTTGTAAATTACAGGCATTTTTTAGGATTAAATTTGACTTTTGGGAAAAAATATTTACGTTAATATTTGCGCTAAGATTTACGTTTATGATCAAGATTTACGTTTGTGAATGGACAACAACTTCGAGATAACTTTATTAATTGTCTGTTGCACTTTATCTATTGCGTCAAGTAGCGTGTGATGTACTTTAATTTCTTTTCTATTAACTTGCATTTTCTGCTGATTAATCTTCAACGCCGTTTTAAGAGCATTTAACTTAATTTTAAGAACATCTAGTTGTCTTTTAACAGAATCTAACTGTTCTTTATTTTCTTTAGAGTTTTCTTGTAAATTTTTCTTTAATTCATTTTCTAAATTGATTTTAAGAGTTTTCATTTTATCAACTTTTTCATTAAGTGAGTTTACTTCATTTATTATTCTATTCATCTTTTTCATTTGTTGAGTAATTTTAGAAATTAATTCATCAACACTTTTTTGGAATGTAGTTTGTAACTGCTTTAAATTTTTTTTAATTCTTTCAGGTAGATTTTCTATTTCATCATCTAATTGTTCTTTTAACATTTTTATCTTATGTTTATTTTTAATGACTGCAGATTTTAACTTTATGGAAAGTAATATGAAAATTTTTGATTGTTCTGAAATCTTTTTAAAAAGTTTTGCTATATCTGCTTCTAGCTCTCTATCCTTTTTATCAAGTTTTAATAATTTTTCGTTTAATGATTTGTCATTAAGTTTTAGCAACTTCACCTCATTCATCAGTGGAACCAAAACATCGTTTATATATTTTTCTTTTAAGTCATTGATTTGTGTATCAACATATTGTTTATTTGTTAACTCTGTATTTTGTTGCGGAAGAATAGAAAGATGCAATGGACCAGATAAAACGTCTCCAGTTTTCATGATATAATTTTCTATTTCTATTTCTAATTCACGATTATTCGGGATATATGCACCTCCACCAACATTTGGTAACATCATTTTTTAACAATAAAAAAATAAAATTTTTATCTAATAAAAATAAAAAAATAAAATTTTTTCTAATAAAAATAAAAAAATGGAAAATCCAAATTTAAAGAAATTATATTCGCCCGTATCATCCTGTTCTTCTTATTCGACGAGATCAACGGGATTTGAAAAAAAATGTTTTGATAATAATAATAATAATCCATGTATAGATGTAAATATTTTATTCGAATTACAAGCAGAAATATTTAGAGAACAGACTAAAGGTTTACCTTCTATTGAAACTAATTATTGTATTTGTCCAGGTGATCCATTTATAAAATTTATGGAGATTGTAAGTAAATATAATGATGTTGCGTATGTAGAATTGAATAAAGAAAACATGGTTATAATTGGTCATAATAACGTTTATGGATTTATTCGCGCAGTTTTACCAATTAGTAATACTGATTGGATAGAAACTAAAATTATCAATTATATCAATATTAGAGAATTAGCAAAAAAATTAAAATCTTTTTCAAAGGAAAAAATTAGATTATTTGTTGATGAACAAAATCAATATAATATTCATATCGCAAGCAAAAGACATAATGAAGAATTATTATGTCAAGTTTATTATAGAGATACAATTTGTAAAAAAGAAACATTAGAAATGCCACAAAGATATGATGATGATACTTATATAGGATTATATTCAAATTTAAATATTAATTTATTAAAATCTTACATAAATAAATGGGTTAGCTCAAAAAGAGAAAATTTATATGTGGACAACACCTTATGCTATTAACAATGACCATAATCATAATAATTTTGAAGAATCTTATAATAACAATAATTTTAAAGAATCTTATAATAATAATGATGATGATGATTATGTAGATGATGATAATATAGATGATGATTCTGAAACATCTGAAAAAGGTGTGAATGGTAACAAAGATTATAAAAATATTAGTAATTATAAAAATTTAAGTGAAGAAAAATTTATATCTCAATATGATATTAATACTACATACAATCAAAATTTATCTAAATTTCATTTTCTTACAATTGAAAATAATAATGATGGAATACTTGAAGATACTGTTAGACAACTATGTGTCGGGTCTACAAAATTTAAATTAGGATTTACATCTAATCAATTTAAATTTTATCATCTTCAATAAAAACTAAAAATGATTCAGATTATGGTGGTGTTATTAAATTTTCCAAAAGAGATGATAGACCAATATTTTTCACTATTATATTATTATCAAATAATAAATATAATCTGCAATTAGATATTCCTATCAGGGAATGGCATCCTATACCAAAAAGTGTAATTTATGATGTTGAAGAATCAATTTATGATGATGATGAAGAATCAATAGTTAGTGAAAATAAATTTAAATTATCTTTTGATGAAACGTTATATGATAAAACTTAATATGATAAAACTTAATGTGATAAAACTTAATGTGATAAAACGTTATATGATAAAACTTAATGTGACAAAGAAAATAAAATAACTAAAGAACGTGAAATATATAATAATATAAAATAACTCTCAAGACCCTGATATTAGAATGTTTATGTCTATAATTGAAACACAAATTTTTTCTTTAAAAAATAAAAAATGGAAAATACTAAGTTTTATTGTGACTTATGTAAAAAAAAGTTGCAAACAAAAAGAAGTTATCAATCTCATTTACAAAGTAAATTGCATTTACAAAATGTAGTTCGCGTTGATGAAGGAAATATATTAAAGTTAAATAATTATAAAAACTATCTAGAAACATTACCTACTGATATAAAATCCAAAATTTATAGGATTCATAAAATCTAAAATTTATAGGATTCATAAAATCAAAAATTTATAAAATATAAAATATATGAAATCAGAAATTTATAAAATTCAAAATTTATGAGATTTATAAAATCTAAAATTTATGAAATCTAAAATTTATAAAATTCATAAAATCTAAAATTTATAAAATCCAAAATTTATAAGATTCATGAAATCTAAAATTTATAAGATTCATAAAATCCAAAATTTATAAAATCCGAAATTTATGAAATCCAAAATTCATAAGATTCATAAATTCTAAATTTATAAAATCCAAAATTTATAGGATTTATAAAATCCAAAATTTATAAGATCTATAAAATCCAAAATTTATAAAATTCCAAATTTATAAGATTCATATAATCCAAAATTTATAAAATCTAAAATTAATAAAATAAAAGATATCATTCATCCTTCTGATTTATGTAAAGTAAAAGATGAACTAGAAGGAAATGAAGATTTCAAAACAGAAGGTATATTTTTAAAATCTAAATGTTATTGTTATAATACAACTAATAATATTAAAACACATAAAACATTAAAAGGAATTTCAAAGGCATCAGTGGCTAACCAAATAACATTTCAAGATTATAAAAATGTATTATTTAATAATGAAATAAAAACAGCATGTAATTATAGACTTAATTCAAAGAAACATAAAATGTATTTAAAAGAGGCACATAAATTAGCATTAGATCCATTTGATGATAAAAGAAAGATTTTGCCTGATGGAATAACTACTGAACCTTTTTAATTTTCTAATTTCTAAGATAGACAAATTTGATATATATATATCTAAATATATATATAAAATAAAAAAATGAAATATTATAACACTATATTTGTATATTTTTTATCACTCGGTAAACAAATCTTCTATAACTCTATCATGAATTTTTTTTTCAATAGTAATTGTAATGAATCCGTAATCTTTTGACCAAGCATTGTTACACGATTGTTTAAATTCATCTTTATCTCTTACGCATAAATCTCTTAACAAATCACTTAACCCATTTTTGACCACAGTTCCAGAAGTGGAACAAAATTTTAAAATTAAGTTGGAGAGGCAATGAAAACTGATTGTATAAAAATTTGTATACTAGACATAATAATTGAAGCAGCCGATGATATAAAATCTAAAACATGACATTCTTCATAACCACAATGCTTCTGAAATGCATGAATACATGAGTTATTCCAAAAATTTCATAAGATAAAATAAGTCTTTTTCTTTTTGTTCCTAATCTGATATAAAAAATATGTTTAACAACGAAATAGCACTTTAAATGTATTGTTCGCATCGAGGTTGTCATGATTTAATGCAATCTCAGTCTTGAAACAGATCCTACGCTGTTAAATTTGAAATTCAAAATTTGTTCCACTTGTGGAACTGTGGGCATGACAGGTATCAGTACTTTCGAAACATGATATTATCAACAGCTACTTCTGCTGACTCAGCGATCGTTGAAAGATTGAATAAAATCAGTTATCACACGTGCAATATCTACGCCACAGATGGAATAAGCCTTTCGAAACTCTCATAGGTGCATGGATATCTTCCCTTCATATGACGTTGGAATCTGACGTCTGCCACCACAGCGCTTGTTGAAAGAAATTACCTGTCACTCGATAGCCAATAGGTGCCATTGCCGTGCATAAACGCTATCTATCTTCATTTTTTAACTAAGATGTCGAAAAGATACACGCTCGATGAAGTTGTCAGCATTATTGAAAACGACGATGATATTGCTAGCGCCCAGATTATAATGGAACCGCTAGGTGACGGCCAAGAGTCTGATGAGGACAGTGGGAGTGAGGATGAGTGTTTTAGTGTGAACAATTTATCAAGACGACAACTGACTGCTCCGGTTGAAGGACATTTCTGTACACGATCACATGAAATCAACGAATTACCTTCGGTTCATACGAATGCTGATGTGCCTACATGTGTGTCAGAGTCGGTGATCTCCTGAGTCAAGCGTGACCTAAATCCAAAAGAGCGGGGACTTTTTCCAACTGAAAATTCTTTGCAGCTTCCAAATAATCCTGTTGAATGTTTTGAATCGGTGATGACTGATGAAATGATTGAGTGGATAGTGGACATGTTCAAAATCGATGCTGCGCAGCGCTACCATGATTTTACGTTTCAGACTGACAAGGTCGAAATTCGTGCTTTTCTCGGAATTCTTTTTATCTCCGGTTACATCAGTGTTCCACGATGGAGGATGATGTGGGAAGATGATACTGAAACAACAAATTCCTTCGTTTGTAATGCGATGTCCAGAGCTCATTTCGAACTGCTGAAAAAGTATTCACATTTCAGTGACAATGATCAATTGGATAAAAACGACAAGTATGCCAAAGTTCGTCCTTTATTCGACAAGCTGAGAACCATTTATTCAAATTTAATCAAGGATCACATTCCAGAAAACCTGTGTGTTGATGAAGCAATGGCAAAATATTACGGCAAACACAGTGGTAAGCAGTACATTCATAATAAGCCTCAGAAATATGGGTATAAGATTTGGTGTTTATGTGACTCGAAAGGTTACTTAATTGATTTTGATCCTTATCAAGGTAAATCGCAGATTGATCCTGAGCTTGGATTGGGAGCAAGTGTAGTTTTGCGTTTGTTAAAAGGTGTACCAGATCTTCCCTGCAATATTTATTGTGATCGTTTCTTTTCTTCGCTGAAGTTATGTAATCGACTTTTCCGGCAAAATATTAGTTTGACAGGTACCATCATGTCGAACAGAACAACGAAATGCCCATTGAAAGATCAAAAGGAACTTAAAAAAGACCCAAGGGGCTCTTTTGACTATCGTGTTAACACTAGTACTGAGACCATCGTAGTTGTTTTTAACGATAATAAAGTTTTTCACGTCGTCAGCACGGTACACGGCATCGAACCTATGTCTGCAGCTTCCCGATGGTCAGCGGCGTCGAAGAAAAAGGTAGCAATAAAACAACCACGATTGATCCATGAGTATAACAAATACATGGGGGGGTGTAGACAGGATGGACCAATGTCATATTACGCCACTTCCATTCGTTCAAAGAAGTGGTGGTGGCCGTTGTTTTTATTTGCGATAGAGTCGGCGATGCAAAATGCATGGCAATTACATCGAAAATCTGGACATGATCTGGATCAACTTGCGTTTCGAAGAAATATCGTTCAGAATTATCTGTCTCTGGCGCGAACAAAACGACCATATCGAGGAAAACCTCCACAAGCAAAGCACATGAGCCTCCAAAAACGAGTGCCTTTGACTTTGAGGAAATCCAATGTGGGTGATCATAACATTGGACCAGCATTTAAACAGAACAGGTGTGCTCTGTGTCGAGCAAACACTGAGAAGATGTGTTTGAAGTGCTCAGTGAATTTGCATGAAAGATGTTTTGCTGATTTTCATTCTGTTGGAAACTAATTTTGAAGTGAACTTTTAAAACCTGAGTGTTAGTTTGTGTTTATTCTTGATTCTGTTGTTTCATTGAAAAAATTAAGTTTGATAATGGTCTATTGATATTTGAAAACTGAATTGCGTTTCATTGATTATAATGTGTTGCTTATCACCGTCTGTGTTGCCTCTAAGCAATCAATAAATTTTGAAAATTTAACGTCAATGAGAATATCTTTGAATTGACTGTTCCTTCAGAGCTCATAGTTCCACTTGTGGAGGACAAAGTGAATGTTACCTTTCATGCTCACAGTTCCACTTGTGGAACAAAGTGAATGTTACCTTTCATGCTCACAGTTCCACTTATGGAACAAAATTTGAATTTCAAATATTGAGCGCAATAATGAAATTCCGAAAGAAATAATAGTGAATTCGATATGTACCAAGGTAAAATATATCAAAATTACTGCTAATATAAAAATCAAAAATTCGGTCAAAAATGGGTTAAGTTTCTTGCATTTATTTCAAATAGTATAAATATATTTGCATTCTTTCTAATAACACTTCCATCTAATGAATACATACTTTGTGTTAAATAAAAAACACTACAGTTATTATGTCTACCTCTTGTGAAATAATTTCTCTGAACTGACTGATTTTTATCATTAACACAATCATCAAAAATTACACAATGTTTCGTTCTTTTATCTAGTTTACTTGGATCTTGCATATTACCACTATCATCTATTAATTGTATCTTTATATGCTTATTTTTATTGGTTTCAACTAACTGATTATTTTTTGCTGCTTCTTCACACCACGAACTTATTTCTTCTTCATCTTCAGATTTTTCATATTCTTTGAATAATGAAACAATTGCTGTTTTTTTAAGATTATTTTCAAATCCATATTTTAAAAATTGATAGACGGGTTGTTCTGCTGTTGTTGTATAAATTATAAGATTGTTATAATCCAAAAAATTTGAAGTCGTTAAAATTTTAAATAATAGATACGTTTTTCCACAACCTGATCTTCCACAAATAACTGACAAAACTTTATTAGATAAATTTGGATGATGATTAAATTTGAGTTTTTTTTTTATTTAATGGGGGTAGTTCACTCATTTTTTAATAAAAAAATTTATTTTTATTTTTTTTGTTTTAAAAGAAGAAGAAGAATAAGAAGAAGAAAATTAAACTTCTCTAGCTTCGCGTGGGAGTTTATACCTCCCGAACCAAAAGATCTATCATAATCTCTTCACCTCCAAAATTTATTTCTTGTCCTTTCTCATCAGTGATTCTAATGTTAATGTTGTTAATAGTTTTTCTTGTAATAGGGAAATATATTAATGTTTGTGGAATTACATTTAGTCCATAATCAATGGGTACAGTAAAAGCTGGAAAACTGAATATTAAATTTGACAATTTACCATTTATATATCCTCCTTCAATAATGTCATAATGTACAACAATTGAATTTATTTCAGTTATTTTTGGAATCTTCTCACCTAAATGATAACCTTGACTATAAGTTTGTTTATTAAATCCTAATAGCTTTGACAATGATCTATCATGATTAAACTCAACTTGATGATTTTCGTCTAAAGTAAGAGAAAATTTATTAACTGCCGGTTCAACTGCAAAATGTAATTGTTTCTTATCTTTAAATGGTATACCTAAATGTCTCTTAATTTCATTTGATATTGATTCAACTTCGTAAGAACCAGGAAGAAAAGTTAGTATTTTCCATGTTTTGCCTTTATCAGTACCTTTATCACATCTTTGATAACGTTTTGAATAGTGTTAAATGTGGAGAAACTAGTCAATGCAATTTGATAATTTTTATTTTGTTCCAAATGTAGAATGGGTTCTAAATTACAAGTGTGTGATGAAGTAGTTGTTATAATTTTTAACGTCGTACTAAATTTTGATGAACCCAAAATCTCTGTTAGATTTTCTAAATGATTATTAATTTTGTCAAAACCTACTGATGATAATTCTCTCGAAGACATTTTTTAGTTAAAATTTTAAAGAAATATTATAGATAAAATCGTAGATAAAAAATCATAAATATAAATTATAGATCAAAATTAGAAACGACATATTTCAGCAGTTTCACAATTTCATTGAAACTAGAATTATGTCCTTCTTTTATTGCCGATATTAAAATATTTAATCTATTTAGTAATTCTTGTGGATCATCTGGTAAAAATACAGTTGTTTCAGTTTTAAAACCTTTCCCTACTTTAACTCCCGTTGATAATAAATTTTCTAATTGTTTATAACGTCTAAGAGATTTTGCTGCACCAACTCTATCTAACATAGCTTTATATTTTATGAGATCTTCTACAGCATAATTATTTAAATCTGCTCCTCTTAAAATATCAACAAAATTTCTATCTAAATTAAAAGCATATTTATCTGGTGAAAAATTAAACCTCGAAAAGGTTGTGGAAATATTTCTTTTTGTCCGAGATAAAATCTAGGTATTGTTTTTCCATCTATAAATGAAATAGAATGTTCAAATTGCATAGATTTTGGTAATTTCTTATTAATGTTTGATTCTAGTAATCCATAGTCATCTAATATAGTTTTGTGTTCTGGATCTGTTATATTAATTTGTTTATCATTATTTGTAAGTTCTTTTTCAAGTTTTAAATGGTTCCATAGTTTTTTCAAAATCAGTTTTTACTTGCTCGGTTTGCTGCATTTTTTCAAACATATCAGATTGAATACCAGCTTTTATCAATCTATGCTGAAGATAATTTCTTTCATAATATTTTTTTGTTTTATTAACTCGTCTAATTGTTTAATTCTTTTAAAATTATCAGCTCTAATTTTATCCATTTTTAAAATATGATATTTGAATTTTGTGGTAACATTGGAATATAAGAAAAACATTTTACTGAACAAATTATTTTTTTTATTGCTTTGTTGTCTGACATCTTTTCGTTTTAAGTTTTGTTTAATAAAGTTTTGCTTAAATTTTCGCTTAAAATTTTTAGCTCTTCTAAAAAAATTTTATCATTTTCTTCATTAGAAATTTTACCATCACTGAAAGTTTTATCATCACTAGAAATTTTACCATCCTGTTTATTCTTATCATCAACATTTTCTGACTGTAATTGAAATGATATTTGATTTACTTCATTAGCTATTTGATCAAATTTTTCAATCTCATCTAACGTAATAACATTATCATCACATACTCTTTGAAAGTAGTAATGCAATTTGTCATAGACTTCTTTAATATGTAAATGCTTAGATTTTAATGATTTTCGTTTCTTAGTTATTAAAGATTTATCTAACATTGTAACAAGTGAAGTTGCAAAAACACCCGTAGCTGTTAAAGCTGTAGCAACTACTGGAATTACTAAAACATCTGAAGATATAACAATTATAAAAACACCTAAACTTATTGTTAAGAATATGCCGATTCCTTGTGTTACATTCTTAACATTAGTCCATCTCTTTCTTAATTTTTTATAATGCTCTAATCTTAATAATAATTGAGATTCCTTGTCTTTCATATACCTAACTCTATCTTTGTGTTTTTCTTTGCTCATTTTTTCAATGTCCATTAAAGTAGAACTACGTTCATATGATAACAAAGGATATATTCTTGCGGTTTCTTCCATTTTCTTCCCGGTTGAGGTTTCTTCCACTTTTGTTTCATCCATTTTTAAAGAAATATTTTGAATAAATATTTTGAATACAATCTTCTGAAATTCTATTTAAATCAAAATTTGCAGTTGCTTGTTTGCCGTATATTTTTAGGAAGTCTCTAATGTTACTCATTTTATAATAAAAAAATTTCTTAAGGGACCCCTAGAAGTCAGAAGGGGGGAGGGATTGAGTTTAAAATTGTCGCATAATGATGACTTTCCTTATTACTTATTCGATTGAAGCTGTATGATTTAATTTCATCTAAATTAAAAAGGTACATTTGTAAGGAATCAGTTTATTAGTAGAGTTAGTGTTTCGTACATCTTTAATCAACTGCAATTCATTTCTCATCAATAGGTGAAAATTCTTTATTCTCAATTGATTAGCGATCTCATTTAAATCGAAATTCGTAGTTGTTTGCTTCCCATATAATTTTAAAAACTCAGTCATGTTATTAACCTGAGGTAATATATCACCTATATTACTCAGTATAACTGTCGGATTTTCATCATTCATTTTAAATGAAATAAATTCCAATAACTGCAATAATGTCTACTTCTTGTACAGAAAAATGAAGACAACGGCAGTGTATTTTGCATCAAATATAATAATACAACACTCAATCTTATCACACAATTGTACAATGTCAGTCTACTATCAGTAGACTGGAGAACAAAAGAAAATTTAATTACATTTCAAAATAATCCAAAATGCGTTACTACTAAGTTCCATGAATCATGCTTAAATATCAAAGATTATGTTACATACTGAAATATAGATCTATACAATAGCAGTCTCATGGTAGTAGACTGGAGAACAAAAGAAAATTTAATTACATTTCAAAATAATCCAAAATGCGTTACTACTTATAAAGAGGTCTTCATAAATATGTATGCATCAAATATGTATGTACATTGCACATATCTTAAAAAGTGAAACAACACAGTTAATGTTCATTCATCTTGGGAACCAAACCTCATTTCTTCTATAGTTGTCGGTTGATTCAATTTTCTATATAAATTTTGATTTCTTTGAAATGTTTTCTAACAAAACAAATGGGCATTGATGAATTTAAAAATAATACGTGTGGTAGAATTAGATCTGATAAGTTCATCAAGAAATAACAATAACTTACGTTATAGGAAATTCTAAATAGTTCCAAGTTTGCCACGAATCTGTTTTTTTATTGTCACTCAATTCCAGAATTCTTTTAAATCCATAACCTTGATAAGCAGCACTTCTCAGCAACGACGTATGGTGTACTTTATCACTTGCAATCAGTTTTGAAATCATAGTAGCACTATCCTCAATGGTAATGAAATGTTCTTTTGTAACATTGAACTGAGGAATTGTAGTAGTGGTCAGATACTGTTCTATTTTTACTGTAATATCCTCCACTTGTTTTTGAGAGTCCAATTTGTTCTTCTTTGTCGATTGAATTTCTAACTTCCACTCTTCAAAGTATTTATTCGCAGTTTCCTTGTGCACTTCTTTAATTAAGTTTAGTAAAATCGGCATGTAAAACGAAAAAGCTTCCGCGGCAGTACGTTTTGGCATTTTGCAATGAAGAAAGAAAACAGTCACTAGTTATGATTAATGGAATTGTAAATGAAGTCTTACTTCCTACATGCTGTAATATATTCAACGTCATTTTAATCTTTAATCTTTAATTTATGAGTTTAGGTCTTCATAACCTGAAAAAGGGTTCAAATTCATGAATTTATGTCGTTTTTAAAAATACCGATTTTTTTGAATTTGTCTTGTCCTCAGACGGTCTTTTACCCATTACTATTGTGTGCTGGAAAGATAGAGATTCAGTGAGACGGGCGGGACGGGAACAGATTACAAGTGCAAGCTACCGTTGAACAAATGAAGCTAAATTCATCATATAATCTCAAAATAAGGCCCAGACTTATTTAAGTTGGCAGACAGTCAGCCAAACGGCAATTATCGAAGTTGACGATCGGCAACATCGAACCGACCCCGCCACCTTCTACCGTCCGTCAATTTTTCCACAGGGTTGCAACAGGCTGTCCGCGGCTTTACGAGGTGAAAGTTCCTGCAGTCTCCAGGGTAATTTGTTAAAACTTTCTCCTTAAATTTCTAGTTTTCTTCTGATTATACATGATACATGATAATAAATGCATTACAATCCAGCATTTCCTATGTGAATGCAGTTTCGATTAAAATGAATTCTTGTTGTTACGTAGCACCACATGTGAGACAACGTTTTTGAGAAATTATGCGGAATTGACTGATCATGATAGAGAAGCGGAATAAATAATTGTATTCAGGGATCTTGCGAGTTACTGATTACCTTGGAGGGGTAATTTTATTTCAATTATAATTGAATTTATTCAATTATCAAATTAATTATTTAATCTGTTTCAATTTTTTCTTGAAATTGACTTGGATTGCTAACAGACCCAACCTTGTCAATAAGAATACTTTCTTACGCCTGATCATGTCACACATTATCTGACACCATAGAAATAGATTGTTTATCTATAGTTGACTAGAATGGAAATTGACTCAAGGTCGCGGCACATGCGGGGGAACTAAGTTGGGGCATGAACCACCAATGGAAAGCTAGGAATTGCACATGTGACTTCTTCTAACCCAATGGTTTAGCCGTTGACAAGGGTATCGAAGTGAAAATGCGTGCGATTTTTGTGCCGCTGTTGTGTATTGCATGAAGCAATACTTCCATTCTAGAAGTTTATTGTTATCAATTTCTATGTCTGACATAGAGGCAAAATGTCATAATCAAAGACAATGATCATAAAGTACTTCAATTTATGCACGAAGAAGGCCGAAAGTAACTCTCAGATAAGAAATAAAACTGAATTTAGTGATCATGAAATCATACCTGAGAAAATTGAATAATTCCACAGGTGAAAAATTGAATTCTTAGATAGCATTATGATTCTAACCATTTATTCTTAATAAACTATTCATTGTAAACAATGATTTCTATTACTCGCACTGTGCATTGAGTTAGTTGATAATTTGGTCAAAACGTCTCAACTTAATTGAGATCCATTAAGCCTGTTCGAAGAAAAGTTGTAATTCTCGAAAATTGAAAGTACCATCAACATTAGCATTCATTTTTTCAAAATAATTTGTCCACATCTAGAATTTCACCAGAAGCCATTTATTAACACGGGGAATGTGCTCATTGCTATCTCAAAGCCAAAACGATGATGGAAAAAGGTCAAAAAGTCATTTGAAGGAAAAAACTTAATGCTAAAGTTAATGCTTACTTCACCGGATAGTAAAACGAATTTGCCCCCTCAAATAAACAACTCAGCATTCACAAATGAGCCACTCCGGAATTTGCCGACATGTTTTTCAATACTCTCCGACATCTCAAATAGCCTAAATACTCATCTATTTACCAATATTATGATTAAGTTAATGCAGATATCCACAGAGCCACTCCCGCTTATATGAGTTGTTGAGCGGGCAAATTCGTTTTGTTAGCTGATGAAATTAGCATTAACTTAATCATAATATTGGTAAATAGATGAGTATTTAGGCTATTTGAGATGTCGGAGAGTATTGAAAAACATGTCGGCAAATTCGGGAGTGGCTCATTTGTGAATGCTGAGTTGTTTATTTGAGGGGGCAAATTCGTTTTCCTACCCGGTGAAGTAAGCATTAACTTTAGCATTAAGTTTTTTCCTTCAAATGACTTTTTGACCTTTTCCATCATCTTTTTGGCTTTGAGATAGCAATGAGCACATTCCCCGTGTTAATAAATAGTTTCTGGTTAAATTCTAGATGTGGACAAATTATTTTGAAAAATTTAATGCTAATGTTGATGCTAGCTTCAAGGACTTGAAAATTGAGCCAGTACTTTCAATTTATAGTAAGGGTTGATTATGATAATTGCCTTTGATTGTAATATTTTGGTTTTTCGGTGCCGGTAGCTTACTGTAAATGACGTGATCAAGCTCAAGAAAAAAGTAAGGCACTTCCATCGAAGTTAATTTAACACTCGTCCCGTATTTTTCCGAACGCGCCCTACAAGTGCACCAGTGCACTGGTGGGGGTGAATTCGCCCACCACTGCTTAATCTCCCAAACTATTAAACCAATTTTGCCAAGTCGCACATCAATCGAGAGGGAATTGAAAGGGGACTCAGAAAAACAGCGTTATTCTTAATTTGCAGCTCATCCCGGGGCTGAGGTGAAGGTCACAAGTGAAAACCGCCAATTTTTAACAAATTTTCATTAGATCACTATTTGAATCTATTCTACATCGTTATATTAGATGAGGTCAAAGGACAAATAATTCAAACTTTTATTTCAACTGAAATCGCATTAACATCACACATTTCAGTATTTAGTTTCTGCAGGTGAAGAAACGTTATTCCCGACTTTATTTGCTAGAGCTTTCATCGAGACACTGAGTCTAAAAGCAACATGATTATGGAAATTCTCAATAATTGCTAATTAGACTCAGAACTAAAAAATACAAAAATGATGAAAATCATATTCGAAATTTGAATTTCGAATCTCAAACATGCATGCATAATCAGCAGATAATTTCAAATTCAAAAACTTTGCATTTGTGAATATCTTTATACTGATAGGAAGAGCCCTTTATGTAATCTCAATTTAATCAGCCAAAATGTTCCAAACATTCAAATTTTAAAATATCTCTCACACCAAAAGCATTGTGCGAAATTCATCTTCCTTCTGTCAAAAGCTGCATAATACGAAGAAAGTGAGCTAGTAGAAATCTGATGACCATAGCTTTCTTGATTTAAAAGATATTAAAAAAATTCGCCAGAAGGGGCGAAAAACGCCCCCTGAGTTGTGCCAGGGTTAATGAACATTGTGGGGGTATTGCTGAGTTGAGGTTTAACGCTAAAACGCAGCTTTTAAACCACAGCTGTAGTGTAACTCTTGCTGAATAAAGTTTTAACTAAGTTACAGATTAGCTGAGGTGTAGATTCTTGGTAGCTGCGTTTTAACCTCTTTCTAAGTAAAGTTTTAGTTAGACCACATGTCTAAACATAGAAAATAAGGAATTCCAATGGCTGCGTTTTAGCTGGAGATTAGCTCCAGCTTAGAGGTCTTGCTGACTAAAGTTTTAGTTAAACCACAGCGATATAAATAGATATGTCGTAATAATGGGTAGCTGCGTTTTAGCGTACATTAAGCTGCAGATTAACGCTCTTGATGAATTAAGTTTTACTGACGTCGGTATTAACTCCACTTACACCTCATCCTATTTCCACTGTGTTAAAAGTTAAACCCCAGACATAACAGGTTTAAGCGAGTCATTCTTACATTTCTTGCTTTAAAGTTACCCTCGCCAGTAAGCTAATCACATGGAGTATCTCGAGTTAAGTGAATATGAGAATTATGAAGAGAATAGAGTTCCTCGAACAATACTGATGGATCATCAAGACCCACTAGCATTATATGAGCGTAGGAATTCAGGATGCGATACAGATTAAGAAAGTCATCAACAATTCTGCTTCTTGAGGATATAGAACCTCACTTATCGAACATCTCATGCCGAGGATTACGATTACCCAATATGGTTAATTTGCTTAAAGGGTTACGGTTCTATGCTACAGGTTCATTTCTCCGTCCTATAGCTGATATTTTTCACGTTAATGAGGCATCTGTTTCTCGATGTGTACACGTCGTTACGGATGCACTTCCCGTCGTTCTTCAGCAAGTACCTTCTTTCTATTCAACTTCATTGATTTCCATTGTCTGTAAAGATGAACGTCATAAAATTAAGATAGTTGAAATTAGCTTGAAGTTATGTAGCTTGAACATCTATACTTACCTTCAACTGAGATTCTGTTCTCTCAATAACATTTTCCTTTGAATTAAAACTGTCCGTTATTATCCTCCATTCTTTTGCCTTTTTACATTCTATGTCGGGGCACTTCCTTTTATCTTCAATTATAGGGTGGTTGCATAATATTTCAGTTAATACCTCCCTCTCAACCGTACTGAAATTTGCCGCTCGACACTTCTTTTTCGAAGACATTTTGAACACGAATAAATTGACAGCATACCAAATGATCGTGTCGACAAGACAGCAAGGCAATGGATTTCCCTATGGGATTTCCTTTCTCTCTGTGATTGGTCTCTTACCTTAGCGACCACACTACGTGGCAACTGTCACACATTGTGTGAGTGCGTTGCAGATCAAGAAAACCTGTAGCTGATCTCCAGCTAAAACTTTATTCAGCAAGCGATTTTAGACCTCAGGTCTTACTAAACCTGAGGTGTAGATCAGATGCAGCTTAGTTAAACCTCAACTCAGCAATACCCCCACATGTCTGCCAGGAAGATTTGCAATTATTATTCTTTCTTCTAGATTGCTGCTATCATGATCAAGCAATTCCGTGGTAATATCTTCGAAACTGAAAAAGATTGCATATCTCACATATGGCACTGGGTCACAACTCAAGTTCATTAATTAAAATCGAAACTGCATGCACATTGGGGATTTAACCTACACTGTTCAAAAAAAGTCCTCGTACAAAATTTTTAGTCTTTTTTCTAAAGCGATATTTCATAGGTTCTAGCAATAGTTTGACGTTTCTCTTCGGTACAATTGTGGCACATGCCCGAAACTTTCTCTCAGTCACTCAAATATTCAAAAATGTCTTCTTCCCTGCCTGGTGGGTCCTAATTAATAATAACGGGTGCACTTTTTCTAAGCTCACTCCTGACTAGATGTCTTACAGCATCAAAAATTTAAAATATTGCTGCGATAGATGACGATTTGCTTTATATGATGGTGCAGAAATGATAGAGAAAGATGAAGAAAGAATGTCAGCAGAGTTATTAGAAAATCAGCTACTTTTTGGGATTTTCAAGTTTGCAAACTTCAAATTTCAGATTTGCAAATTTGGCATTTTCAAGGCTATGTATCAACTTTGCACATCTAAAACCATCGATCGATATAATTGTATTTTCATGCAAACATGGGAGCTACTCACAATGCACCATGACACTGTTGTCTACCATTGATGTCAATGGATATATTAGCAATGTCACTATAGAGAAATCTATGGCTATTCTGAGCGGCATTAGATCTTAGATTGTCTTTTCGATTGACTCAAGAAATGAAACATGAATTTAGTGAATCATAAAATCATACCGATGAAAATTGAATTAAAAAATTGAAATTTCAGCCAAGAAAACACAATATAGGATCTCAACTTTTCCTTAAAGACATGCAGGGACTTGCATTATATTGCAGTTCATAAATTTCCTTGATCAGCTGAATTTCTGCTTAATTAAGATGCTTGTTGACAAATGTTCATTCCTTCAGATATTCAACTTGTTTCATACCACTTCAAAAGTGGTTTCTAAAGCTACTTACATAATATACTCTATGCCCTAGAAGTAAAATGTCTCACCGAGTGCTGACACTTTATGAGTTGACGCTTTACCTACCCTATGGTTGTCAGTATCGTTATTATCACTGTTTTCACAATTGTCGTGTGTGAAGGGGTGACGAATCGCTCCTCTGGGGCCGTATTAATAAAGATAGCACTACCCTAGCTCTACCCTAGTGCTAGCCTAGCAGCAACTTCCGTATTAATAAAGGTAGCAAAAGGGTAGCGCTAGGATAGCACTATGTCGGAGACCTAGCGCTAGGCTGTCGTATTAATAAAGATAGTAACTACCCTAGCGCTATGTCCAAAATCTGGAAAATTCCCTAGAAAGGTCGAGACCTTGCTAGGATGATGCTAGATTGAATATTTAAGCGCAATATTGAAGGATATCTAATGTGATATTTACATCATAGTGATGTTGAGCGCATTGGCTTCAAGATGGGGCATGATTTTTCCAATTTGAATATACATATCGAATCATAAACTGCAATTATAAAAGTCATTCCACAACTGAATAAATTTTGCGCTAAAATGGAATTTGGGCGACACATTCTATTTATGCATTACACTTTTGCACTAGACGTCCTGATAAATGGAATGAATAGTTATTTTCAACATTTAGACAACCAACATTCCTATTTATGAATTTCACTTAATGACGACAAAATAGATTATCATTGATACTAATTGCTTGCGTATGAAGTAATACAACGGTGTTAATATTCCCTGATTTAAATAGTTTTCAAATTTACTGAATCGTGGGTTTGCTATTTTAGAATCTCAAGCGCATTTTTAAATACCCATACAAACGCATTTCAAACTGCTTGACATTCATAAGCGTTTATAAATTTGCGTGATAATGAAGTTGTGATGAAATAGTGTGCTTAAGATAGCTAATTAATCGAATTGTAATTTTGGTACTTCTATTCTCCCCCCCCCGCATTTCTGTTGTTGACACTCGGAAGTGTTGCACCGTCAACGATCTTCTCTTGCTCCTACTTGTTCTCACTAACGTGTCATAACGTTGAGTGTTTAAAACTCATCTTATCTGACTTGTAGAACATTTACAGCCTCATAATTGGACAACTGCTCGTCATTTGTCTGTAGACAACAATCACACGAAGTTCATGATAACAGCTGTACCTTGTATTCCAGCTGAGTATCCAAGGGAGTAATCCTTTATCCCAGGGTTCGAGTAAGACTTCTCAGTCGTGTTGTAGTGTCACTCAGTGACAGATCAAGTCAGTTCTAAACCCAATGTGACTAACTTTGGCGAAATTTAATGATTTTGGTTAACTTGAAAAATGTGGGGGAAGAATAGAAGTACCGTAATTCTTTCTATCTCAGTAGCCTGATAAGAATCAAGATGCATTGACGATAAATTGACTAACATTTTTCTCTATAGAAAGGTTTGGAAAGTAATTCAGAAATAATTCATAGCAATAGGTAGTGAAAACTGTGCCCTACTACAAGTGGGATAGGTACAGGGATAGGTACATGTAAAATTTAGTGTTACAGTTAGGTACATGGATAGGTACATGTATGATTTAGTGTTATGAATAGGAACATGGGATAGGTACATGTAAAAATAGCTGTGTTATGAATAGGAACATGTATGACTTCTGTCTTATTGGATAGGTACATGTGTTTGGTAGACTGGGTTGAGTACATTGGGTTTCGGAACGTCTATGATCGAACTTGTGCGACTGGGTTCTGAGTATTTGGGTACGTACCGATAGACGTCCG
Source organism: Prostheceraeus crozeri (assembly GCA_907163375.1). Taxonomy (NCBI): domain Eukaryota; kingdom Metazoa; phylum Platyhelminthes; order Polycladida; family Euryleptidae; genus Prostheceraeus; species Prostheceraeus crozeri. Next base: position 378,146 of record CAJQUW010002953.1, on the reverse strand, counting down.
TTGTTTGATTTTGAATGGGTTTGCTCAATTGCGACTATTGTGACAATTATTTTAAATGTAGCACTATTTAGATGTGAAACTTTAATGTGCAGTTATGATTTAGTTACTCCCCAATAAGAAAACCAATTTCAGAATTATGTTTAAAGTGAAAAAGACAAGAGATTTACAATGTAAGTTTAATTTAAGCATGAAAAATAAATGATGGTTACAGATCACGTCCCTCAGGCGACTCCATGCTCTTTAGGAAGTCATCACACCATTGATGAAATGTCTGATTGTTGTTGAAGTCATGCTCACACTCATGTACCGGACACTTCACTGGTAGTCCACTCCGCCTTTGAAGTGCTGTCACAGTTAAAGTTTTCCATTAGGCCACTTTGCAGCCGCAACAGAGATGCACGGTCATATCCAACTGACCTCCCATAATGACTTGGCTGTCATTTTGAAAATAGAATAAAGGTTTTAAGGACATGCTTCTTGTTATGGAGCATTGAGGATAAGTACTTGACAGTTTGGAACAATGACATCCTTTATATAGTTATATAGTCTTTAGGGAATTTCGGTACCTCTCTGATTGGCTGTTAGGATTTCCTTTATTTAAAAAGTATAGAAGTCCGAGGTTTGTACCAATTCTTATCAAAGGTTCTAATCCTCAAGCTTACGACAAGTTTCAACTTTATAATTTATTTATTTAACGATGGATCGTACCAATGCACAAAAGGAATCTCCGATCGAGAATGGTACTATGGAACGTACCAATACACCTCCCCAATCTCCGATGGAGCGATCTACAACACCAGACGAGCCGGTGGTGTTCACCCAAGCCCCTGCATCTCCCGACTACTCGAGTGATGATAGTGACGTATCAATCGAGACGATGCAGCACATGAATAGGAAGTCAATGAGAACGCCACTATATGGAAGGGTCACTGTCAAAGTGAAGAACGCGCCGAAGAAGTACCACAGCAAACGGGTCTTCATGCGAATGGAGCCGAACGAGCGGAACCTCACAACCGCTCTTGAGTTCTCCGTAATTGACCTAGACACACCACGTCGCTGTCCCTGTGCGCCCAAGAAGACCAGGGTCTGTGTGCAAGTTGACTTAAAGAAACTAGTTCCATTTCCCAATATCGATGACATTTAGTGTTATTCTCTTCCTTTTTTAATATTTAATTACATGTATCAACATATATGTTTTGTTATTTCACAAATTGTTCCTATATTTAATTATGAATGGGACATAAATATCTATAATTGCTCATGCTCAATATAGAAATTCAGATTAACTTTCAAATAAAAATCAAATATGAAGACATCAACTTAAAATAAATAGGAACATATAACTTCTAAAGAAGCAGTTATGTTGTTACTTTTAAAGTGCTTGTAGCAGTCCAGGATGATATCATACATGTGTCATACAGAACACCATTAGAATGAGAATGAAAATAGCATTCGAATGATATAAGGTATGTACCTATTCGATGGGAAAATCCTAGTTCTATGCAACTGTATGCAAGCAGAAAAATGTTAGATTTTAAAATTCACTAAGTTTTTAGCCCATTCTTTAAAGGTATGTAGCTCCCTAGTTATATGTCATACATGTGTCATACAATACACCATTAGAATCAAAATGAAAAGAGCATTCGAATGATATACTGTATGTACCCATTTGATGAGAAAATCTTAGTTGTATGCATCTATATGCAACTCGAAAAATTCCAAGTTTTTCTACAAAAATTACTAAGCTTACAAATTTTCAAAGTTAAAGTTTCACAACTAAAAATGACCATAATATACAAACCTCTACACTGGACCTTGACCTTAGACCTGACCTTGACCTTTGACCTTCATACACTTCACACGCTTCATACACTTCATACACGGCGGGGGGGGGCTTAGCGAGCGGTTCGGCGGCGAAGCGCACTCGAAAATTTATTTATCCATAGGTTCCGGGCACCATAGATACTCTTCTTGCTTTCCTAACCCTAACCCTAACCTTAATCATAACCCTCGTCATTAAATTTGATTATTTAAATTTTGGCGCGAAATTTGAATTTTCGAAATTTAGCGCGCAATTTGAAATTTACAAATTCTTAAACAATTCAAGCATCTGATATCTTTAAATTCAAATGATAATATGTCTTTAAATAATAGCATTTCAAACAATGTATCATTCATTATTTTATAATATTTTGAATTGACTCCAATGCTTGTATGTAGAAATCTTTCAGCACATTTGATGGAGCTTCCATTTCTAAGTTAACCAGCTGTTTAATTTCTTGTTTGAGTTATCAATTTTGTTTGACAGTACCAATTCTAGGATGTGATGTCACAAGGTCTTTGTTCATAGTTGCTTTGTCAATTTCATATATAAAGAAGTTGCACACAACGAATTTTCACTCATTTTCAAATAATTCAGTGTCCATAGCAGACGTCGTTCTTCGTTCCTCCGTTCTCCCATTCATACTACAATTCTGAAGTGAGTTTCAATACCATGTTGTGCTACTTTATAGGATATTCGGGAGTAGAAACATTATTAGGTTCTTATAACCAAATAGCTTTAAATATAGAAGCTTGGGTTTTAGGATAGGAACACTTTATGTTACATTATTAACCATGTTTTTTATTTTCTTCCTATATTCAATCATCCAGAAGAAACATGACTGTATAAGTCTAAATAAAAGTGCAATTGACATCCGTATTTTCACACATTGTCTCTAAAGAAAAAAATTCAAATTTGTTTAATTAAACAAATTGAGTAACGGTTTAAATTTTTCGAAATCTCACTTTCATTCCATTACGTTTATTTCAAATTAAATAAATATAAATCAGCTGCTTCCATAAAATTCCAGCTTGTTTAATTAAACAAATTGAGCAGTGGTTGATATTTTTGAAATTTCACTTTCATTCCATTATATTAATTTCGAAATTTAATACTTGTAAATCAGCTGTTTTCAAATTTCAACTCTTCTTATGAGCAGACCCTTTTAGAATAAAAATCTAAGTTTCGACTTTCGGTTTCAATTTCAACTTCAAATTTTATTTCTTTCTCAGATTTCTCCAATATGAAAGTAGCAATTAATAGAGCTTTGTTGATGGTATATAAATGAGTTCTCGTTTAACAAGAGATTAAATTATAATCAATTTTTTTCCTGTATAGAGATGGTCCGACATGTAAGTATTGCGCGACAACGGCTGATCTTTCACTACTGTGAAACATGCCGATTGCCTGTTCGACATGCCAACAAGAGTGATCACAAAGACTGCACATTCAAACAGGATTTCACGTACCTCTATTGCTTAACCTGCAAGACATATGAGAGGAGCAACGACAAGGTAAACAGCGACTCAGCAAAGGCCTTCATTGCCTAACTGAAACACTGAATTTTACATGTACCTATCCCTGTACCTATCCCACTTGTAGTAGGGCACAGTTTTCACTACTGAAATAGAAGAAATTTAGAAAGTAAGAAAAAGAACTCCCAATCAATACATCTGACACTGCCAATGATTTAACCCTTAAGATACAAAGGGGTGATCATTTTGATCACCTCCACTATATATTTTAGTTTTTTCTTAGACAAGACAGATCTGTGTCATGATACTTATTGACTTTTCCTTTATCAGTATAAAGAAGAAATTATTGGAAAAATAATTCATAATTTTGCATTTTTTTGATAGTGATAAAATAGTCATATTTTGTAATGCATTATCAACGTATTAGAACTTTGAATCAATCGTATTTTGGTGTCCAATATCTATAGTAAGATTCAACAGTCAATGCACAAAATCTTCTTTATTCCGTGTTTTCCGCAAATTGGCAAGTTACAGGCTGCACATTTCGAGGCTGTCAGATTCGCATCGCGAGGACGTTTGCCCTCTTGAATGCATTTGCCACATCGGAGTCTTTCACTTGAAGCCTCAACTTCTTGCCGTCGAACAGCACGAGGACTTGGTTGCCCTGTATATCGGGACCAATTCTCAAATGTTCGTGGGAAGTCCAAATGATCTGTCAAGTCGCAACACCATTTCTTCTTTCACCAATTCATCAGCTAGACTCATAAGAAATGTGCGCCTCATAGTGCGCGGATTGTCATTTCCTGCTGTTGGATGATGAATATTGAAGATAGTTTGCACATTTATAGCCGCAACATCAAGAATGTCAATGAAAAATGACAAGGAACCATCGCAACACCCGGCACCGTGTGGATCCAGCACGTCAACTCCAGATATCATGGAATTATAAAACAATTGTATATCACTTTTGCCATTTTCACCGGAAGCTGAAGCCGTGTGGTGCATCGAAGAAAGCAGGTATACCTTGCGATTGCACTTGACTTGATGGGTCTGTAGAGTAATTTTGTTATCCATGCCACCGAATACAAACTTTGAAGTGGAAACCGGTCAGTTAGAATGCAGAATAGAAGGAATTTCACGTTTTGTTTTGAAATTGTACCGACATAAGTTGTTCGACGGCGGAGTAGTTCATGTGCCAGATCTTGTGAAGCAAAAAACCTGTCACCGGTTACATTTCGGGCTTTGTCAAGAAATGGTTCCGTCAAACTTAGAACGAGGTTTTTCGCTGAATTATCGATTTTGTGTTGTTGTGCAGATTCTGGATTTGGAGGACATTTGGTCAGAGGATTACCATTCAAAAAATATCGATATTCTCCGTCAACACACCACCTCACGAGTTCTCCGTACTTTCCTGGTTTAGATGGATTGTATATTTTGTTTGGGGATCTACATCGGGAAGCAATGAGCTGTTCATCCACAACAAGATTTGGACTCGGAACAAAGAAGTTTTTCAATCTAAGATTCCAGGCTTCAAATATTTCTCGAATCGCTGAGAAATTATCGTGAAGTTGCCTCTCACGGCGGGTACTGCGGTTGCGGTACTGCAGTTGTCGGCCTGATGACTCATGCTCATTGTTTTCTGTAATAATTGACACGCGCCTTCGATTGAAAGAAATAAAGATAGAGACGAGACGCGTTCACGTGATGAAATAACATGGCAAATTCGATAATGTTGATGTGAGTTTTAAGCAAAAAAATTGCAGTTGATACTAAAAAAGAACATTCAATCAGATTCAATACAAATCAATCTCAATCAATTCCCGGCTTGTTAGACGGTAGTTTAAGCGCTCAAATACGACGAAATACATCCTTTGGACCATAAATAATCTAGATGAGTTAAAATATATCAACAATCGGGCATAAATAGTGTTTGTTTTCGAGGTGATCATTTTCATAACCCTTTGTCTTTTAAAGGTGGCAAATTACCTTTTTATCTTAAGGGTTAATTAAAATGTTCAAGAACGGAATTACAATAATACATCATATTTTATTTAAATGTGATTTATTTTCTGATATTTCATTCTCAAATTTTAACGTATGCTTTGCATTCTTAATTAGAGAGCAATCATGGCATGAGAGGATCCCACTACGCTTAGATGTTAATTATTAAGAATTACTTTTCAATACCCACCAAAATAATGAGACTGAGGCTACACATTGAGTTGGACTGCCATTGCTCCATCGTGTCCGGCAGGATGGGCGTCATGTCCTGTCACTTGTTTGGCAACATATTAAGAATGTATTCTTCACTGTTTCTGCACTTCCAAATTCAGCTAATTATTATGTTACATTGAAGATCGGAAGATAATGCTTACTGGAATGAGCCCCATTTTATGCATGGGTATATCCAACCGTTATTCATCTGCAAGGTTTTATATATTTGATGTTTTATCTTCTCTGAATGATAGCGTCAACAGCCGGGCGGGAAAGACAGTAATCGCTTTGTTCTCCGACAAGCGACAACAGGCCTTGTATTGCCAACGCCGAACGCGCGCATGAACAAATTTTCTCTCGAACTGAGCGTCTAATTGTCAGATTTTTACAAATAGAATTTTCTCTACTGTCCGGCCAGCTCATAATACAGGAAAATGTTGGGATTGTTTTAAAATTTCGTTGAGTTAATGAACGCTTTAAATTCGTTAGTGCGGTAATCGTAATTGGGAGTTCAATGCACGTGCGGAGATGTCAAGTGGCTAAAATTCTTTGATTTATCCTTTCAACCGCAAATACGGTAGTTCACTGTTGAAATTCACGTTACATTTCAGTTGTTTACGTTACAATTGTGTAGGACGTCAAACAGTGCAAGCCAAGGACGTCATCATATTCATTTACTATAAAGAATGCAGTCTTTTTTTAACTTGAAAAATTTGTTCATTCTGATGTCATACTGAAGATTGGGAGATCATGTCGATTAAAATGGGCCCCATTTCATGTATTAAACTATTTAACAATTGTTCATTAGCAAGGCAGAGCAAGTCATCATTTTGATGTTTTATCTTCTCTGAATGATAACTGTCAACAGGTGGGAATGAAGGAAACTGCTTTGATCTCCGACATTCACATTTGTATTATTAACAGTGAACGCACGCGCTTCAACATATTTTCACTCGGAATGTGCGTCAAATTGCCAGATTTCTATGACTCGATTGCCGGGCGTGAGAGCAGGGGCCAATTCACCGATCGTATAACAAGTGTTATGACAAGTAACAAGTAATGAGTAAACAGTAACGCTGTTCACGGACATAACAAGTTAACAAGTTAATAAGTAAATTATAACAAGTAAATAGTATCATAACAAGTGTTTCAATTCACCGATGTAATTTGACAAGTTGTTTTCTTGTCAAAATAGATTGATTTATAACGGGTCTCAGAAGCTCCGTCATAACTTCATTCCTCCTAATTTTCACTATGTTGTCGGAAGAAAACCCTCATTCTAGGCAGCATGAGAGAATAAATTTTCACTTATGTGCGGGAGAATTTAAGGAACGGTTTCGCTTTTCTGCTACAGAAGTAGAAGAACTGTTAAAGGATCTAGGTCCGAAATTAAGAAACACGAGATGTTCCTCACAGGGGCTTCAACCCCATCATCGACTTTTAATAGCATTACGATTTTACGCTAGTGGCGACTTTTGCTACTCGGTGGGAGATACTCATGGGGTTTCGAAAGCAGCGGTCCATGCTTGCATTGAAAGGTAACGGATGCGATCAACGAGATCTACTTGAAAGAGGTGGTCTGTTGGCCATCTTCTGAATCAGAGAGGATGGGGATTACATCCGCTTTCCATTTGGTGAATCAATTCCCAGCTGTCTGCGGTGCGATTGACGGGACTCTAATCCCAATTCAAACGCCAGTGTCAAACGAGTGGCAATTCGTGGACAGAAAAGGCACGCATTCCTTGAATGTTCTTGCAGTGGCGGGTCCTAATTATCTCTTTTACAATGTCAATGCCAACTTCCCGGGTTCTCTCCATGATGCTAGTATTCTCCGCGAAGGAAAAATGTACAGGTATGCCATTGATCGTAAAATACTTATATTTAGAGACTTTTAATTTCAATTATCTTTTGTTTCAGACGCTTCGAAAATGGATGGCGACCGTTCCCCAATGCCGTATTGTTAGGAGACAGTGCGTATCCGCTCTTGGATTGGCTCATGTGCGAAATTCGCAAACCAGGAGAGAGTATGACATTTCCTGAGAGGCACTTCAATAAATCACTCCGAAGAACTCGTCTGATTGTTGAAAGGGCTTTCGGAATTCTTAAGAATAGGTTCCAGTGCTTAAAATTCATTCGAGTTAGAAGCCCTGAAAAAGCCGCCAGAATTATTAATTCTTGTTTTGCATTACATAACATAATAATGTCATCGCAATCAGCGACAGATGATGAAATACCGATTGAACCAACAGTTGTGGACAATGATACACCTGAGAGCAATCCTCCACCGGGAACAAGTGCCCAACGAAGAGACGGCCTAGCTCGCCGTAATAGGATTCTTAATTCAGACATTTTCTCATTAAACCAAAAACTTTCTTATTTTAGATCTTTTATGAATAGAATGCTATTGGAAGAAAATTTCTGCTTCATTTTAATAAAAATAGGTTGATAGCAATACCTGTAGTTATACATGTATAGTGGCATATTTTACTTAATACTTTAATACTTAATAAAGTAGCAATCGAAAATGCGCCAGTCTCAGCTTTTTAAAGGAACTGCAGGTGGGAGTGATATATTGTATTTCATGTTTGATGTTTGGTTTTAAAACGTTATTATAGCATTCAATGAAAGACGACCCTAAATATACTTATGCGAAATTATTATACAATGATGTAAATTAAGATAAATAAAGCAAAAACAAACGGCATCGATTCACTATTAAATTATTGCATAATAATCACTAAAACAAAAATCACAATTTATCAGAAGATGAATCAGTAATATCTGATTCTGAAGGTTCATGGATATTTAGTTTCCTTTTCAAGAACTTTATTTTCAGTCTATAGTATTCATTCTTTAATTTTTGTCCTTCAATTTGGAGATGTTTAAGTTTATCTGACTTTTTCGACTCGTTCATGTAGGAACGTGTCATCGTGTTTTTAGAAGATCGACCTTCTTTCCTCTTCGAGTAAGGACTAATTTCGCTGGTTTCTTCTTTCTTCTGGGAACAGGCGATGAAATAGGTTCTGTGACTGATGATCCACTCGACAGATATTCCTTACCACAACCATCTTTGTCAGGTATCGTTTTTTCTTTTTATACAGGTAAGGTTGATTTGTACATGTTTGTATCAATACATAAAGCAAAATACTGTAGCTGAATCTTAAGATGGATGTGAACAAAGTTTCACGAGATTCTCAGACTTAGGTAAACAGAAATTTTGTGGAAGGAGAGGAGGTTCCAAAATTTCAAATTGTAGAAAAACAACCATATTTTCACACGAGTTTGAATATGAATATACTTACTTGTGGATTCCGGCTCCTTACATTCCACATCAGGTTCATCTACTCCCAAGCCCAGGATGGCGGGTGATTCGCGTCCAATTATGTCCAGTATTAAATTGTCCACTTCGTCGTATTGTACAGAACTATCTCCTGAGGTTTCTCTTTTGATTCTCTTTTCCTAGAAATAAGGTTACAATTTATTAAAATATAATATCAATCAAGCCACTTGCCAGAAGCTATAGTGACACTTACTGTAGTTCTTTTTCTTATGTTCGCAAATGTCGTATCGCGAACATAATCTCCATTTTGGCCGACAGGATATCCCAAAGACGACAGTTCTCTGTGTATGACGCTCCATACTTCTCTTCTACTCTCCTTAGTCACCCCCTTTGATGCATCAAACTTCCCGAAGAGCATCTTTTATTTTCGAGTACTCTCCTAAGGAGGAGGATCTTGCCGGACTTCTCAAATTTGGGACCCATTTTAAAGAATGTAGAGTTATAGACAATTTATTTATTAGTTCTAGAACGATAACAATGATAAGAGACAGAACTATAAGTTGCAAACAGCTGCTGCTGCAACAACCAATTAGAACGGGTTTGGTCAACGACACAGCGTCGTACCCAGCGCCGATTCAGTTATGACTTTTCATCTGAAAATCGATTATTTTATGCAAAGTGCGTTCCGTTATGATAATTCACACCAATAATATAAAAATATACATGCTATATCACCTTGGTATACACAAATATTTGTATAACGGTAAGTAGTTCTGCAATTATTTTAGTTTCTTTCACTTTTCGATAATTTACTGCTGATTCAGCCAATCACAGCCGCCGTAATGAGTGTCAGATTCAGCAAGAGCTATAACAAGTCAAGAACCGTCATGTCGCTGAACCGCGTTACTGGTTACTTATCATTAGGGCGATTTTTTTATTGACCTAAAAATTAGTTTTTTTGATCCATCGAATTGACTTCAAAACCATAAAAATTGACTTTAAAAATTGACCGAAAAACTTTATCAAAAACTTTAATCACCACCGACTAAAAATTCATCGTAAAAACAAGACATGTGAAAACGTCAGATAAGCTTGCTTCAAGAGTTATTCACATAAGAAACAATGTAGCTTTCAATGTTTTCCTCAAGAAAATTCCGATCATCAGCCAAAAGATTGTTCAATTTTGAAAAAGCACGTTCAACATCTCCACTTGATGGCTGAGCATTTTGCAGCATGTGATACTCACTTGGTGAAAGATTCCCCGATGCATCAATAATTTCTTGTAGATCCTCTTGTTTAGATAGGCGTTCCTCCAAATATGGCAAAATGGTTGCAGGATCAAGTGACCCTAACTCACTTTTCATACCTCGGAAATCTTCATACGCTTGAAGAATTGTGTAGTTCTGATTTTCGAACTTTTTGACAATACTTGCAAGTGGTCTGTATGTACAGACACAGACAAGTTCGTCAGTTATTTCTCGAGCATTGACCGCTTGCTTTGCTTTCTGCACCAATAGACCATCGTCAGAAAAGCTCAATACAATTGTTTTGACTTCATTGAAATTGTCTGAATAGTATGAAGCTGCTTCGAGCCATGATGCCCATCTTGTCAGAATGGGCTGTGGCGGAGCACCAATTTTCTCGAACATGTTCAACCGTGACCGATTTTTAACAGTTGCCGATTTCACTGTTGCAATAAGATTGTCAATGGCGCCAAAAGTACCTCGAACTCTTTCTGAGCAATTGTGTATTAAGTGAGCTAGGCACGTGAGATGTCGAAGCTTTGGATACAAAGATTTCAAAGTTAGACCGCAGCGGATCATATACGGAGCAGCATCGGAGATGAATAACAGAACATTTCCTCTTTCAGCGTTCATCATTCTCATCGCGTCATCGATCATTCTTAAAACATTATCTGAATCAACTTTCTGAATAGTTTTACAAGAGACTAAATATGTTTTATGTGGTTCGTCAAGGCGTCCACACATGACATTCACGAACTTCAAATTTTTGCAGCAGCTTTCATCCAAAATTACGAAAATGTTCTGGTCCTTAAGTTTCCTCTTAATATCGTCACTTTTACTCTATCCTATCGACTGAACAATACGTCGAGCAGATGATACCGAAGGCAAATCACGTCCGCAATAATCAGCAAGTTTCTTTGCGCTTGGATGCCTCAGTTTATTGAGCGGAATATTCATCTCCAGCAAGCACTGAACCAATAATTCTTTAAATGGATCCTGACGAAAATGCAAAAAAGCTTGTTTACCTGACGAGGACGGAACACAATTGTCTTCACTTTGATTTGCTGAACGTTGATTAAGCTTTCGTGGATGTATACTTGAAGATCTGTGTTGTTCAACAAAATACGATTTTTCACATGTGACAACCTTTTCACATAAAACGCAAAATAGTTCATTGCTTGGCGTCAGTCTGAATTCATCAGGAAATTTGTTTTTAAAAGAAAGTGCTTTCTGTCGGAGAGTTGCTTTCACCTTGGGCATTTTGACTATACTCTAGTAAAAGATCATGTAGCGAAGACTGAATGAGTGATCGACGCACAACCCAGGTGCAGATGGCTAAATGATCATCGATATTTATCCTAAGTATTAGACAACAGTGAATCGTCAGCCACTAAATATGACACGCAGACAAGGGAAGATACTCTTAGTCTTTGTGATATGACGTCGATAAACTTATTGCCGCGTGAAACTCAATGCCGCGTGACTGTGGGCTTCTCATTTCTCTATCGTTTGTCTCAGTTCTGTCTACGCACTGTAGTCTTCGTCATTGTGAGCGACGTGGAGTCTGACGTGTTAACGCTGGAGGGAAAAGGGAAAAATAAGCTTATTCACATGACTCATTCATCACATCGCGCGCTTTGTTTTAGTTGTTTCGCTTCAATTGGCCATGGCACCCTCAAAGTTGGTGTCGTGGCCTATGCTATTATATATGCTATTTATATAAATCTATGACTATTGACTTTATTGACCAATACTACAAAAATTGACCCTATTGACTTTATTAACTTTATTGACTTTATAATCGCTTTACTTATCATATAAACACTAGTTACTCATTACTTGTCATAACACTTGTTATACGATCGGTGAATTGGCCCCAGGTGGTGAATGGTGAATGCAGCTGCGCGCTGAATCGGCACGTCAATGAAACTTGATCTAGCATTAACTGGCGCCGGAGTTGACGCTAGGCTTCCTCTATTCATACGGAACTCAAGTTGCTACTACTCCTAGTAACAACTTGCCTAACGCTACCCTTAGGAAATGCTGTAGCAAATACTAGATTTATTAATACGGCCCCTGGTTCTCGATGTGTGTCGGATGACCGATCAGGATTGACAGTCAACCAATATGAAATCGCAATTACTCAAATAGCTAAATAACTAAAATTTTCAGTACAGATCAATTGATGAAGCTGAATAAGATATTTCACTCTCTATAACTAATTTTTGATGAATCTTGATTATATAGCCCATATTTGAAACATGTGTTGGACTACTCCTCTACCTGCGATCTCATTCCGCAGGTCTATCCGTTGGAGGATTTGGTGGATTACACTAATGTTGCGTATGCAGGCGAGAGTTTCAGCCGCTATCATTCAACTCCTTATTATGTAGCTGGTAATTGCTATCAGCTGTATGTAAAAGTCAACAGTTCATATTATTTTGATGAAAATGCTCCAGTCATTCTAACTGAGGAAGTTTGTATAACATCTCAGTTTATCTGTCATGGTAAGTGTGTAAAATGATAGCACTTTTATTAAGCTGTTCTGAAGATGAATAACCACAGAATTAAATATTTTGTTTATCTGCTTCGGTTTGCTAGAAGTGTGATTAATACGAAACTGACGGCACATCAATGAACCTATTAGGTGGGCAAAAAGGAATTCCTTATACCTTACAGAGATAGGAAAAAAGTCGTGCGTCGGTCGCGGATTAAAGTGAAGTCCAGCAAAGTGCTTCGATGCCAAATTTCCTTCAGATTTGAAGAATTCAGATCATTGCGCACAAGTTTTCTCCATAATGTTGGCCCTTCCGATCATTATTAAAGAAAGTAGCAGGCGTACGAAAATGAGTTAACTTGATGTTTTCGCATCCTCTCCTCGGCATTTCTCACTGTATAGTACATACACTGAATCTAATGCTAGCCAGTCGGTGTGTGTTTTGGTGTGTGCGAAATGATATCACAGCACGCACGCATCTCTCACTAGCTCTGATGTCCTCTGCTGACAGCTTACTGTTTGCCATTTCCATTAGCAAGCGATACACGGATTATCCATTCGAGGAGGAGCAAGTTGTCTAATTCTGTGATGTGCCATTTCAATATCAAGGTTGCATAAAATTCTTCATTTCTAGGAAACCGAAGCGCGCGCAGATGAATCTGATTACGTTTGAACAACACTTTTAAGCTTATCACTAGGGCAACCCACATTTAACCTAAAGACTGATAAAATTTAACTTTATTTCCCCCTTATTTTCAACCTTATTTAATTTTAGCAAAAAACACTAAGCGTATTATTAAAATAAATTTCAGCATAACAAACAAATTTTATAGGAAAATATATATTAGTATAAGATTGGTTCAACGAAGATTCTTGTATAACATCAAATACTTTTCTACGTTGTCGGGCAGAAAATTACGACCATTGGTTAAAATTTTCTTTTGGATTGAGAAACTCCTCTCCACTGCCGCTGAAGTTGCTTGAGCGTTCTGTAGCTTAGTATAACAGCTCGGCGAAATATCATGACTAGAACAAGCAATAATGGACGGTATGTCACATTTTCAATCTTCTTTATTAAATACTCTTTTAAATTACAAGGATCTTCAGCAAAACATATATTGTTTCGCCCGTTTAATGGTATAGGCAGCTGATTCCGACTTTTGTATGAGATCAATCACAGGCGAATAACAGCGTTTGATAGTCACCAAATTATTCGTCAATGTTTCACAATTAATAGCTGATCTCACGTTTCGCACCAATAATCAATCTCCGGTAAATTCATTGACGATTCTTCGAACATCAGGAAGATGGTCGCAGTAATACATTGAAGCCTTTAGCCAAGTTCCCCAACGAGAAACTATAGGTTCAGGAGGAGAACCGATATCTGAGAACATAGCTTTTCTGATTTTGATTTTCACTACTGCAGCTTTTATTGTACTAATCAGTCTATCAACATTTTCAAAAGTTGCTTTAATTCGAAGAGCACAATTGTGGAGCATATGCGCTACACATGTAACGTGGAATAGGTTTTGATAAAGTTCCTTTAAAGTCTTTCCGGCTTTTACCATATATGAAGCGCTATCTTATAAGAGCAAGACTACTTTATCTCTATGAATTTCGAGAATCCGAACAACGTTATCAGTGCATTGAACAATAACGGACGCCGTAGGAGAAGAACTTATCGATTTTGAACATGCTATGAAAGTAGTAGCAGAGTCACTTAACCGTCGGACAAGAATGTTAACGTACTTTTGATTCGATATTTCACTCTCATCAACGATAAGAAAAACGTCATCGTCATTCAGGTTAGATTTCATGCGAACAATTTCCTGATCCGCAAGCATATCCACTCTTCGATGACATGTACAGATTGTTTCATAAAAAATGGATCACCCTTAAACATCGCCTTAACTTCAACTTTGTCTAACTCCGCCAAACTTGAACGAATTTCTCTGAAATTTGGAAGATATGTCAGTTGTGCTTATTAATATCATTGTTGGAAATTTCAAGCATGAATATTTAGTTGTTTTCCTGTTATAGATAAAAAAGTAGTAGATAATTTGATATTCATTTAGCGATGTTACACAAAATCATACCTCACTCTTGTAAAATTACATTTGTTTTCTTTGTTATGTAATATGTTGTTCTACAAGCCAAAAGCTATCAAGCAAAACAAAAATAAGGAAAATCGGTCAATCAGAGCCAATATAGCACCATTATTCATCAACAATAATGTAACTGCTACATGTGATTAACTGGACTTCATGTTCCATAGCTTCCTGACTTCGTTGCGGTGGTGTTGGCAGCACTCCTGATTGCTTTCAGCTAGAAATCTATCTCTTACCGGTTGAAAACAATACAAAGCACAAATGAACAATAACGAGATCGTATTCACAAAAGGCAAAGTGTCAGCCTTGCTAGAACTACTTCACATACAGCAAGGAACCATGAATTCTGAACGCTATGTGAATGTTTTACGAATGAACATTGGCCAAATGACAGATCAACTTGGTGATCCATCGACTTGGTTATTTATGGATGATAATGCTACGTGTCACAGGAGTAGTAGAGTCAACTTATGCAAGTCTCAATTAGGGCTTAGGACATTATCTTGGCCAGCTCGTTCTCCTGATCTGAATCCCATAGAAGATGTATGGAGTATTCTAAAACGTAACGTTCGTCGTTCACTGCTACCTCAGATGGTGTAGGCCTATCACAACTTACGTCACTGTTAAAAAGAGAGTGGAGAAAGTTAGATCAGTCAAAAGTCAACGATATCATCGAATCAATGCCTAGACGAATTGGTGATGTCATTGACAATAAGGGTAGGGCCACAAAATATTAGCTTCTTAAGAACCGTTACTGTATCATAGCTTATCAGATTATATAAGGACATTTAAATATATTAGGGACATGAAATAACATGAAAAATGCTTTCTGTATCATACTTATTTTATATTTAGTCAAATTTTAGGATGATCCACTTTTTATGAAACCGACTAGTTTCAGATGGAAGTATCTTTCTACAATCTGCGAACAATTCAATTATACGTTGATGTCTTAACTTGCTGAGTGGAATATCCGCCGACAGAAAAGCCTTGATAACGTTTTCTTCAAAACCATCTTTCGTTGCATGTAAAAAAGTTTGTTTAGATTTTGATGGTAACTCGATTTGTGTCTGTGATTGAAATTTTGACGAATGATACTTGGATTTCCTGTGAAGATCAACGAAGTGTTGCTTCTCATGATTAATAGTAGATTCACACAATAAGCAAAATAATGTCATGTTCGGCGTACGTTGAAACTCATTCGCGAACTCTCGAATGATAACAGAAATTTTTTGAAAGTCAGATTTTCGTACTTTAGGCATTGTGAATTCAATTGAGATTACAACGCCCTTGCAAGCTGCAACGATGTGATCTTGTTGATGTCAAATCAACTGCTGGCTAGCGCGAGAATTCTAAGAATTGGAGCGAAGAACGCCTATTGGCTCAACGCGGTATCTAAATTTAGACTATTTGTGAAAGTAGTATTTTCCTTTTCAGCACTGTGAGTGAATTATGTTTTCATATTAACCTGTTAATTTCAGCATTCAATCAGTGTTTTTAACTGTTGAATAAATTGAATAATTCATACATGCCAAGTCTCCCGCATTTCGCGGGAGTCTCCCGCATTTTTAGTCAATCTCCCGCTCACCCGCATAATTGCTTAAATCTCCCGCATCGTCATTTATTTACGCCGTATTTTAAAGTAGGCCAACATTTTTTATCCTTCTAGTGTGCTCTTTCCATCATTCAAATGTAACAGCAAGCGTTCGGACTGATTAGCCACTCACCGCTAGCCTATTCTTCGATTAGCCCTCCTCCATTCCCTCACAACCAATGAGAAGCATGCAATCATATGTTTATTGAAAAGATAGATTTTCTTTTGATTCATGAATTCTATCTTTTTTATTGGAAATGTGACAAATTAATTGTCTTCAAAAATAAATATTCTCCATTTATTGAAGGAAATATAGGAAGTTGATAGGGCTTTTAAATATGATTTAATCTAATTTTACTATTTTTGTTGTTGGATCATTTGATGTTGGGTCTCCCGCATTTTTGTTTTGAAACCTTGGCATCTCTGATAATTGGCTGAACAATATCTAACACAGTAAGAGATTTTTAACTTGATTTAACCTTATGAGAGCATGCTTAACTTTATTAAACTTTATTTAACTTTATTTAACATGAGTTGCCCTACTTATCACTGTCAACTACAGAATTAATATTTTCTTCGTTGAGGTTACTGATAGTTTTAAGTAGTACAGGATGCAAGGTTTGATGTATAGTTAACTAATTGATAATGCAAGAAATGCAAATGAAATACTAAGTTATGATAGAGAATAGTGCAATGGTATTGATTGAATACTATACATGTACAGTACGTTAAAAATGATATTTCTATAAATATATATACCGGGTACTGTATAAAAATATATAGATTATGTGTGATAAAATATCAATATTGATAATGACAGTATTGATTGAAAGCAATAGTAAATGATGAATATTACCAAATGACAAAATTGCTTACTGATCCCTTAGTCATTTTATTTCGTTTTTCATTGCATTTATATTTGATGACCACAAAGCATGACATTCAATAATGTGAATTCTTTATCCATGATCTTTGCGTCACATGCTTTTGGGTTATTTACATTGCTCAATTCTTTCTCTTTCAGAAAGAAATATAAACACGACAGTAATAACAAACAGGAAGGATCATGGCAAAGGTATGCTAGGTTAGTCTTCAGTGCAAAAATTAACCAATTATTTCATTTGAAAAGTTAATTTCGAAAGAAGAAACAAATGAGTGCTGTGGTTTATTACATGGACTGGTACTAGTAGCAACTTGATAACATGGAGTTCGAATCCAGCTACGGTGATTAATTTATGATGACCTACAACTCCAACTCGAACGGCTCGGCTTATTGTTGCAAACATATGGGAATCACAAAGACTGAGGCAAGAATAGTCTAGGATGTAAATGATTGTCTATGTTTGAAACCTCCTCCCCGAAATGAGTTCCAAATTTAATGAAGTTGACACTGTCACTTGGACAAGGGCATTGGAACAAGATGGCAATTTCATAAATTTCCAGGACCAAATGTCTAACTATTGAAGGACAGAAAACATGCAATCTATGTTGATATGCCTGTCATTTGTTGCAGTGAATTCTTTCATAATGAGAGTTTCATCGTTCAGATATGAAGTACAAAATGGTTATAAATCAGATGCATTATCATGTAAAGGTATCCATTGAAATAATAGGCGTAGATAGAGTTGCAGCTAATAAATCGCACTGAAAAAAGCAGCTAGCAAGTGCTCTATTGAATACAGCGTGTGTTTATCCAAAGCGTTGATTCAGGACAGACTGCCCTCCACTGAATTTTACTTTTTGAATGAGTAAGTGAGTGTGGAAATTACATGTAAGTTAATCGGATTTTCTGCCAACTTTCACTGAACTTTTCATTCATGAACTGATGAACGAACTTAAGTGACAATCTAGTTACATTTGTAATACATTTTTATCCATAGGATTTGATTAAATCCTGTTGACAATAAGGTTAACAATGAATTTGATGCGCAGTAAAATATGCTTTTATCAGACTTTACTTTCCCATATATTTCAGATTGTGGACACGGTCGATTACGTTGGGATTATAAAGGAAACATTACATTATCTGGATTTGGGAGACAATGTTTGCCATGGAGATCCAAGAAAACCATACGATTACCCGGATTTGCAGGAGACAATTCCTCATTTGCTATCTTGGATTGGCCTCTCGTGAAAACAGGAGAGGAAAAATTGAACATATACATACACTGCAAGTGAATTAGTTAATTTCACGGTGACAACTGATGTTAACTAAGGCTAAATAACCAATGTCTTGACTGTGTAGCTGCAACCATAATTTATCCCCGCATACACATTCCTTACATATTACATTGCTTGATACTGCTTCAAAACTATATGGTATCTACAACTCTCATTTTTCATGACTAAGCTTATTACTTTCTACGGACCTCTGAAAATCATTCGAAATTTTGTCAAATTTGACCTTTTAGAAAGCAGCCTGCATTTTGAAAATCGAGTATTTTGGAAATTTCTTGCGAATTGAGAATCTTGATCAACTCAAATCACTTACACAACGTTGTCAAAGAAGATATGGAGTTATTTTCAACTTGTTCATTCATCCACAAATACAGCTATGTATGCAGTTACCATTTGAATAATTGTATTTTACTTAAAATCCTACTGATAATAGCTTTATAAGTAATAAGGGCAGTGTTATACTGCAAATAATGGATCCTTAGTCAAAAAAATTGGACAGATTACCATGCCTCAAAGTGAATTTGACGCGCTAATTCTCTTGGATGCAGGGATTATCAAAATATCATTGCAATTTAATCGCTATTTTCAATGAATCAATTGATATTGGCATTCGTGAGCAATCAAATAATTGTAATTGAGATTTCAGAGCAATTAATTGCGCATTAAAATTTCGCGTGGAAACAACAGCAATCAATTAATTGAAATTGAATTACACACCAATATAATTGATTGAAATTTAAGTACTGAGCAATCAGTTACAATCAATTACAGCGACATGAATTAATTATAATTCGATTCATTTTTGATAGTCCCTGCTTGGATGAACAACACGTTTTATAGCAACGATGGTATACCTGCTTTCCACGTTTTTTCATCTATCTCTATTTTAATCGCATTTAGCGCAGCTTAACTAACCCCATGCAATCAAGCATGCTCCAAATATTGTCTTAAGACGTTTTCATACCATAACGGATGAAGCGCATCGTTCATCGAAGTCAAATAATCTAACTGATGCTCAAAACATAAGTTTTTTGAAAAAAGTGAAATTGAAATTTTGAATTGAATTTATAGCAACAATGATGATCGAGTAGGTAAAAAGAGATGCCACCATAGGAGAGACCATACGCCAGCTGTGCTGTGTTGTACAGTAACATCAAAATGAGATCGAGCTGAGAGTTTCAAAAGCCACAGGGTTTTCGGAGCAGCTGAAGATAATCCGATGAAAGTATAGTTAAGAATGATTAGAATTGCTTTGGCTGATTATTAACTATGGATGCTATTTTCGAGCAATAAAAAGAATCGCGAGGACTCATCGAAAAGCGAAAGCTTGCACGTTTCACATGGTTGACTCACTAGGTGACATGTCGAGCAAAAATCTCGGATCGCGGGATTCCACATGAAGTCTTTAGTAAAAGTTCGCGAAGTGAAATTTAAAATGCAAACGGCCAAAGTGCATTTTCACTAAGCATTTCTTAACTTAAATCTTTTCACATCTTCAGTTCCTCTTAATATGTAGAAATCATTTAATTTCTGATCGAAATTCGTGGATCTATTTCGAGATTACTCAAGATGGATTCAAGAATTTCGATAAGATTTGAGAATATTTCGTTTATAATATAATTCTCAGGAATTTAAAGGATTCATTCGAGATCAGGAAATTCAAAAGACGAGTGTGTGTGAAATGTATTTGGAATCGGCAGGGATTTTGGCGGAAGCAGTCAGCAGGCGCCGGCCCTATTCAAAACCTATTAGTTACTACTGAATTTTTCACCAAAAAGCACACCTTAAGGATTATGATGCCTAACAGTTGTTGACGGTGTAAGCTATGGAAGGACTTCCACTATTGTCTGACAAATGTAGGGTATAACCTGCCATCATAGTGGCTGATTCAATTTGATGCTCAATGACAAACTAATATGCATTAAAGTCTTCATATTTTTTCTTCAAAAGTGTATGAATATGAATTTGAATATTGCGTATTTGGTGCGTCCTTAATTCTTATATTTAGTACATCATAATAATGAAAATTTCCATTTCAGATCCACATAAATATTTTATTAAAAACTACTCAATTGACGTGAAATACGCCATGCCAAATTTCCTATTTGGGAATGGAAATCAGTGCAGGGATGTCTCAGGAGGAGGAGTTTTGATTGCCAAGCCAGCCTGTGCCGTCTGGAGGGAGGACATCAATATGGCCACTTTTGAAGCTTGTGCAATTCCACTTTGCAAGTCAACAACATCCTCAGATGGAAAGTATTTGAGTTGAGTGAATTACATCTCTAGTTTTATCTCTACAATCATGTAGATTAATGTATGTAATCAAAGGGAAGTCAGATTGACCTTCCTGATATTGAAAATTCCCAATGCAGTGATATAGGGACTATGAGAACTATATAAGACAGTTTTTTGAAAACAACATAAACAGGTGAATTTTTAAATATGCTTTGAGTCATGTATGAGCGAATTATGAAAAATGAAGAAAAGTATCAGTGTAGTGGAATCCATCCACATGTCAGCAAGCATGTACTTTCAAAACATGCGGTGTCCCACATCACCCATGATGGAGTTATGTGGGACAGTTGGAAATATTAGCGATGCAAGATAGCGTTGATATCATCTCTTGTCACAACATGCAGTAGTACATCGCTTTACATAAAGTATGCTCCCCTATGCAATCACTGCCCCGCTAATGTGTTGGCCTAGATAATAAAGAAGGCACGTTTTAGTTTCTCATTTTTTTGACATTTTGCGATACTGTCAGGAAATAAAGAACCGGCTTCGTTCCAGTTGAAATCAATTTTCCTATTTCCAAGTTCCTATTTCGTTATATAACAGTTGACTCTCAAAAATTGAAGCTTAAAATCAATCGCAAATATGAGCTGGTGTGACTGATTATCGTGTTACCATATGTGAGTGAAAAGGGAATGCTATTTTGATATGCAATCTGTAAAAAAAATACTTGGAATAAAGAACCTCCTGTGTGCCACAATTAATTTCATGTACTAATTGCTGTTCGAGTCCGCTAAATCACAACATGTACTTTTGAATTGCCTGTTTCGAAAGTTCGCAGTATCCATCATCATTATGTAGCCTATGTAAAATTTCTTGCCTACAATCCCCTAATCGTAGCACAGCACTTTCCACCGTGTTGAGCTACACTTTAGATCCATTCTTGTCAGGTGATCAGATTCAAGAATGACAATTGATGAAAAAATGAGGTGCATCTGACATGCGTGAGGTCGGTTGGAGGCGGTTGCTTAAGTTCTGAAAATGAGGCAAGAGGATTATGTGACATTCATTTGTGAAGGTATGCTTCTTCCTAGCATGGGCATTAATTAGGCATTAAAAGCATTGGTTCGATTCCTTGCTGACGAACAAGTATTTGTGGTTGTTCACGAAACAGGTCGCAATACTATTCGACCTTCTGGAAAACCAGAGACATCGAGCTGTTCAATGCACTGACAAGAGGCAACGTGGACAAGTGCCATGCGGACGGTAAGAACATTCTCACAAAAAGAAAATCAACTGCACAAAATCAGTCGATGTGGATAACTGCTGATGAAGCCGCAGGCTGCTGCTCAGAAAAGACACACTAGATATAGTCATCAGCGGTCACGCACTTGTGCAAAATGTTCGCTCATGACCCTAACATATTATATTGAGTAGAAAATTACTGTAAATACATTTCTACATAAGCAAGAATACCGAAAATCTTGTGAGTTGTTGTAATCTGTCCACTTAATACTTCGGACCCACTCTTCGTAGCAAAAGACTGACAATATTACTTGAAAATCTATATCATGAACACTGTTAGTGTGATAATGCCATCAAAAATGAAATCAGTGCATTCGAACCATCGAGTGAGTAATTTAAGAAATTCGAAATAATGAAATTTTTTAAAAACTTTAAAATTTAATTTAATTTCAAGTTGTCTGCGTTATACTGCGCTATACTCCGTTGATGCGAGAGACTGGTTAACTTTGGCTTAAGATTTGTTATATTTTCGTTAAGTTCGGCGAATTCATGCGTTGCTTATGTCAAAATATAGGTGCGTTGACAAATTTGACTGTTGAGGCAGAAAAAATTCACCCTAATCGCTCTTCCTGTTGCTCTAAATCCGACAATGCAATATTTTCAGAGTTACATCTGATATGCACCACTATTTCACCAAGACTTCCAAAGACAAGGAAGTATTACTACTGTCAGCTAAAAATAAATGGAATTGCAATATATGTCCACTAGTTTCCCGGACATCGTTTATATAATAACAGCAACCGAGTTTCGCTACTGTCTCCCCACTTCAGGCATTAGGTCCCCTAAAAAGAATAAATAAATATGCGGAGACCTATCGTTAGATGCAATTGACATTTAAATGTAAATAAACTTACATGTACATACAAGAAAACTTCCCTCCTCCTCCTCCTCAGTGCCCTGTCCTGTCTGGGCGTCCGGCGCGGGGAAGGGGGTCAATGATGGTGAATCCTCCGCGATCTGTCTCCACGCTTGTCGGTCCTGAGCTGCGGGCAGCAGACGGGGCATTAGTAAGTTAGTCCATTCCTTGATGTTATCTACCCAGATCTTTCTTTGCCGTCCTTGTTTCATCCGCCTTCAACTGTGCCTTGTAGGATGGTCTTGGCCAAGGTATTGTGGCTCGTGACGTGACCAAACCAGGCGCACTTGCTCCTCTTAACGATGGACAGAAGAGGCTCTTGTGGACCTACAAGTGATCCCACAAGCAGTTTCCTGTGGCATCTGTTCTCGTATGCTTGAGGAGGATAGAACTTACCAACGACTTGTATAGTTGGAACTTGACTTTGAAACTTATCTTGCTTCTTATCACACGGTTTAGTCCAGCCATTGCTGCTGTTGCCGCTCATTTCTTTGATTGATGTCACATCTTTATCGAGAGTTGAGGCAATGAATTAGGCTACTTCTTCTAATGTTTAGCCATTCATTGTAATTTCAGCAGAGCAGAGGCGTCGCGACCGGGGGGGGGTGTGGGGGACCGTAACACCCCCCCCCAATATGAAATTATTAAAAGATTCAGGTAAAATGAGAAATATATTATTGCTGCCTTGCCTTGAGAAAGGGTCTGGACCCGAAACGTCGACTGTGTACATATTTTTTATTCGTAATTATTTAGTGGCATTAAATTACTCGGGAGAGAAAACTGATTTTTTTCACATCATTGATTCAAAATGAGAAATTTCAGGTAAACCGCCGGTTTGCCGGCGATTCAGCTCCAATATTCACTGACGTTGTTCTTAGCCACAAAAACACGTCTTGTCACAAAAACACATCGTAATGTCGGGAAATTCTCACCCTTTCTAGACACCAGAAAGTATATGGTTAGTTGTTGTTGATGATATTGAGTTGTCACGCGAAAGCGGTCAAACATAGCGCGCTGAAAGCGACCTCTACCCGGAATGACTGTAAATGTATATGCGAGCAGGAGGAACAGTCGCCTCGCATTTTCTTAAAAATTGGGAGCATAAGGCGATGTGAGTTAGCTCTGCAAAATTTAAAATATCTAAGTGCAATTGAAATGTAATTCCAGTACCCTACCTATAATGTGGCCAGTGAATATTGGCACATAATCACCTAACGCTGAAACGCCTGCAACTCATTCTGCGTAGCTGTGTAGTGTATATTTAACCGTTGATTCATGTAAGTTCTGGCTATTGCGCTGTCCCTTGAGGAGATGACGTCATCGTTACGGTGGATTTCATCGAACCTTCCTCATACCGAGTCATTCACACGCGCACCGCGGAAAGCGCACGGTATGAATAAGGCACACCGTCTTCTCTGTGCGTAGAAGTTTATTGTCAAAAGCGTGTTAACTTTCTCGATGCAAACACCGTCGAACATTTCCTTAACAATCGATACTACGGGATCCAATTGCGCACAAATTAACTTAACGTCATCGGCATTTCATTGGCCACTTAAATAACCACCAATTAAATTATTTTTCATTTATAGGCGTCATTTCCGACCGATTAGATGATTAGGTAGGTACCTAGTGTTGGATTTGAGCATGATAGCAGTAGGGGGAAGCTTTCGAACGGAAGTTTTTGGGTCAACGCTGCAACCAAAGCCGGAAAAAGGGTGATCAAAAGGAAGAGGACATTGATTCATATAGCACCACTATCATTCTCGCACTAAGAACGCCCGCGAATTATTTTGAAAACAGTTGAACCATAAATGGAAAAAGTAGGAGATATGCCCATTTGATCCTTGAAAGGGACTTTCCAATGCATGCATTTGGTGCCACCCGCATTTGGTTAAATAATGCTTCAAATAAGGTGCGTGGATACCCTTGTGCATCAGAAATTGATAGTAGGTCTCGCATGTGAAGATCCACACAAACATTCCGCAGATGATCATTCTGTAATTTATTGTAATTAGACCTATAATGAATTCACAAAATTCGGGCTTCTGTCGATATTCACAGAGTGAAAGTTAAACAATGTTCCCAAACTTGATTTTATTGATTGTGAAGAGCTCTATTACATTAATATGAATAAAATACTGTGTGTGTTGTCATCAAGACCCTGAAAGAATCAAGATAGCATTCTGGATTCCACTCTTTTTGTGATGATTTCGCTACCTTCTAATTATTTCATTCAGGACTTTCTGCTTCTCGAATTTATTTGTTATCTTTATGAACAAAGAAGGTCAATTATTGATGATAAGACAATTAAGCTTATGAAGAATCGTGATAAGGCCTGCGCCTGTCAATGTTGCTCATATTCATAAAAAATAATGAACTGATGATGCTCAATCAATCTGGTTGAGGCAATGTAAAGCCTATCTACTGGAAATATTCTTCCCCCTCAGGGAAGGAAGGTGCATCTCCAGTGCCGGGGATGAGATGAGGCAGTGCAGGGGAACTTCCCTACTTTCCCTCCCCTCAAATCCAACACTGCAGGTACCTCTTCTGTAGGATATAAACATGACACATGTTGGAATGTGTGTGAGTATGCGTGTGTGCAATAATCAGGCAAATTTTGGCTCTAAGTTGTAAATCAGGTAAAATTTAGCAAACACCCCCCCAATGATGTTTCCTTAGCGACGCCTCTGCAGCAGTGGTACTCTTAGTGCTGTTAATCATGACTTTTGCCTTTTTGGTAGGGACCTCCATGCCATAAGCACCCCAGCTCGATCGACAAGGCTGTTGGTAAGGTGTTGTAATTCGTCAATAGTGCCTCCCATTAAGTCGATATCGTCGGCAAATCTGAGGTTGCAGATAGGTCCTCCATCGATGGAAATTGTGGTTTGATGGTCTTGCAATGTCTCAGTCAAGGTGTTTTCCAGGAACAAGTTGAAGAGTACACGGGAGAGTATACAACACTGTCGGATTCCCACCGTCGTCTTGAAGGACTCGCCCATTTGATTATTAATGAAATCGGCACTTTCCGCATCTCGTATAGGCTTTTGATGGTGTCAGTCAAATATTCGTCGATATTGAATTTCCGTAGTACTTGCCAAAGACCTTCATGCCACACCCCATCGAAGCCTTTATTGAGATCAATGAAGTTGTGGAACAAGTCTCTCTGGTGTTGTAAGTGCTTTTCAGCGAGGATCCTCAATTTGAAGATTTGTTCCACCGTGCTCCGTTTGGGTCTGAAGCCGGCCTGCTCTTTGGCTTTGAGCTCTTCCGATTTGACCTTCAGTCGACTGAGTAGTACTTGTAACATTGTTTTGCTTAAATGGTTTATGAGGCTGATCGCACGATAGGTCTGTCACTTTCTGAGGTTTCCTTTCTTCGGCAGAGGGATGATGAGTGATTGCGTCCATTGTTTTGGCCATACTCTCGTGTCCAGTATTTTCTTGCACAGTTCCGTTATAGCGTTGGTTGTTGCTGTGCTACCACATTTTATGAGTTCGGAGGGGATATTATCCATTCCGGGTGACTTCCTATTTTTCAGTCTATCCACTGTAGTTTCACTTTTCTTCTTCCGTTACTGGGGACCCATGTCTTGGTTTTCCACTGGATCGTTGCTGTTGTTCAGTATGTTTCTGTCTGGGCACAGTTCATAATTGTACAGTTCTTTGCAGTATTCCGTTCAGCTGCAATATTTTCACTTAGAATGTTTCCGTTCAGCTTTTAGCGTATTGTAGGCTGTCTTGTTTTTACCTTTTGTGATTCCTTCCTCTATCAGGTTGCATTGTTCTTCTATCCATTCGTCCTTGGGTGCTTTCATCTTGCTATACTTCGCTGTGGCTTCTGGACTTTTGTACTTTTCTTTTTTGAGTTTTCGTCTCTTGTCGCATAGGTCGAGAATGTCATTTGTGACCCAGAGCTGATCCTTCTTTCGTTCTTTCCTGAGAACTTCTTCTGCTGTTGTTGTCAATAGGTCTCTGATATTATTGGCCAAATCATATACGTCATTGTCGATTACATTGAGGGCCGCCATTTTGCCCCCTACATTGGCTTTGAAAATGTCTGCAAGTTTAGGGTCCTTCAGTCAGAACAGATATGCGCAGCCTTGGTTTGGCGTTTGGATTTCAATGCTATTTTGATAGTTGTCATTATAAGGCCGTGATCACTGCCTATATCAGCACCCAAAAATGTTCTTGTTGTCGCCTTGTTAATGCTGGACTTGAGGTGTTGGGGAGTTAAAATGAAGTCGATCTGATTGTGGGTTCGACTGTTTGGAGCGTGTCAAGTAGCAGTTCGTGATAGCTTGTGAGAGAGTGTTGGCAAGTAAAAGAATCTGGTTACCAATATGTATATTACAGAAAAGTAACGTCATTATTTTGAATTAATCTTTCCTAGATTATTTTACACAACTTAGCTATCTTCGAAGTCTCAATATCAGATCATGAACGTTCAGATGAATTTTAACTCGCACGTGGAGCAGCTGTTTCACTCCGTGTCACACACTTGTTGATGCGCTGTCCCCATTGATGTAGCTGATAGTGCACAAACGTCCAATCATAGTCACAATATCGTCTTTCCTTTGCCGGTAGACATAACAAAACAAAAATCATAGCTAACTTTTAGCCGTGCTGCAAACTAAATGCTTCAGGCTTTAAGAAATGTTCTATTAGTAGACTATTCCATCCAAAAACCATAGACAGAGCGTCATTTTCGTGTCCTGCCTTCACTACAAGTGTCATACACTTTGACGTTAGTGCATGACGCTCATGCATCACACAGAATCAACCACAGAACAGACAAAACAGATCAGCTTTATGCAGGCACGCGGGAACGATTTTATGGTGGGGAGGCTAAAAATTTGGGCGTAACAAAACACATTTTTAGGCGGGTAACGGAGGCATACTACTCATGGTTTACTATTCTATAGTCTTGGATGAAACGGATATTTCTTTGAATGCATGATGGAGGTCAAGACAAAAATAGAAGAATAAAATGGCAGAAATAAGGGGAGAAAGAGGACAACTAGGTCAAAGCGAGTTTTGCAATAGAAATGTAGCTAAATTTGCATTTCTGACAATGGTAGCATGATCGCATGCATTGACTATTATGTTTACTATTTTCATGCATTGACTCGTTTGTATTGACTATGGTAATGGTCATAATGGTTATATAAATCATCTTATTCACGAGTTAGTGGTGACACTCACTAACGTCAGTTGGATAGTTAAATGACGTTTGGGTCCTTCAGAGATCCCAAGCTGTTAAATGCTATAATATAGGTCTCTAGTCTCACATATTTTATTGAACCGAATACATTTAAGATATATACAAGTAGACAAAGGACAATCTATCAGATTAATCTATTCTCTAGAACAAAGCGAAAGCTGAAATCATGATCACATTGTCATCGTAACTTGGCATGACTATATTACCTTAGTCTTTGTTTTCTATTCAAGTAAGAGTGTGAGATCAATCTTCTTTCATTCAAATTTGCCTGTTGGATATAAACATCGATGATACCTTCCAAATACAAATTTAGAGACTCTTTTGCAGTTTGGTAAATGTAGCGCAATCTGCTCTATAATCAGATAATCAGAAAAATCATTGATAATCTGATGTTCTCACATAAATTCAAATTCTACTATCATAAAGTTCCGAATTTTCATCTGTAATTTGTATCAATACATCATGTCATGAATATTCATTTTCATCTCATTACTAACATTCATCCAAACATCTTCAAGTATCTCAATTGAATTTCATTTCATCACCATCCTCAAGTTGGTCAACACCCTTCATTTTCTTCGGCAATTATTCCTCGACATTCTATGGGAGGATTGGATAACTTTCATCAATTAGCTGATTGATTCAAAACTTCCTTCTTCACTTCGTGTGGCACTCGATTCCATCACGAAGGAACTCGAGATTTGACATGTATACAGAGACATGTAGGCCTGAAAAGCTTTATATCTTCTGCACTATTTCAGAAGAAGGCATCAAAAATGATGCATTTATTCAATGAAACACTAATTAGACTAAAAATACACACACATGTATGACCCAACTCAACAAGCAATCAAAGATAACACTGGCAGCCACAGCCAAATTAGCGAAGTGTAGGTAAGTGTAGGTAGTGTGTTTTTCTCAAGTTTGACAAGCCTGTGACAAAGTGGATGTATTTGAATACTATATGCCGGCACACAGGATACATTTCCATGCTCAATCACGTACCGGAGTTTTCCACTTAATATACCCCTCCACTTATTATAACCGGGTATGTTAAGTGGAAATTAGTGCCAGTTAATATACCCGGGTCTGTTAACTCGCGCCAAACTTTCATTATGTCTTTGTAACATTCAATATTTATCTTGGAAATAATACTGCAGCTGATTTTTGTAAATCTTGAGTTCGCATGTGATCACACCGGAAGAGGATTAGGTGAAGTGATAAGTCTAATTACCTGTATAGTAGGGTCTTCAAAATCGCGACCTTTCTGATCCCGGGATTAGCAAGCTTAATTCATTTCCGATGGTGTGCTTAGGCTAACGTAGGCTGAACAACCCTAGCGTTGTTTAAATTCTTTGACGAGTATTTTGAGCGATACGCTGTACAATACAACTAATGACATCAGATAGACATGCACCTAAATGTCCATGAATTAATAAGTTATCTTTTCACATGAAGACATAAACTATGACAATAAGTAGATCTGGTTATTGCACACAACATGCGTTGTAGCATTAAAACCTGGTAAGAGATTTTCAAATCGAAATACAAATTCCGCGATTTTTCTGACGTCTGGCAAAAGCACGATATTGTATAGTAATCGGTTCAAAAATTCATATTAGTACGCCTGTATGTACAACACTATCTCGCTTTCCTTCTCTCGACTGCCTGAACATATTTTCATTTTTGATATCAATGAGTTGAGATAGACAATAGGTATATTATTCAGTTATTCTATGCAGTTCTGTATGGGAGTAGCTGTCTCGAGTTTGCAACTCAAGTGTCTATCGTTTAGCTGATTGTGGGAAGTCTATATTTAGTTTTTGCATGGCATTAACATATACGTTTCACGCATTTGCATCTGTTACGCCATGTTCCTTGTCTATAGCCTTGCTCCATCTTCATACAGCTACTGACTGCCTAGGAACAGATGCTACATATTTCCGGGATTGAAAACCTCACTGTGCACCTAAGAACTGTTATTCTGTGATTCAGAATTTATTCAGATGCTCATTATGATTTTGCTAATTTTACACCCTAACAATTGTGGTAAACTACATAGTCCGGCAGCCAGAACGAGTTTCTGCAGGGAACGAGGCCGAAAGTGAGACTTTCACAGAATGACGTACACCCTATGCCTACTACGAATCGGCACGTCTGTCGAGTTCTAGTGAGTTCCTCTTCTTGTCAGACACGATCAAAGAAAGACACATGTAAATCCAATGGGACGCAGGTTGCAGTTTTTGGGTGTAATGAAATTTTATATGTTTTCTCTGATTAAACGGAAAGTACTAAGCCCAGAGTCATAACTTTTGTCATGGAATGTCTTCAGGTCATTTCCTATGATGTGCATGTGCTTTTATCATGCTTCTGATCGACAATGTATGTGAGAATGTGGTTGAATGTGGATAAAGTTGCTCAAAATGTTTGTGTTTGTCGACATTAAGAGAGGTTCGCCAAATCTAAATGTGCTTAGCTCTATAGACAGGAGTGCATGAAGATGAAAGGAAATGACCTGAAGACATTCCATGCCAAAAATTATGACTCTGGGCTTAGTGCTTTTCGTTTATTCAGAGAAAATATACAAAATTTCATTTTAGCCAAGAACTGCAATCTGCGTCCCATTGGATTTACATGTGTTTTTCTTTGATCGTGTCTGACAAGAAGAGGAAATCACTAGAACTCGGCAGACGTACCGATTCGAAGTAGGCATAGGGTGTACATCATTCTGTGAAAGTCTCACTTTCGGCCTCGTTCCCTGCAGAAACTCGTTCTGGCTGCCGGACTAACATTCAAATTGTGAATTTGTTTTCATCATAGTTCATAGTTTCAAGCTCATATGTGCAAATTAAAAGCATCTGTAATTAATTATAGCTACTTTAAGTGACGAATTCCATCTCATGTATCAAATATGCTATTGCTTATTTTGTGGTGTTTCCATTTAATTTACCCGGGTATATTAATCTGATCCAAAGTTATTTTTCAGTTTCGTCATTTTCCAGTTAATATACCGGGTATATTAAGTGTAAAACTACGGTACATTTATATGTAGATTCTATTATTTGAAATTTTGAACTTAAATGAGAAAGTGAAATAAAGACAGCAATGTGGTATTCTCTACGGAATCCAAACCCCAGCAAGCCAGTCAACATTCTGCACTTACTGAGGAAGGACAGGTTGCGCCTATTTGCTCTATCAAAAAGATCAAACAAACGTAAATAGTCAAAACATTACACCTAAAAGGTAGAGTATAAGAATTAAAGAAGCCACTACCTCATTATGATTCATATATTTTATACTCATCTATTCATATGAGCAAAGTTGCATGCAGAAATTATCTAGTAGTACCGATCAAAACTGGCAAGGCAACGTGATGTTCTACAAGTGGCGGCATATTCAGAAACTTGGACACCTGATGGTGGCAGGGTGAAGTGTAGCTGTACGTCAAACACAGGAAGTAGGCCTTTAAGAAATGGCAGCAGTCTCGTTCTGCTGAGGTCAACGAAGCGTGCAAGCTTGAGGAGAGACAAGCAAGGGCAGCCGTGACCATAGCCAAGTACAACGCAAAAGATTTGGACCAAAAGTTGGTTACGCGAGAAGGAGAAAACGATGAAAAAGAGGTGCACCGCATTTTTCTGCGAGAGATAGATCATTAAATGATGGACATGAAGGGTTTTCTCGTTAAGGATGAGTCAGGTTAGGTTATCACGACGGTATATGGAAACAAAGATTTGATTTCTTCAAATTTGATGAAATCTTGCCAGTTTGAACATTCTGAAGATATTCATAGACATGCACAAGCGATGAAAGAATATTTTTGCGGTTCATAAAAAGTATTGAGATTCTCTTCCTACGTAATGAGTTCTTGCACCCACTGCATCAACAATCGCACCTCTAGTTAATTGAGGAGCTTGGACAATCTATATGTATGAGGCGTTTTGTTGGAGAGGGGGCTTTGTATTTCTGAGATCGCTGTACTGAGCTCCACTATGACTATTTCGTAGTCTGTTTAATTCATTGTTTAATATTAGTACATTTATTTGTTTCAGTGAATACACACTTTCGTTCAGCCATGCGTTCTTCTCATTTGGTACTATTGCGCTATGTGCTATTATACAAATGTAACAATTTGGCGTCGCGAATTATTATAAAACCTGTATATCTGCTACAATTTATTTAGAATGAAGCATTCTCTCGAAGCACCAGATATTCATGATGTTAATGAGCTTGAATCGTGGTTTTAACGTTTTGCTGCTTACATAGACGCTGAAAGTGTCGATTCTTCCAAAGTCGTATATGTTTTGTTGACATTATTAGGTAAAGATGGTTTTACGTTGTTGAAAAATTGGTCATATCCCAAAGTTCCCAAAGATCTCAAAGATCCAAAGATCAATTGCTGAGATCAGACAGCATCGTCTTGAGCATCTTCAACCTAAGCATTGTGTCATTCACGAACGTTCTATTTTCAATAGTCTCGTGCGCAAACGTGATCAGTCGATAGCCGATTTCCTTTGGGAGATACAGACTGAGGCTTTTAAGTGTAACTTCGGTTCTGCCTTGCCAGAACAGCTTCGTGACCGGCTTGTTGCAAGCATTAATGATGAGGACATAAAAAGAAATTTCTCCTGGATCCATCTTTGACGTATGCAACTGCTAAAGCCATAGGTGTCTCATACTCCAGTGTTGCCACTGCAGTTAAAAACGGTGGCTCCCAATCTGTTTTGTTGACTAGTACTCAGGAAAAAGCGCGCTTTTAGACCTAAGAATAGGCCTAATTCTCAACAGAATGCGCATCCCCAAGTTTCGTCTCTTTCCAAGCATCACCAACCACTGTCGAAGTCTTTTTCTCAGTCCAATAGGCCTGCTACTACGAAGGTTTCATGTGATTCATGTGGTGGTAATCACTACAATCATACCTGTAAGCACCGTTTCGCAAAATGTTTTGCTTGCAAGAGGACAGGTCATCTTAGTAAAGTATGTCGTTTGCAGTCCGATAGGCCAACCGTGCATCTCATCGAAGATTCTAACACTTCTCAAAGCAATGTATCTGATGACATCATTACTTGTTGTCTCTCGTGTTTTTCATTGAATGAGAATCGCAAACATATTAGAAAGACGCTTGACGTGTCTGACTCCCAGGTTACCAGAAGGATTGAGCTTATTGTTGATTCTGGCAGTCCTTATTCACTCATTACTCAAGAGCAAGCTAGAAAGTTCTCCGACCCAGTTACAAAAACTGCTCGCTCCGTTGATGGTGTCACCTGTCACATTCTGGAATCGAGAGGTGAAATTTTCTTATCGATCGCGAATCACAAGATCTGTTTTATTGTCAATGATAGGTTCAGCATTCTAGGCATCCCTGACATCTGAGCTTTGTATCCTGATTTTGAAAAGTCTTTCGATTGTCTTTTTGCTAGTGCAGATGCTGATATCAGTAAGATGATTGAATCCGTAGCATCGCTGCAAGGAGGGATAAAAATCGATCCGGTCCACACGACAGTTCTAGTCCAAACTTTTTCAAAAGACGTCCCGTGGCTTGTGGTCTTAGAGAACCAGTGAAAAAGACAATCGACCAGTTAGAACACTCGGGAATTCTTGTGAAAGTCGACAGTTCAACTTGGGCAACTCCCATTGTCACACCGTTAAAGAGCAACGGCTCGCCCAGAGTTTGTGGCGATTACCGCGTCATAGTGAATCTAATTCTGAGACGCCATGCAGAATTTACCCCAGACCCAGAAAGCATGTTCATGAGAATGAAAGGATCGTCAGTCTTCAGTAAAATCGATTTAGAAAATGCCTTCCTACAGGTACCCATTGATGAGCAGTCCCATGAACTCACAACTATAGACACTCCATTCGGTCTTTATTCGATGAAGTTTCTACCCTTTGGTCTGAATGTTTCTTCTTCCATTTTCCAGTGTGTCATTAATGAGATAATTGAAGGACTTGGGAATGTTTTGGCGTATCAAGACGACTTGATCATTTTCACTCATTCTCAACAGGAACATTCCACAGTATTGACAGATTTGCTAGAACGACTTCTTCGATATAATGTGAGAATCAATAAGGACAAAAGCATTTTTTTCTCTGAGAAGGTAAAGTACCTTGGTTATTTGATTTGTAAAGATGGCATTCTTCCTGATCCCGATAAATTCTCCCTTATTGTAAATGCTCTAGATCCGAAGAATAGGGCTGAGCTCCATTCTATTTTGGGTTCGCTTAAGTATAACAGTTGTTTTATTCCTCAGTTTTCCGAACATGTATCCTGTCTTTTTGATCTCTGCCGCAACAAGGAAGTCGACTTCATATGGACCAATAAACATACAGTAGTAGTGCTCTTAAGAGACCAGAGAAGAATTCTTTGTTCGACAGGAAACTGAAAGCTTTTGATCCGGAAGAAGATGCCATTCTCATTTGTGATGCCTCTGAGCATTCGATCGGTGGAGTGATTGAGCAGGATGGCTTCCCGGTTATTTGCGTCTCCTGCAAGCTGAGCAAAAAACGTGAGGTGGGATACTCTCAAAAGCAAAAGGAAGCATTGGTGTTTTTTGGTGTGTAAAGAGACTGCATAAATTTCTCTTTGGTATAAAATTTCCCATAGTGACGGATCACAGCTCCTTAGCATATATTTTTAATCCGAGAATATGTGTCTAAGGGAACTTCTCATTTGTTAATTTACACAACGCGCTCTTCGTTTCCTATTTTCTCGAGAAGGCGTCATATTCAAGTTGACAAAAATGTCTGCTACAATTTTGGTTGCTTCTTGAGGCATTTTCAAATTTGGAATCATTAAATAAGGTTTTTACTTATTAATTCAATGGCGCATCTTTAATTCTTATGAGTTCACAAAGTTGCTAACTTTCATTTAGGATAGTGCATATTTATGTTTATATTTTGACGACCATTATCTTATGTTTTCTATCTACCATCACAGATTTCTCGACCCAGTTGACATATCGAGAAGTTCATGCCTAACATTTAGGACAGAAACTAAAAATTGCAGTAGGCTAAATCACATTGTATTCCTTATTTTTCGAATCAGATAAAAACCAGAATATATGCCTTTGAAAAGTGACTAAAGTTTGATAAGTTGTGAAAAATCGACAGCAATTGACATTCACATTTCATCTATTGATAAATTTAGTGGTGACAATTCTTAGATTTAGTTTTCAAATTGTGAGAATTGTTTGCAATTTAATCACTTCCGAGCTCAATTTACCATTAATTTAGCAGGTTGCCTTCTGATGAAACAATGTAGGCCGACATGCAATGATGACGATGCGAGAGCAAGTGATATTGAAAGTGGCTTCAAATGCAAGTTAACACGTTCACTGCCGACGACGAGTTAACTCGTCAAACGCGTTTTGTCTCCATTGCCAAGACGATTTATCTCGTCAACACAAAAAAACAGTTATATATTCTGAATTAGTTGACTTACTAATTTCCTATTGTTACATGCATCAAGGTTGATATATGCTCAAATAAACATAACTTCCTCACTGGGATTGGACGTCACTATGGTGGTCATACATGTCATGTATGAAAAACATGTACATTTCGGGAAATTTAATTTAAAATGGTCTTATAATCACTATAAATTGCCTTTTTCAAGTCGTCAAACATATGCATTTTAAAATATAGCTATGCAAGTTAGATAATCAGATATTTTGTTAACGATTGGATTACGGACGATTGTACATACTTAATCGGATTATAATGTTTCCATGGTTATTCGTCAGAATGATATTTTCGGAAACAGGGATCCATGCAAAGACTCACCGGAGCCTGATCATTACATACCACACATTGATATCTTGTTTCTCGTCGGCTTCCTGTTTTCAAACACATTCTGCAACGCCTTGTTGGCCTGTCCTTGCTGCTTGTTGCTGGAATAAGTTGCAGGTAATGGAATGTAGACCTGGTAACAGGAGAAATTGGGTCGGGAAAGACTGGTGTTCTGTTGATACCTAGAAGGTTTTTCACGACCTCATCACGAAATTTAAGTGAAGATAACTTGCGTTCGTTATATTTGTTGTAGATGAAATGTCCATTAGTTATGCACATTTCGACGATGTGGAGTCCAATTTTTTTGTACCATCGTAAAGTTTTTCGCAGAGCAGAGTGATAAGACAACATCTGATCTATCTATTCCGGACATAACATTATTGTAGTCACTTACAATATTAGGCTTCATAGTTTCCTTGCCATTCCGATTCAACACAGGAATCATTTGTGGTTTGTGCATGTTGCTGATTGTGATTACTTCCCTTCGATCTTTCCATTTACATACAGTTACTGAGTCAGAATACCGATAGATGCAGTCTCCTCTCTTCAACTTTGTCGCCACCAGATCTTTTGGATTTTCTCGTCGATTTGAGCGCAAAGTCCCACAGACGTAAGTTTCCTTTGATGTAAAATATTTCGTCGAGCTGACAGAGTTGTAATAGTTATCCATGAACAGAATGTAACCCTTCTTTAAATATCCTTGCATGAGCTCCACCGTTATCGCGCCAGACTGACCAAGACATTCTTCATCAGTAAATGCTTCACCACAGTAAATTCGGAATTTCAAAATCAGACCATCGGACTCACAGAGACTAAACATTTTTACTACGTA
Organism: Prostheceraeus crozeri; assembly: GCA_907163375.1. Classification (NCBI taxonomy): domain Eukaryota; kingdom Metazoa; phylum Platyhelminthes; order Polycladida; family Euryleptidae; genus Prostheceraeus; species Prostheceraeus crozeri. The sequence goes on along the minus strand of CAJQUW010002953.1, from coordinate 341,504 downwards.
TTTATGGCGCTTGTTTTTTATGTACTGACGGAAAATGAGCCTTCCTCTCCACGAAATGATGGATTCATCAATTGATAAGCTCCTTTCAGCGACGTAAAGTTTCTCCAAGGTATTATTGAACATATCAATCAGAGGAGAAATTTTATCCAGTCTTTTCTTGTGTGCCTTTACTTCGTTGTCGTGGAAATGCCAAAATCTATAAATCAACTGAAATCGATTTCTGCTCATGTGATTGCGCCACAATTTCGTATAGTACATACTATCGTTACTCCAGTATGACTCTACTGTCGCCATGTTAATTGATCCCATCTGGAGAAGGAGTCCTAAGAAAGACTTCATTTCTTGAATGTCAGTATCTTTCCATTCATGAAGACGAGAAGATCTTCGAAGAGGTCTACTCTTAGCGATTTCTTGAGTAGCATATCGATTTGTTTCGTTGACTAGCAGATTCCAAAAATCGTCGTTAAAAAATAATTCCATTATGATAGCAACAGACGAAAAGTCAATGTTTTGGCGAAGTCCTGTCTCTTCAGTGAATGAAAAAGTCGGCGGGGAAGTTTGATTTTGATTCGTAGTCCACCTATGTTCGCAGTCGTTAGAGTGATTGACATTCGAAGTTGAGCTACTGATGTTATTGGCAATATTGTCTAGATCGTCGTCAGACAATTCATCGAGCTCTTCTTCGTTCGATAGTGGATCGTCAACATTGTCACATTCGAAATCAGATTCATCATCATGCTGGCAAAAATTCAACAATATTTTCAAGCGTATGTAGTCGTTTCATGACCGGCGTTGGCGAGGTGAATGATTCTCGTGACTAACTGAGCGACTTACGTAGCCGCGAAACACGATGCACTTGCTAAAATAAACATAAAATTGCAAGTGTGTCAACATTGTCACATTCGAAATCAGATTCATCATCATGCTGGCAAAATTCAACAATATTTTCAAGCGTATGTAGTCGTTTCATGACCGGCGTTGGCGAGGTAAATGATTCTCGTGACTAACTGAGCGACTTACGTAGCCGCGAAACTCGATGCACTTGCTAAAATAAAGGTGGACTTGACAATGACGAGTTAACTCGGGCATTTCAAATTAAAATAAAACTCTTGATTTCCTCATTAGGAAGTCAAAATATATATCTTAGGAGCATTTTTGATCGATTTGGTGCGGCAGTTTTCTTTGGCATTGGGCATTGCCCAAGGAATTTGGCCCCGGCAGTGAACGTGTTAAATATGTCTTAGATAGTCTACCTCGTCCATTTTGTAACAGTTTAGTATTCTACAAGTGTAATATGGATAGTCAAACAATAAACAATGGAAATTGTTTTGAAAGTGACAGAATGATGAAGGACAGAATAATAGACAATAGTGATTGACAGTGTGAGGCAAAGGATGTTTAATAGGATACTCGCAAAGCGCAATTAGACACCTTGTCTATTGAATATTCAACAAGCACATTGCCATAAATATGCCGTTTTGCCAAGTGAACGGAAAAGAACTGAGCGAACTGACATTTTTCAATAAACTAAACGATGAACTGAACGACGTAGCGCAAACATGAACAGTGAACTCAGTGAATGACCAAAATCGCCGTAGGAATGAGGCGAACTGAAAAAATCGTCTTGTTCGAATGCGCTGCATGTAATAATAGCGTACATTCATTTGTGGATGAATCAACATATTGATTAAAACTGTGCTGCAAGTACAACGCTAGTTGAATACCACGTCATGCTGCAATCAATGATATAATCAGGAGAATCCTTTGTCCCGGTGGAATCTCAGCTGTGCTGAAACCAGCACGTCTCGACAGAGAAGACGGCAAGAGGCCCGACATCTTTCCCGTACAAATGAGGTCGATCATTGATTTGGGATGACACAGTGGTAGACACTTATTGTCAGTCGAACATCAACAGTGCGTGTCTTAGCACGGGATCTGCTGCAGCAAAAGCCAATGGAATCAAGCGCCAAAAAACATGTTTCCCTAAGTAACGATTACCTTTTTGAGCCTCTTGGCTTTGAAACATCTGGAGGCTGGGGCCCAAATTCAACCCGCGACATGGGGAACATTGGAAATCGCCTAATAATGTCAACTGGCGATCAGCGTCAGTAGGGGTGGTTGGCGCAAAGAATATCTCTCGCCATTGTTCGAGGTAACGCAAATGCCATCACAACTTCCGTGAAGCGTAGATCTATATTTTTTGAGAATTTTTCTATCTGATTTACGAAGTTTCTTTTTTTTTGCTTTTGAGTCTTTTCCTCGTGATAACTTTTGTGTCATTTTATTATTGCTTGGCTCATGATGCCACTCTGTTTCTGAAAAATAGGGCAAGTATTTCTTAGAATGAAAACTTCATTTGTGCCTTGTCAATGGTGTAGTGCACTATACGACCAAAAATTAATAAATGACAGAACACTTGAATCAGTGTCGATCAGATTTCGTATCCTTTATTGGTACATCATCAGGCATCAAGTTACAAATCAGCATAATGAAGTTCATATACAATTTAAAATGATCAAGTAATCGTAGGTAAGAACAGCTAAAATGAAATTTGCAATAGAATGGAATGGAGAGGTAATACCTGAATTACCGTCGTTATGTAGATATTGTATTTGCCATTTTCAAAACTGAAGATGAAGCTTCCAGCTTTTTGAAATATCTAAATACTCATCACAAGAACATTCAATTCACTATGGACACTGAGAATGATGAAAAACTGAGTTTTTTTAGATGTTGTTGTGCACAAGCTTGATGATGGTTTTGGAACTGAGTGCGCAGTTAAGTCGACTAACACGGCTGTCTACACACCGAAGGAGGCTTTCTCCCGATTCAGGTACAAAACTGCTGCCATCAAGGCTTTTATTTATCGTACCAAGCATCTTTGCAGTAATGATGATTTTTGTGAAATATCGTTTGAAAAAAATCTGTCCATATTTATGCGAAATGGCTACAATCAAAATCTAATCAACAAGGTTGAACAAAAAATTGATAATGCCATTTCGCAGAGCTCTGGTAAAAATTTGAATTTGAATAAGCTTATTTCTTATACGTGTACCATACGTGAAAGACAGAGGAAAGAAGCCATTGAAAACTGTTCATGTCGTCAACCGTATCCTACCAGAAAACCACAAATTTTTCGTAGTTCTTAATATCTTCAAATCTCGCAATATCTTTCTCAACAAAGATCCGGTGCCAACGAGTCTTATCTCTAATTTAGCTTACAAATTAAGATGTGGGCAATGCGACAGTTGCTACCTTGGTGGCACTCGTACTGATGAGCTTATAAAGGCATGAGTTACGACGCACATTCATAAAGCGACAGCCAATGATTTTTCTATTGTCTGCCGTAACAAACACACTCGCATAGCTGAATCTATTGATTAAAATGCATGAAGCTGATGATTTATTAAACGAATGTGATTCTTCTGTTGCGTATCCTTTAATTGTACCATATGGAGGCAATTATAAATGCGCAATTACATCTCCATTCCATTCTATTGTAAATTTCATTTTAGCTTTTCTTAACTGTGATTATTTGATCATCTTAATTTGTATATAAACTTTATTTTGCTGATTTGTAAGTTGATGCCTGATCATGTATCAATAAACGATGCGAAATCGAGTGACAATAATTCAAGTATTCTGTCATTTATTAATTTTTGTCGTATACTTGTCAATGGTCTATAAATGATTTGAATTATAAAGATGCTTAATTTTGTAAGAAAATGATGAAATTTCTCGTTTTCCAAAAGTGCTTTTAAATAAAGGTCAAATATCTGATACTTCCATGGGCCAAAGTTGATGAAATTTTAATTTGCGATCAGAAATGCGCAGAAGATATTATTATTTGAGCCTTGATGGCTGGGGTTCCTCCGCGTCTCCGGTGCGGTCGCTAAGGACATCATCTACAGGTACCATTTCATGTTCTGCGTCGTGCGACGTGATCTAATGGTAACAGAGGATGACTTTCTTTCCCCAGCACAGAAGCTAGAAGTCACCAAAACATTGGAGTCTTTGTTTTGGAACAGCATCAAAATAAGTGTAGGGAATGGCTCCGGGAGACTCCCATCACCTTACTAGGTAAAATAGGACTATAACCGACGTCAAGAGATTTTTGTCAATACAGTTTCTAGTTGTTCTGGCATGTATATCGCTACTCATGCGTAACTGTGTGCTGATTTCAGAACTGATGCTATAAGAAATTAATATCTCTTCGATGCATGTACAAATATTTTTCAACCGCTTTGATACTTATATAATGCAAGCTACGCATCATTTTTTTGGATTGTATAGCCTTTCAGTTGAACATGCGTGCTAATCTACTAATTAAATGTTTATTTTCAATTTAAAATTTTGACGATTTCGGAATATAGGATTTTGATATTTCAGGGTAGGGAGAGAGATAAATGTTTATGTTTCAATAGCAATGGAAATCATAAGTAAGACATAAAAAATGAGTCTGTAAGCAACGTTCAAGTCACTTAATGGTAAAGTGCGATGATCTTTCTTGGCTGAAGCTAGTCGAAGTGAGTCTGGTTGGTAATAATTTCCTGTTCTTGGGAAAAGCTGCGCGTCCGTGTAGCACGAGCACGTGGCTGAAAAAATCGCCCTGAAATGTCATATCTTGCCGGGCAGATGGCATGGAGCGGATGGTGGGGATTTCCAGATGCACTTATCATCAGTTGCACGGTTGCGTTTTGCCTACAGAAAAATTTAGGTTCGGAAGACTCATGCAGTGACAGTTCTCTTCACAAATGATGCGGTGAGTTCGACGTTGTATTGTGTTTAAAGTTTCTTCGTCTTTCATCAGCAGATCAACTGTTTAATGCTATTTGCATTTACACTGTACGTGTATTGAGTTGCAGATCAACAGATGAAGACCAAGTCAACATAATGATAATGTTCATCGATGCATTTGTGTAGAAATTTATCGGTTACTGGTATGATAAAAGTACAGTCATCAATGTATTTGACAACTATGTTTGGCGGGTATATTGGAATCAAAGATGCTATCACCAGGTTGAATAAGTACGGTCCCATTATTGACCCTTGCGGAATTCCCGAAATGACAGGTTCCCTCTTGCTTAGTTGCGACAGGATCTTCACGGATTGAAATCGGTTCTTCAGATAATCGTCGATCCACAAGACAAATTCACGTGGTAATTGGTTTCCATGTCGTGCCTGACCTGATAAAAGGCTTTTGTGAAATCGTAAGCTAGGAGACTGACTCCGGTTGTTTCACTTTCGTCTAAGTGGGCTGTGATATGGTCATCAATGCAAATCATAGCGGAGGTAGTTGATGACAATGGCATGTTACCAAACTGCAAAGGTCCGATACATTCTCTAAGCTTACAAGACAACCCAGTATTCAAAATAAGTTTCAACTAAGTTTCAACAAATTTTTGAAAAATACGGCAAAAGTGAGATGCGGGGTAGTTCATCTATTGAGACCGGTGTAGACTTTGGCACAGGTGCTCCGACACTTCGCTTCCAACTATCAGGAAATAGATTCTTCAGTAAGGGGACGTTGATGATATGCGTTAGAGGTGGTGCGATTGCATGAGCTGCAGCCTTACAAAGAAAAGCTGGGATATCATGAAAACCAGCGGCTTTATTAGCCTTCAGGGAGACAGGGGCTTTACAAACTAAGTCCAATTCAATGACAGGGCACCATGGGGAAGATTCGGATTGTTGATAGTCATAAGGAACATGAAAATCAGGTCGATTTGCTTGATACGATTTGAAGGTGTTGATGATCTCATTGGCAGCGGTGAGAGCGTCAGAAAATGAATTTACCAAAACGTTGACACCTGTGAGTCTAGATGGTTTAGATCCTTTGGTTTCATTCACTACTAGCCATAATTCCTTTGAGCCCTTCTCAGCATTCAGTGCCCATTTCTGCTTCTCCTTGATCAAAAGTGATTTGACTTTCGAACTTAGATGTCGGCATGTTACAAAATTACCCTGACGGCAAGCGGCCCAGTGTTTGTTAATGAGGCTTTTCAAAAGAGGTGTCATACATGACTTGTCTCGAGGGAACATGGCAACTGAAGAAACCGGGATATTATCTTTGAAACAAGCCAGGACCATGGTGGTCAGCATCACGCACTTTTCGTCGAGCGTACGGTTCTTGTCGTAGATGGGCAGGAAATTGAGCTTATCCAAGCCTTTTTTCCTCTATAGTCCCACGCTCTCGTTCTGGTATCCCAACGACGATCATGTTATTTGACCTATGCTGTCTCTGTTCTAATTCGCCAATCAAGTCTTCAGAGGAAAACGGAAGCTCAGATAACTGCTTTATGTCGTTTCATGTACTAAATTTCGCGTTGTTGCTCTATTTGAGAATTCTGCAATGACGTTATGCTTATTTTGAGACATCCAATTTTCACCAACATTTGAGTAATGTTGTTGTTTATAATCTCTAGCTTGCTCGATAAAAAGTTCATTATTTAAAGTTCATCATAAAAAGTCCTTAATCATATTATTGATCGCATTGGACGTCAAATCACCGCTACTAGAAATGGAGGGCAAGTTGCGAGTAATGCGGTTTTCAGTCATCAAAAGATAGAAAAGTGAAGTCAAACGTACAAAACTACTAGTGCAGATTCAAACCCTGAGCGACTATGTTAAATGACTAAATGACCGCTGACTCTAACCACTGCGCCACAGGATTGATGCTAATATTTCGTATTCACGAACAGTCTGTTTCGTACAATTCAGAAGTTCAGTGCAATGGCTGCCCCCATCAATGCGTAGTCAACAACCGGCAGCGACAAGTTTCAAGGCACTGAATTTGACAAAAATGAGTCTAACGAAGCACTGCAACGTCCAGCGATGATGAAAATTAAACCAACGTGTAGAAGAAACGACAAGCCGTCGAATGGTACCAATGTCCGCAACGACAGATCACGATAACTCTAAATATTCCGATAACTGAGTAATATGCAGGAGACCACGGGCAGACACGGCCTCGCAGACCAGTGTAGATCATTGAATAGTTTTCTCGATGCCGAAATAAGCGTCTCCTAGATTCTAGTCTAAGTAAAATGGAATTCCTGTTAATCTTCTCACATATTATTCCCATGAATTGCAAGTGGATTAACTTGCATAGGAACCCTGCTATTTTGCCAACTTCATGCTATCCTCAGAGTTTAGTTAAACATCAATACCTTTTCAATTCCCCTTTCTCTTTTAGATAAAATTGAAAGCTTGTCATTCTATTCAAGATTTTATGGATGTGGGATGCACGAGACAATCACCTTCGCTTTTGGGGTCACACCTAATGCAAGGATCTGCAATCCGCCAACAATACCAGTCGATTTCATTGCTTGGTCTTGTTTTCTGACTCTATCATTAAACGTAATAAGTATTTCGATTCTTGTTTCAAAGAAATTATATTTGGAAAGAAAATTCAAGCAAACGCTCTATTTGTGCGTATCCAATTCAATAATGGCAATAAGTGCTCTGTATCTGGCATTCTATCGATTGGTACTCCCGTTTGTAAGGATGACTTGCATTCTTTCATATTCATTGTATAATTTTGGGATTGCAGTTATGCTCTTGTCTGAATTAAGCCTTACTATCGATTGCTTTGTAGCAATTTTTCGTCCACTTCAACATAGAAATATTGTCACAAATTCACGGCTGATTAAGTGCAATTTGATTGCCTTTCTCTTTGCATTGTTGTACGATGTCATTGTTCCTGTTTCCTTCGCTATTTTTTCAGATAAACAATTAGAGGAATGTAGCCTAACTTTTGCATTCCCTCCATTATTCATGTCCACAAACATTGTGATAACTACATTTCTAGTATTTTGCATGTCTATTTTGAATGTCAGTATTATATGTTTAACGGTTAAAGCAGTTTACATGTTCAGAAAATTCAAAACCAAAGATGCTGTTCAAAGTAAAATACTGAAACTTGTTCTTCGCCAAATGATGATCATCACTGTTCAATTCATCTTTATGGGTCCCTTACTTACTAATGCACTCGAACTTAATTCTTCTGCGGAAATTCCAGTAAACATATCATTGTCTTTGGCAGTATCAGTAGGCTTGTGGAATTCTGTCATTTTCTTCCTAATTGACCCACAAGTGTGGAAAAAATAGCACAGAAAACATGATTTTCAGCTGGAGCATGGTCATAGCCGATTTTTAGAGACGATTATATACATTTTTGCAAGAAAGAACACCTAATAATTTGCCATGTTTCAGTAAGTGTTGTTTTAGCATATCGCCAAAGCAGTACATAAGTTTTTCCACCTGTCAATCATAGATTCATTTAATCTTTTTCTATCCATTCAGCAATAGAGTGGATGATTGAATTTTTGACTGATCGCTATCAATGTACTATAGAGCAGTGACTTGCGCACTTATTTCGCATGGTGATCGACATCATCACTCCGGAGCACGGTAACCCTGGCGTCATCAAATAAGCCGATGGCTTGGCGATTATTCATTTTCTACAATTGTAGGATAATTGAAGATAAGCTATTTCCGTGGTTTCATTACTCCGGCAGCCAGAACGAATTTCTGCAAGGAACGAGGCCGAAAATGAGACTTTCACAGAATGATGCACATTATGCCTACTACGAATCGGTGCGTCTGCCGAGTTCTAGTGAGTTCCTCTTCTTGCCAGATACGATCAAAGAAAAACACATGTTAATCCAATGGAACACAGATTGCAATTTTTGGTTAAAATGGAAAAAAATTTGTTTTCTCTGATTAAGCGAAAACTACTAAGCCCAGAGTCATAATTTTTGACACGGAATGTCTTCAAGTCATTTCCTATGACGTTCACGTGTTATTATCATGCTTCTGTTCGCCAATGTATGCCAGATTGTGGTTAAATGTAGAATATATTGATCAAAATGCTTGTGTCTGCCGACATAAGGCGGCTTGCCAAATTTACATGTGTCTAGCTTCATAGACAGGGGTGCATGAACATGATAGCAAATGACCTGAAGACATTTCATGTAAAAAATTATGCCTCTAGTACTTTTCGCTCAATCAGAGATAACATAAAAAGTTTCAATTTTGCTAAAAATTGCAATCTGCGTCCCATTGATGCGTCCTCTTTGATCATGTCTGACAAGAGGAGGAACTAAGTAGAGGTCGGAAGACGTGCAGATTCGTAGAAGGCATAGTGTGCATCATTCAGTGAAAGTCTCATTTTCGGCCTCGTTCCCTGCAGAAACTCGTTCTGGCTGCCGCACTACAAGTTCCGGATACAAGTCCCGTATATTTGAGTTGTATTACTTGGGATTTATCATAAACACTGATGTTTTCAGTTCTGCGTCAAAAGAAAATGGCCATACTTTACAAACCATCGATGACAGAAAAAAGTCTGGTAAATTTTTCACACTTGATCTGAAGTGGAATGTACACACTGCACATACGTGCATGACTATAATCACTCAAAATTAACAGGATTGCGTACTCATAGATCAATCGATCGGGATAAGGTCCTACTACTTTGAGGCGAACGCACTTTATTTTTATCCGGTCTGTCCTGACATGTTATTAGTCTATTTTTGCAGATCGGTTTGATTATCTTTTTCAAGAAATGCAGTTAAGATCGAAGAAGAGCCGCAATCATTGGTGAGAAAGTCATACCTGACCTTGTTTCTTTCGCAAACCACCAATGATCTTTACTTTTAAAGAAATGTGTTGAAGACGAACGCTGTCCGTCATGTGAATGTTTTCTTTACTGAAATAGATTTTTCAGAAACTTGTTCATTAGGACGTTCTCAAAAAAATTTTGTGAGTCCCTTATCTTTGTTTGTTAATACTATCAAGTCGCATAGAACTTGATCTACTCTTATATTATTCACTGTAACATTATGATGAGCCGTCCAAAATGTACTCTTGGACCTTTATGCATACCAATAAATATTATCTTCACTGACATGATTTTCTCATAAATCATCACTTGGCGACAATTGGAAAATCGGTAAATGTAATTTTCAGAGGTGGGCAAGAATCGAAATGCGAAAATACAAGTTATAATTTTCTGATTACCCGATTCGGTTATGTTGTGTGCATTATAACAACTGTGAGTTTGAATGGAATTCAGATTGAGTTCCTTCATTGGGGATTTTCATAGGGAACACAGGTTATCGATAATTAATTGCAATTACATACAATTTGGAGCTAAATAATCAATTAACTTTAATTTCAATAATGAATTAATTGCATTCATTTAATGGCAGTAACGCATTAGTTGCAGTCAGTTGGTGTCATCAGTTACTAATTGCAACTATTTGACATCACCATTTTAACAGACTAACTTTTGATTTTCGATTTCTCGATTTGATAATTACCCTTTAACACATTAATATCTAGAATCATTCTGTACTACAGTTACACGTGAAATTTAGTTGATATGTGGCACAACAGTCTTAACAAAAAAGATGCATAATTAACTTTGGTCTCTGCATCAATTCTATGTTGCAGAGCTAGACTGGCATATCTTTCTGGCACCAGACGCTTAATAATTTTCGCGATATTATTTACACTGTGATGAAGACTGTGTAGTAGAAGTCTTTCCAATGTTCATATAAATGAATATAAAAAAAATGCAAAAACTTTTCGAATGTGTTTCAAATGCTTCAAAGGTAAGATTACTTATCATAATAGCATCTCAAACGGAAAAGCAGTTGAAAATACATACCACAGGTGAAAGCATTTTAGTCAGAAGCAGGGTCTACTGATCCTTTTCTTTAAAACCCATATGAATTGTCATATTTGTTCCTTTTGAATATTATATATGCAATTTATTTTGTAATGTAACTCAGCTTTGAAGAATAAATACATAGTTAAATTCTTTTCTATTTTGCACATAAGCCACCTCTGCACTCTCCACAGATCGTCATTGGTCTACTTGAGAAATTCCGTCTTGTAAAATGTCTTTATCAGATGGTGCAAGATTAAGTATGATAATGTCCGTAAATGTTCGTCATATCATGATCGTGTCAGAATAAACATGATGCAATCAAAGTAGGAGCGTCATATGACTGCGTCTGATAATATTTCATTGACCTCACATCGCCATGATAAGGGGAAATTCCTAATCCGAGTGAAATATACTCAGTGCGAGATTCGAACTCCCATTCCCACTAACCATACCGATGTAAAAATCTATCTACGGCATTACTGCTGCATAACAATCAATCACACAGGTAAGTTGTCCTGTCTGCGCGCTCTGACATTCCTCAGTACTGACGGTCACGGCCAGAACTAGACATAAGGGGCAAGAAAGTCAATTTTCTATTGAACGTAATGCAAATTTACATCTCGGCTCTGACGAACTAGAGCATTGACACCACATTAAATGCAGACAGTCAGTAAATTTAAATCGTGAAAAGTCGAACGGTGTGAATAATATTTCCATTTGACGAGTTTTTCACGGAGGAAAATTGAATCAAAGATATGTATTTTTCACTGAGAGATGATGTCCTCAATATGGCTACTGAAGCTCATGTGTTCTCTAATGCTGGTTCCTTAAATCTGGAGCCATGTACCTCTCCAAAGTAAAAAGAAATGTTCGATCAATCGATATTACGTTATCCGGTAGTCTTTGAAAATGTCGAGGTAGGAGCTTGCATCGTTTTACCAAAGATGTTTTTGAAGCCTTGCAGTCAGTAAGGAAATAAATGGCATAATATTGTGTCAAATTGTGATTTTCGGCCGGCTTCTTTTGATATTGTGGGCAAAATTCCCATTTTTGAAGAAAATGTTGTCATCATGCTAGTCTTGACATTTTCTTCCAAAATTCGCGCACGATCTTCTTATTAAATGTAATTTTAACATATAGATTGTCACCCCAACATCACTAAAACGATGATTCTTAAGCTATGCTTCAAGTCGTCTTGGAAGTTAAGGATCCTCAAACACCACAAATTTCCATTTGTTTATGTAGTTGCATGCTTTTCCCACTTTGGTGCACTCAATAGCGTAATGATCCAACATCCATTTGAAAATTCAAAATGAGATTTGTTATTTTTATGATTATGATTGCAATATAGGGCAGAAGTCTCCAACACCTGGCAGAAATACGACATTACTCTTAAGCAGTAGCTTGACCAATTTGCTCGCAAAGATAATGAAAGTGTCATGACAACTTGTTCCATCCTACAAGCATCCAACACTCGGCGGTCGATCTTTCCCGGTTTATGCGACGAAACTCTGGAACACTCTACCTGACCACTTGACTGAAGTGCAGTCTTTTTGTGTTTTTAAAAGACTTTTAAAGTCTCATTTACTCAAATGACTCTTTATCGTGCATACTGTACCAATATGTTACTGATATTCTGTATTTTTGTACCATTGTTCTGAGGACTTGAAATCATTCTGATGAAACTCCTCTTGAAACATAATCGTGATTTATTGATTGATTGATTGACAACTGATGTTACTGCGGCAGATGACAAACAGACTCCAACATTTACCTGGATCGGAGCCTGACCGAGCTGTTGAAATTACCATCAACAAAAAGCTATTGTCTATGTAGTCCCATTAACTTACGCAAAGCGAAAAGTCAGATTCTATGTATCAATCTGTCTTTTGAAATAAATGCTGAAAATTGCACTTCTGCTGAATATACATTGTATATTGAACAGATTCATAGTAGATAATAAAAATTAGCGCTGATCTGATGTGTTGAAATGGCTGGCGTGCTAGAAAATAAAAGAGTCAGAAAGAATGACCGAAATACATCACAAACGCTGGTGGTTTTTGGAAGCCGTCTTGTCGGAATACAATTGAAGCACGAAGTCGAATTAAAGTTGAAATAAGAATTGTCTATCTCACATTCACCATCTGCTGCTTAATTCACTAATTCAGTAAACAAAACTTGTCGCACCTAATATAAAATATGTGAATATCTTCCTGTGATCAGGACGGTAAGTTTGCTTATATGGAGTAATCAGCATTATGATAGCAAAGGAATGCTAACATTGACCTGGGCAAAGTTTCAGCAAATCCCAACAGCAAATGCTGGCATTAAGCTAGCATGTAGCATCATTTTTCCACCGAGATGAAAAATAGATTGATTGGTCTCACCACGGAAGAGCTGTCACAAAACCAAATTCTTCAAAGCAAGCAAGTCGTTCTACACAACAATATGTGCAAGCCAAGGAATATTTTGGTATGCCTGGCGGTTTAAAACACCGTGTCGTCGCACAGAGTTGACTGACTAAGTAGTTGATGCCGACAAAATGGTTCTCAATATATGTCGTTGAAGTTGCACCAACTTCAACACCAACGTTTTGAAAAGAATTTGTACTGAATAGAAAACCACATCTACAGGCACTATTAATGACACAGAGTTTGTACAGACAAATTTTTTCCAAAATTCAAACTCCCTCACCTTAAAAATTCAAATTTGAATATGAAAAATTGATGCAAGTATTGGTGCTACCCAGTTAGCGAGTTTGTACAGCATTCCGATGTATATATATATATTCGTATGAAATGTACAGTGATAAAGAGAAAGAAAGTTAAACACAAAGATCAGTTTCACGAAGCCACGTGCGTAAGTCACGATCGACGGTCTTCAGGTCACCACACATTCCAATTACAGGACACATCAGGACGTGTTCACTAGTTTGAACGTCTCCGCATCTGCAGGAATCACTTGAGGACAGACCGATCTTATGCATGAATGCAGCGAATCTGCCGTGTCCAGATCGGAGGCGATTCAGGAGGACCCACTGTCCTCTGGGGAGATCGGACCCGGGAGGATGGTAAGCCGGTTCGGATATGAAGCGCCGAAGTCCGTGACTCGCCTGCGTCCATTTTCGTCTCCATTCATCTGCAGCCCATGAGTTGGAATAGGTTGTTGATAGTGGGATAAGGCCGTTGTGTCGTCTGGATAGAGGGTTGCGTGACTTAAGTCTTCTTGATGGTCGGTCGTTGGCGAAGAGCTTCTTATGCAGCAGGTGGTCACTGTCCGAAGCCCTTTGGTGAAGTCGTATCGCGAGTCTTTCGCGGCGGATGTCAGGAGGTTCAATGCCACTCAGAATGGGCAGGATGTCAATTGGTGTACTGCGTATACAACCAGAGATTAGTCGCATAGTGTCATTTAGAGCGCAGTCTATCTTCTTGGAGTGGGTACTCTGCATCCAGATTGGAGAGCAATACTCCGCGCTGGAGTAGCACAGAGCAAGGGCGGAGGTTCGAAGCACAGAGAACTCGGCGCCCCAACGGCAACTAGCGAGGGTGCGTAGTATTGAATTACGGGCGTTGATCTTGGCTGCGACTTGTTTAAGGTGTTGCCCGTACGTAAGTGATCGGTCTAGCGTTATGCCGAGGTACTTCGGAGAGATAACAGGTGAGATGACTTTCCCTCGTAAATGGACGTTTAACTGTTTGTTGGCCTGACAGTTCTTGAGATGAAAAACACTGCATACTGTTTTTTCGGCATTTAGTCTTAGTCTCCATCGATGAAAATAACAAGTCAGTTTGTCAAGGTCATTGCTAAGTGTCCGCTCGATTTCGGTAGTAACGTTTCCTTTAGTTAGTAGGGCTATGTCGTCAGCGTAGATATACTTATGGCTAGTCGTAACAGGTAAGTCGTGAGTGTAGATGTTGAACAGCAATGGTGCAAGTACAGAGCCTTGTGGTAAGCCATTACGAAGAAAACGACGTCGAGATGACTGCCCACGGAGATTGACCACAAAGCTTCGTTGACTAACCAGTGTCATAATCATTTTGACCATGTGCTTAGAGGGAATGGTTTTCAATAACTTCAAGTTAAGACCTCGTAGCCATACTGTGTCGTATGCGGCTGAAAGGTCGATAAAAACAGCACCAGCAAAAACGTTTTCTTCATAGGCATCTTCGATGTCTTCAGTTAGCAAGGCAACTTGATCAGTGGTACAGCGGTTAGGGCGGAAGCCGGCCTGTTCATGAGGAAGAACAGATTCGACGATGGGAGTGATACGGTTGTAGATCAGACGCTCGAACAGCTTGAATGCGATGCAAAGTAAACTGATCGGCCTGTAGCTGGTGGGAGAATCCTGAGGTTTATTTGGCTTCAGGACGGCTATAACTTTTGCAGTTCTCCAGATTTTAGGAATTTTGTGAGATTTTAAGCAGGTTGTGAAAAATGACGTCAGCCATGCGATGTATAAATCTGTCAGGTTTTTGTAGAATTCAGGATGGAGGTTATCCGGTCCTGGGCTTTTTCCGCTTTTACTGAAGTGGATTGCGCTGCAAATTTCTTCCTCCAAAAAGTTGTAGCAGAGATCGATGTCAGCATATGGGGCATTCCAGGAAGACTTGAGATCGTAGTTTACTGTGCGTGTGAAAGCTTTATCTGGACTGGAATACTTTCCACTAGACAGGAGGCTGTGAGCGATTTGATTTGGTGTAACAGGAGTCACGGTGGTGGTTACAGTTGTTCGGGCCGTTAGTTTATTCAGAGTGTTCCACGCTTCTCTGCTTGAGTGCTTCATATCGATCTTATCAATGGATGATAGCCAGCGAGCTTGTCTGCGAGTATTGATGTACTTGATGAGTTCGTTTGCAGACTGCTTCTTTTCTTCTAGTGAGACGGATTGCTCATGTTGACTAGCGAGTTCAGAGCATTTCTTGTCCCAGCAAGGTATATATGTCTTCCTGTAGCCACGTGGGATAGAGAATTTGGCTGCTCGGATTATGGCGCGTTGAAATTCCTGGAAGTTGTAATCGACGTTTGGCAGAGATGGGTCTGGGAGGTCATAGTTAGTTAACAGCTCCTTAAATTTCTCCCAGTTTGCCTTCCGAAAATTCCATCTTGGGAGATGACTTGTGGCCGTTGTTGAGATGGCGGCTGGGTGGGTAATCAGTGTCGGTCGGTGTTGAGATCTCGGGAAATTCGGTAATACCGTACGAGTTGGGAGTGGTAGGAGGCTCGTCGTATCGGAGCTGAAGAATGTAAGATCTGGATTCGTATACGAATCCCAGGCGGCTGAGTGAAATGTTTTGGGCTGCTTGTTGTCATACAGGAGTTGGAGATCACCGTTGGAAGCCCATTCTGAGATGGAAATACCGTTAGAGTCGTTTTGACGATATCCCCATCTGCAATTATGACTGTTGAAGTCCCCAGAGTAGATGACGGGATGTGGCAGGATAGGAGGTAATTGAATGTTCGTGTTAGGAGGATTGTACACGTTCACAACAGTTAATGCATCGCCAATTTTTGTAGCTACCCATTCGGTTAATTGGTTGGGGCTAGATTTTGCTACAAATAAAGCTGACATATTGCCTCTGACAAGAGTAGCAATTCCATAATGAGGATGATGTATTGCGTCCGCGAGGAAAAATCCAGAGATGTTGATGTCATTGTCGCATTTGGTATGAGTCTCTTGTAGAAGAATGACTGAGATGGCGTGCCGGTAGCAGATATTCTGTATAACCTCGCACTTGGCTCTGGTCAGGCCTTCTACGTTGAGTTGGAGGATGCTCGGACCACTTGCGGCTAGGAAGCCAGAAGTGTCGTTTCGGCTGAGATCAGGAGGTTTGGTATTGTTTGGAGCGTTACACGCATTGTACATTTCTGTTGTTGACATTAGTTTCCCCGATGATTAGTCGAGTACTTACGAGGGGGACCACGAGAAGGTTGCCAACTTCCCCCTCCGATGGAAAAGCATTCCGATGGAAAAATATAGACACAAGCACATAAAACTTAGTTTGTACAGCAACTTCCGGCACTTTCCCCACACGAACAACCGCCAAAAACCGATTTTTTCAAAAAAAATGATGAGATTTTCAAGAAAAGTACTTGGTGCTTAATGGAAAATGAGCTTGTACAGTGCTCTAACCGGTGGAATGGTGTTCTACTAATAGGGTCTGAGTTTGAACACACATTTCTCTGACTCTCCAGCACTCCAACGACCGGTAAATACCGGTTATTATACAGCAATTATGCCCATTTTTCATGTAACACCAATTGATCTGTTCTTAAATGGGCAGTTACTGTATAATAGACGGTATTTACCGGTCGTAGGAGTGCTGGAGTGTCGGAGAAGTGCGTGTTCAAACACAGACTCGATTAGTAGAACACAATTCCACCGGTTGGAGCAGTGTATGCACTCATTTTCCATGTAGCACCAAGTACTTTTCTTGAAAATCTCATCATTTTTTTAAAAAAATCGGTTTTTGGCGGTTGTTCGTGTGGGGAAAGTGCCGGAAGTTGCTGTACAAACTCAGTTTTATGTGCTTGTGTCTATATTTTTCCATCGGAATGCTGTACAAACTCGCGAACTAGGTAATACCTGTTTTGAATTGTATCTTTATGAGAGCAAGATTGTACATGGGCTCAATATATTTTATTGATTCAGGGCCTTTCACAACAATGTAGAGTTGTTGTACGAAAAATGAGCACAGCAATCGAGTCCGCGTCAGCGGACGAGATTGCTGTGAGAATTTTGAGTACAACAACCCATTGTTATTCATTGCTATGATGTGGCATCTGTGAATGGTCAATGCATAGACTTCTATGGTCAATGCTTCAATCACAAAAGTCTATGGCTTCAATCAAGCTAAGTTTAAAAATGCTGTAAGGATTTCTATTGCATTCATTGCTGGACAGTAATTGATCAATTCAAATTTATTTATGAACCATTCATTTTCAATGATGTCAAGCAGTGATCCTGACGTGTGGCCATTACAACAAATTGATCTCTCCAAATTTGAAAACAATATGATCACTGGCTTAACTCTTGATGAAATTAAGCAGCATGCATACTCAGAGGTAGACCTGGATGCGAGAATTGATGTGCCATTACTGTCTTTGGAAGAAATGAACAGACTAGAAGCTGAATGCAATTTTGATATGCAATTAGTTGATGACTTGCTCTGTGATGAAGTGAATACGGAGAATGCAAAATCAGCTATTATTCCAAAAAATGTTGTTGAGGATCTTGATGTGACAGAAAGTAGCATGAAGCCAAAAAGTACAGCTGATCAACAGAAGCAGCACACTGCCAAATTGGAGAAGTTCATAAAGGATAAGAGCTTGAACTGCAATTTGATGACTGTAAGCGAATCGTCACTAAATGATGTTCTTCGTTGGTTTTACCACGAATTGCGCAAGAAGGACGGAGGATTTTTCAGCCCAACCAGCCTGAAATGTATCAGAGCGGTCATTAACAGGCACATTACGCAAGTTTTGAACAGACCAGAGGTTGATATAATTGAAGCGAAACTGTTTTCCTCTGCAAATCGCATGCTAAAAGTTATGACTGGGCTGTGGCTGTCAAATGGAGGCCAGTCAACACAGTATAATGCAATTGAACAGTCTGACTTGAACAAGATAACCGGTTCATTCGATCGATCAACAGGAGAGGTTCTACAAAATGAAGTTATCTTTTCTCTTTTGTATTACCTAGGAGCTCGTGGCAGAGAAGAATTGCGGAAGCTTCGAAGAAATGACAGCATTTGATATTGACTCAAACACTGAGAGATACGCTTACATACCAACTTCATGTACATCTACAAGGGATTCGATTGCATGTGCACCCAACAACATTCGGAAAAATGTCAAACCAAGCATGTCAGAAAAAGATTACACATCCAACCGCTTAGGTCGGATTTACAACAAAAGAGCCATTGAAGCCATTGAGCTGTACTTGTCAATTCTGCGAAGAGAATGCCCAAATTCTGATGTCATATTTCCAAGACCAATGCATGGGAAAAAAGCAAGAAAAATGTATTGTGATATTCAGGTTCGTGGTGAACACTATCTTGGAAATTTTATGAAAAAATTGTCAGAATCTTTGGGACTTTCTAAAATATACACCAATCACTGCATACGGTGCACCACTGTTACAACAGCGAAATCCAAAGGGTTGTCAAACTCTGATGTGTGCACTATAACTGGGCATAAGAATGAAGGCAGTAAGGTATTCCAAAGTATGATCGACCATCGGACCAAAGAAAAAGAGCTCTTTGCGCGGCCTTGGACTTGCCAGGGACATCAAGTGATGAACGCATTCTTCAGCAAACTGATGACAGCGACTATGCATGTACCCCCATGTTGAAATTGGCTCTGGATGAGAGCAAATCGTTGAGAGTCAACAGAAGTGGAGCAAGAAATCAAGGAGAGGAAGAACAGAGGGAAAGTGAGAAAAAGAAAGCAAGACTTATCACGTCTTGGGGCATATTGGAAATTGATTTATAAGTATCATTTTTTAAAATTGTTCTTTTATCCAATTCAGCAATGAAATATTCCTATAAACATTGTTTTGATATGACATCTTTATTGCTGGACAGTTGTGGTTCATTGTTGGACAGTGATGGTTCATTGCTGGAGAGTACTGGACCATTGCTGGACAGTAATGGACCATTCGCTCTATTGCTATGATCACTTTCGTCATTGGGGCAATGAAAACATTCATAACATAGCAATACATCAAAATGAATAACAATGCCGTATTGCAGACACAATAATCATGAAACAACTGTCTTTACAGAGCATCTAGCAACGTGGATTCAAAATACAAAATTGATGGTCATCTATATCCTGGATGATGTTCATGTCTATGTGCAATGTACATGAATGCGATATCCACAAACATGACTTTAACATTCTAAACCGATTAGCATGATGATATCTATGTACATATTAGATTGTAAGGTTCCATGATGTTCATTAAGATATCGGCTTGCTGACCAATTCTAAATTTCTCCGGACAGATAGGTGAGCAAAATTTGAAATCATTTTATACATGTTCAGGCCAACCAACAGTTGTGTTGAAAAAGATCGAATTTTGCAGCTTATTTGAATGCAAAATGCAAGCAAATGCGGCATACCGTTGCTGGCTGTGAACCGAAATGCAATGACGGTGTAACACAAATACATTCCTCTACTTGCATAACAAAGAGATTTGAATTTGTGATTGCATCGATTTACTTGAAAGTATTATATCCCAACTAAACATTCTTGTGCAACCTTGTGTGACGTCTTGTGTAACCTTCAATTCCATGAATCTGACAAATGCTACCACGAAGGACATGGATCATCATGGCAAGCAATGAAGAAAAATTGAAGAAATGAAACAGCGTGATCTAAAGTACAGTGCCATCGAAATTCCTTTATCTGTCTGCTTCTCCAAACAACTACAAAGCTGCGATTCGGCATGGCCACGTTTTCAAGTATATGTCTTGGCAATAGAAACACAATCGGAAGATTTCTTGTTATGACAATTTTGTCTGAAATTTAGAAAGAAACCATTCCATCTGGGTTTGTGCCATCTTAAAACGATAATGGACTAAAAATGGCGATCATAAGTTGAAATCTTCCCCACAGCATCATCGCATCATTGACTGTCGAAAAATCTGCGAATATGTATTTGCATTTATCACAGAGAGAAATCCATTCCAAGCAGCACATAATGTATCTATCATCTATCACAAGTTTTCCAAAGTTGTCAATCTGATGACTTCTGGATAATCTCTGGATGACCAGCCACTAATAGAAATTCGAAATTGGATTCAATTATGTAATGCTTAGGAAAGACTGACAAAGTTCCGTGAAGCCAAATTCAACGGACGGAAGATCCAACCGAAGCATTGACCATTGTTATGTAAGGGTCAGTTTCGAGAGGAAAAGAGAAGCCACCGATTTCCACACTACGAATGTCCTGAAATGAGGGGGAACAGAAAAGTGAACTATACGGAAATCCTTCTTTGCATTCAATTTCATGAAAACAATCATGATGGACACAATAAGCATTTACAACCTGAGCAGCTACTTCTATACGGAGGTCTGAACAGTTATCAGGCGGTCTGACCTGTGATGGAGGCTCTTCTGAGACCAACGACCAATGCTCGGAAAAGCACAGCTAGATCACATTGAGAAGGGTTTTTGTTGGGTACGTCAAATGACTGGTGCATATTATTTTATCTCCATGCGTCACCTTACAGAGAGCGACAAGAAAATGAAAACAATAACTTTATTGAAGTTTTCCAGATTTAGTCTGAGAAGTGTTGATGATAAAATATCATGCAGTCAACCACAGAAGATGATGTGTATGCAGGAGAATGTTTGCATACAAAAACTGATTTCAGTATGAATCCTGATAATCGAGATGATACAAGTGGTGCTTGCTGCCCTTCACTCCTGAAATGTAAAAAATGGGATTTTTGTCGTGAGTGTAATGTCACAAATAGTGACTTGGCAATGTTCGACATCCTAAAGCTGTAAAGTTTTTGAGCAAAATTTATCATGGGAAGTCTTTTCCACCAAACGTATCTGTGCTTCAACTGTACATTCCTTGCTGGAGGGTGTTGTATGAGATCAAACTGATTAGTTTTTTATTATTCATATAAAACTTTATTTGTGAGAATAGCGAAGAAAAACCATTTTTCCAGGTTATACAAGTCATAACTGAAACTGAATAATTGTCTAAGAAAATAGTATCTTTCTTTAAAAAATGAAAGGACGGTGCTCAGACTATCGATGAATATCATCACATTTCCGATTACTTCGTATAATCTCGCTGTTCGCACGTACATGAATCAGATTTCCGAAATTTCAATGACATTTTTCAACAGCATGTGCAAGATATTTGTTCATAAATCTCAAATGCCTCAGTTCTGAGAAAGTTGCTAGAAGAAAAATCGCAAAATGACGAAGAGGTGTAGCACATGCGTTTAGCGCATAAGCATGTGTAAGCTCATGCGTCCTAACTCCTAATGTACATAAATACGCATACATGCTGTGCTGGCAGCCAACCTGTTCTCCAAAATGTTGATTATGCTTACTGACAGTCTATTTGCAAGGTAATCTATATTTAGGAGTCCATGCCTGAACATGTATAAGCCAATTTCAACCTATCTGTCCAGAGAAATTTAGAAGTCTATGTGGAAAACTATGATAATTGTTATTGCCATAAACTCTCTATGACACATGCCTACTGCTGTACTATATTCTGAATTCAAATTCGTAATATGTAAGAAAGCTGATGCATGTTTCACAACTGCAAATACAGTCAACAGACACGCAGTGACTTTTGAACCTTACAATTTGGTGAGCCCGACTCTGTACACATTATTTATAATCGAGATGGAAAACACTGAAAGTGTCTTGCAACAGATGGAATCTGCAATAACAGATGGCTTCAATCGTTCCTTTGAAATGGCCAGTACTGCTGCAGTGCAAATTCCTGTTTTCGATCCTTCCAACATTCGAGAATGGTTTAGAATTGCCGAGTCTCAATTTCGAATCAAAGGAATAAAAACTCAGTTACCAAATCAGAATTAGTCATTTCTAAGTTTCCTCCGAATATATTTCGTAGAATAATGCCATGGATTGATAGTCAACCCGACCCAGACACAATTCATTTTGACGACTTGAAACGGGAAGTCCTACGCATTTTCACTTTGAAAGAACCACAAAGAGCCCAACGTGTTTTTCAAATGATGAAAATGGGCTTGGGAGACAATGATCCAGAAACAATATACCAAGAATTGCTCATTCTTCGAAAATTACCGAATGGAAGCGAAATTGACCTATGGAAAGAAATTTTTCTGCAAATTATGCCCACAGAAATTCGAGAAAAGATTGATGACGCTGATGTGCTTTATTTACAGTCTCGTTGGTAGATGTCAACGATTTTGGTTGTCTAGACTCTCTACAAAAAATGATGCTGCAAATCCTGTTGCATCAGTGACTGCACCACCCTCAACAGTACAAGAAGTTGATGCCGTTTCAAGCAGAAGACACAATACTCACAATACTCCACTGCAAGCCATGCCGTCTATCACCAGAAAAATTGGCAAATGCGAAATAAGAATTCGATGCCATGTTAAAAATGGGTGTCATGCGTCCTTCGAAATCTCTTTGGAGTTCTCCGCTTCACATGGTGCCTAAGAATTCGCCAGGTTCAAATGGTCCGAATGAATGGCGCCCTTGCGGTGATTTTCGTCGATTAAATACAAAACAAAGCCTGATCGCTATCCTGTTCCGCTTTTAAGTGGTTTTACTTCAAAAATGGATGGAGCAACGATTTTCTCCAAACTAGACATACTGAAGGCCTTTTGGAATATTCCCCTAGATAAAGACAGTATCGAAAAAACAGCAATTGCAACTCCCTTTGGTCTATTTGAATTTGTTGTTATGGCTTTTGGACTTAATGGAGCTAGTCAAAGCTTTCAGCGATTAATGGATCGTGTTCTACATGGCTTGAACAACTGTTTTTGTTATATCGATGATGTAATTATTTGGTCCCGCTCAGTTGAAGAGCACAAAATTCATTTGAAAGAAGTATTATCGAGATTGAATGAATATGGTCTAATTCTTCATGTTGATAAATGTGTTTTTGGCCAGCCTGAAATTGATTTTTTAGGCCATCGCGTATCTGGATCGGGATCGATACCAAAATCCTCAAAAGTAGAAGCCATTCGCTCATTTCCGAAACCAAAATCTATAAAGGAACTACAATCCTTCTGTGGCTTGTTCAATTTTTACAGGAAATTTATACCTGGTGCAGCTAATATTCTTGAACCATTTTATCCTTACATGACAAAAAGGCAGAAAGACTTTATTTGGAATAGCCAGCTTGATAGTGCATTTGATAAAGCAAAACACACTCTTGCTGATGCCACCCTGCTTGCTCATCCTGTGGCGAACGCAGATCTACTTCTAACGACAGATGCTAGCAATACGGCTGTCGGAGCAGTACCTGAACAAAGAGTAAATGGAATATTACAGCCATTAGCATTTTTCTCAAGGAGATTGCGTCCACCAGAAATGAAATATTCAACATTTGATCAAGAATTGCTTTCGATTTATTTGTCAATCCGTCATTTCCGTTATATGCTAGATGGACGATCGTTCTCTATTTTCACTGATCATAAGCCTTTGATTTCTGCATTCAAAAAGAAAGGAGATCCCTGGAGTGCACGACAACAGCGACATTTAAGTGCAATCAGTGAATATACCTCTGACTTAAATCATATTGATGGAAAATTCAATGTTGTTGCAGACGCACTATCGCGCTCTCCAATCGAACTTGTTAGTGCTACTTCTCTTGGCATCAATTTAACCGAAATTGCTGAGGCTCAAGCTCAATACTCTGATGAAATGAAAATGGCCAAAACTTCTATTTCCAATCTAACCTGGCGCACAGTTCGCCATAATGACAAGAATATATCATGCGATGTTTCTCTCGGACGTCGTCGGCCTCTTGTAACGGAAAATTTGCGTCAGAACGTCTTTAAAGCTTTACATGGATTATCTCACCCTGGACCAAAAGCTACTGTCAAGCTTATAACCGATCGCTTTGTTTGGCATGGAATTCGCAAAGATGTTTATAAGTGGGCAAAATCATGTATCGCATGCCAGCGCTCAAAAATTAATCGTCACACACATTCTCCTCTACAGGAATATTACCCGCCACGTCGGCGATTTGGACACGTCGATATTGACATTGTTGGACCATTGCCACCTTCTAAAGGTCATCACTTTATCTTCACAATGGTTGATCGCGCAACTCGCTGGCCAGAGGCAGTTCCAATACATGGTATTTCCGCTTCCACCTGCGCAAAGGCTTTCCAACAAACATGGTTGATCGCGCAACTCGCTGGCCAGAGGCAGTTCCAATACCTGGTATTTCCGCTTCCACCTGCGCAAAGGCTGGCCAACAAACATGGTTGATCGCGCAACTCACTGACCAGAGGCAGTTCCAATACCTGATATTTCCGCTTCCACCTGCGCAAAGGCTTTCCAACAAACATGGTTATCGAGATACGGAATTCCTGATGACATATCGAGTGATAGGGGTGCTCAGTTCACTTCTCAACTTTGGAGGAATATAGCGTTACTCTCTGGTTACAATCATAACAAAACAACGGCATTTAAGCCCTCCAGCAACGGACTGGTTGAAAGATTTCATCGACATATGAAGGCAAGTCTCATGGCCCGGTTTCAAGAGAATTGTAATTGGGCAAAAGAACTTCGGTGGGTTTTGCTGGGTATTCGGACAATGCCTACTACGATGAAGCCGTATATCCACCGATCCTTGCGTGATGCTACTTATGTTTTTATACGCGCCGACTCGCACCGTTCACCCTTCACCGTTTCTACCCATTCTGAACAGGTCTCATGTACGTATCATTAGTAATGAAATTACGCTTCCTCCTCGCAAGCCTCATCTTGTAGGGGGGTTATCGTACGGTTCTATACTTATACTTATTCCATTTAACGTCGATTGCTCCATCCATGTTGGGTACGATGGTCATTAATATATGATATATATATATATATATATATATATATATATATATATATATATATATATATATATATATATATATATATAATATATATATATATATGATATATCACATCTATGATGGTCATTAAGATATCGGCTTGCTGACCAATGGAAAACTATGATAATTGTTATTGCCATAAACTCTCTATGACACATGCCTATTGCTGTACTATGTTCTGAATTCAAATTCGTAATATGTAAGAAAACTGATGCATGTTTCACAACTGCAAATACAGTCAACAGACACGTAGTGACTTTTGAACCTTACAAGATCACAAATATCACATTACCAATGCTTGCACTAATTTTTCGAATCTAAATTTGAATTTTGAAGGTGAAGGAGTTTGAATTTGGAAAAATTTTTGTATGTGCAAACTTTGTGTCATTAATAGTCCATATAGATGTGGTCTTCTATTCTGTACAAACTCTATTCAAAAAGTTGGTGCTAATTTCAACAACATTCTCAATGTACCATAGCATTAAATTGTCCGAATGATGCACAAGCTCGTATAGAAGAGTCCAGACTCAACAGTGTGACAGGAAATACAGAGGTACATAAAATTTCCATCAAACACCATTTGATGAGGTCACAATTAGCTCATATTTTGAAATGTTTCGATTGGCTTAGAATATTGTTTAATATTAATTTGACATCAAGGGTAGCGTGCAACATGTTGATTTTCTGATATGCTTCAAAATTTCGGCAAAACAATCATTTCCTTACTACCTGATGGAATTTTTATGATATATTACTGAGGCATCACGCTCCGGCGTCAGGCGGCACATGGGGATGAAACGTTGTCACGTGAGGGATGATGATCTTAAATTATGCAGAAGCATTCATACGTACAGAAGTAGAGCATGATGGTTCGGAAATAGTTGTCAAAGTAGTCTATGTTTCAGGACGACTAATGCAGCAACTGAATTCCATGAGCTTGTAAGTGAGCGTCATTTTTAAATTCCCTTAGTAACACTTAAGAATTATAACAAATTATTTGTTTTCTATAAATCATAAACAGTGATTTCATATTTTTTCATTAATGTCAAACTATCAGGAGAAGCAACTAAATGTGTGGTAGAAAAGATACAAGATTACAATTCACTTACATGTTCAGGCTCTTGTGCTATTTACCCATTTACACTTGCTGCGCCACGATAATAACCGCAAACACATAGAAATTTGTATATCTCGAAGAAGTCGGCAATGCACCAATATGACAATGTAAGTTTAATTTCCTTTCTCTTGATGGCGACCTCTGCAAACGCAGCCGATGGCATCAACAACAGATCCATGCATGGGTGACATATTGACCAAATTACTTAGTTGAAGAATCTGAGTGCATGTGGCTTTCATGATGAATTAATGAATATGTACACTACTATGAACTGTCGAAATTTTTTAACTATGGATCAAGTACATAATTTGCCCTGTTTTGCATCAATACTTGCCAAATTCACAATATTTCATACTTGTCTTGATGATGTGCATTAAAAATATATGGACTCATAAATTTATTGAAATTCCTTGAAACGTGGATTCTAAACAGCTGATTATTGGAAATTTATGCTCCTAACGATAGTAAAGTCAAACACTAAGGAGTGGGCCAAACCTCATTAGACTATACCAATTGAGACTTCTACTGATTTCTGTCGGCCACCGATTGCCTTGTTATATATATAAGGTATCACAGAAAAATATATTACTGAATATGGAATAGGAAATGGAATTACACAACAGAAGGATTACTCCAAAATCTTGAGAAAATTTGAAAGGAGTAGCTAGCTGATGATTCTATGATTCTATGCTAGGAATGGTTTCAATTGCACTTAGCACTCAAAATTAATTCTGTTACACATAAGCGACAATTACAATGCGATGCGCGGAAGCAGCGTTAGGTTACAGTTCCTGAATTAGCTTCAATTGAGACATGGAATCTAGCTTCATCATTTCGAAGAGAAACAGTTGTATCGACGTTTTGGGAGCATATGAAACTTTCTTTCGACATTCATTTCGATATTCATTCAGATATACTTTTTGATATTCAAATATACAGTTGAAGATGGCCATCAAAGCGCTTCACATTGTGCATATGATCTATGTTTGTGATGCAATGAAAGAATTTTTTATTGGTTGATGTCATGAGGTTGGAAGTAGGCCATTTTTATTTTGAAATAGTTGAAGATAGATATTTTTTTCGGAGATTTTAGTCGCACTTTTGTGAGTATTAAGGTTTTCATTTTCAAAATGAACATCTGAAAGAATATCGAAATGAATATCATATCATGCGTTTTTGGGATCAGAATTCGTAGTGACATGTTTTGCACTGTAAATAAGATGGTCCTAAATGCCACTTGGTCTGTATTTAGTCATATATCTGCAACTAGGCCTACTCTCTGCATTTTTCAATCGATACTTTTCTCAGTTGGAAACAAGTTTGGTCATGAATTTTGTCAGCTGGAAGCAATCTGGAAGTTTTAGAGTTGAGTCTTTTATAGTGTTTCCTTTCAAATCGCATTGCACAAAAGGAAAGTAATCATTTTCGAAGTCAGCATAATGAACTTATATACATAGCCTAATGTCTTCTCAAACTCTAGAATTCATTTTTGTCGCAAACAAGTGTCATATCCGATTAATTTGCTCACTCCTCTGGAACGGTGCTAGATCATTCATGGTTCTAGAAGGAAGTTTCGTGAATTGGAGCAGATGACCACCGGTCTCGAAAGCAACAAAGGGCCGATCACGCCAGAATTTACTCCTGAATTAGTATCTTGGAGATCCATTGCACAGTGGCATTTTGGAATAAATGTACACTGTACAGTGTGTTTTTTGTTGATGCATGTGATAACATATTTTTGAATGCAGGTAGGCAACTGCATGGAATAAATGTAGACCTTTTAGGCTAGATAGGCCTACTTGAATTTCTTTCTATATTCTGCCTTGTATTTATGTGTCAATCTTCACAAATCCTCAAACATCGCCTTTAGGGACTTGGAAGGACAGTGAAATGAGCTCTGGAAATTGCCTGATTGACAGACGCAGATTAGTGGCAGCATATCCACATATGAAAGAATTAGTTCCTCTATATTTGCCGGTTACTGCTCTCATGGAAGCAGGCATCCACGGCTTTATAATGAGTGTTTCAGAAAAGTATGCAGATCAACAGCCGCCGAATCAGCAACTGAAAAGTTGGCTATGCACGTGCAACAGAAGAAAATATGATTGTATGAGTGATTGCTGTTCCAACACAATGCTGACTCCCGCAAATGTGTTAAAGTATTTTTTCATTTTGATAAAATAAATGATGTAGTTTCATTTAATTAATTAACTGTCAACTGATTCAACACTAAATAATTTGCTATGTATTTACGTCTTTTATTATCATGCCTTTCTGATGTCTTTGTCATACTAAAGTAATTTTCGATTATTTTGCTGTACGAGGACTGTCCTGTGTCAAGTAAGTTTCTTACATGTTTGCTATGACTGGACTTGCAACTTGCTAATTTAGCATCCTACACGTGAGCTGCCTGGCCGAGTGGTGTTTAAGCTTTTCTAGTAGCAGGCCACATCATTCATTCAACGAGATTTGCGGGCTGCTTGTTCTACAGTGCCATTGAAATCAGTATCGTTGAAATAGGACAATATTGTAAGAATGGATCGAGAAGGAAACTCCGCAAAGCTATGGAGCTAGATAAACAGCTAGCAATCTTTAGATCAGATAGCTATTATTAACACGAGAAGCGCCGATGAGTCAATTTTGACTCATTTCTGAATTCAAAGTGAATTAATTCAGTAATTAGGAATCGCATTATCCTAACACTACGTGACTTTTACTAAAATAAGTTGTTTATTGATATTTTGCTATAAAAAGTTTGACATCGAATTTGCTACGATAGATAGAGAACTCTGCCCCATGAACGGCCGAATGAGTCATCGCATTTAAATTTTGTATTTCCTTTTGACTCATGATGATAACACGCCGTGTGTGATTAGGTGTTGCAACATCAATATGTTTTCAATGTAATCTCGATGAAATGCATCTTACTCATACGTTGATCACATTTTACTGAAATGTGTCTGTCTATTTATTTGAAATATAGCCTTTATGCGTTCTACTTTCCGATTTACCAACACAGATGCACGCACATGACGCACGGATGATGACTCAACGAGCTGCAAGATGCTTACTCATGGCCCTCATATTTCCCTATATATTTGATGAGGTAATTATGAAGCAATCAATATTCTACCGCAAACTTCTGCTCTAAATCACTCACATTCTAATACATGAAATGTCAGTGATGGACCAATGGCATCATGATTGCTGGACTAATAAATTATATGTGTTGTACATATTACTTTGACTGGTCAATAGGCAAAATCAGCCTGACTATGCACTTATAAGCGATATACTCGTATCTTACTGATTTTGCGACATTTCACTGATATTCAGTACAGCTCACTGCGCAAGTTGAATACCTCAAAAAAATGGAAACTGTAGGTTTATCAATGCATATTTGTACTCATAATTTGCACCTTCAATCTGGTTTTAGAATTTTTCCTAAACGAATTTTAGTGAAAGGTCATCATGTCATCAAACGGGTGAAAGACATGGATCAATAGTGCGATGCGTGAAAAAGTAGGGTGGTCTACCAAATGCTGTATTTTTCCAACCACATTGTGATAATGTAGTAAAATTTTCCTATGTTTTCTCAAGCATCTTCTAACATTTGTGGACCACAAAGCGCTCCTTTTTTTTGAACAAATTTTACTCGAGTGGTTGCACCATGGGAAAAATAAGTTCAAATAATCAATAATCGTCTTGCCAATGCTACATGATGATAGGTTGAAACAAACATGCCACCGCGTTATGGAAACATCAAATATTACCAATTTCAGCTAAACGTACTTTTCGTGATCAATGCATGGATGATATTAGCTGATGCACACATCATACAATTCTCTCCGTCCTTCGACACCAATTATGTATACAGTACATGTCGCCTTACTTTATTGAAGGTCATAAAAAAATTGCCATGCCATAAAATATTGAAAATAATGAAGGATGAAAGCTAAACTCAAACGGCGTTTCGAGGGGTTATAACATATCGGCGCTTCTAGTAAGCTTCTTCATTAATTAAATACCGATGTTTTTATCTACAATACCTTAAGTTTGGTGCTACACAAGTCTGTCGAAAGATCTACTCCTTCAATGATCTGAAGTGATTTCGATACTAAGGTAAATGTGATTATTTTCAGCATGATCAAACACACGATCCGTGTTTAGAAATGTAATCTATATTTTTCCAAAATGATTGATGCAACAGTGTTAAGCTTTTTAACCATGCAGCGGCCGTGGAGCAGTGCTTAGCGTATGATTCTACTTTGTGCTTTTCTAAAACGGACTCTACGATAACATGTTCATCTGACATGAAGTTTGAGTGAAAGTGACAGTATGTCAAGTGCACTGTCGTTAATGTCTTCACATACTTCCGTCTCAATCGATGTTTGATGAATCGTGGATGCAAGGGGTCTCGCACCACTAAAGCGCGGGTAAACATCACGCTGGGCACGCCGGTCAAATTCACATAGATATTGATTAGAATAGAAGTTAAATCCAAAGCAGAAAACATCTTAGTTTCAGGCTGTCAGGTCTTCTGTTTCTTTTTGTTCTATTCTGCTTTTGTGACTTTCAAAAAAAATCTGTTTTTCTTTCATAGGCTCTTCTGCTATTTTTTGTTTTTTTAAAGATAATTGATGACTGCTCCTTATATTTCGCATTACAGGTTTCATATTTCAGAAATCTCCAGTTCGATTTATGGGCTATATTATTTTTTACATTCATATTCTCTGATATTTTAAATAAAAGAGCTTTGGCGCAATTCACTTCTTCCACCTATTGGTAGCAAAATAATATAATCTTGTTGATGAATTGAGTCTCAACACTTCGTTCTGGAAATAGTTAATTAATCCGACTACAAATTCATCAAATAAATTTAGAACATGTAATTGTGTGATGAATCCTGACGTTATCACCTCTACGTGTGTGAATAAATTCTAATTGTAAGCTTGAAGATTTCAAGCATGTTGTTGGTTTGAAAATTGTTGATGACCTCATGTTTTTAGGACATAGTAAGAGTCGTTGGCTTGCGTTAGCTATGTCACTTGTTTGAAAGATGAAGTATTACTCATCTCAAACTCCTTTTAGGAATTAGAGGTCATTGGAAGACTCGCTGTTGTGCTATCTCATTTAATTCACGATCTAAAACAATGAGCTGGTCTAGTAAATTCTCCAGTTGTCTGGCTGGACCATCTTTGATGCGATGACATCCAAAAAAGGCGATCAGAGGTGGCGATGAGAACAAATACAAAAAAAAGACCTGAAAAAGGCACCAAAAGTTTCATTTGCATCTGCAATGGGAATGCTAGCGCTGAAAGAAGCTTGTCGGACAGTGAAAATCCTGCAACAGCAGAGTGAAGATCGGTTTAGATGAGTTGACTAATTTTTTGTAAGCCTAACTAGGACAACAAGCACGACAAACAATTTACCGGAGAAGCCTCGAGAGCAATGAGATTAAGGATTGATGAGCATTTGAAAGGTCCCTAATCTGCGCCTTATGACTTCTTTGGACACATAACTCCCCTATTGTTCACAGGTCCATTACATGATTAATTCCAGATCAAATCGAATGTACATTGTACAGCCATAATAAAGAATGAATTTTACTTATTTAGTCATTAAACAGATCATAAAAAGCGAATCTATTTGGCCTCTTAGAAATGGACCTCTCTATTGCAACAAAATAGAAGAGATGTACTCCAACTTTTAAAATTCTTAGTTATCGATTTTATCTGTACACTTTAACTGTACATTCAGTTTTCGCTGAAGTGTCTTCAAATTCGCGTGACAACTTGTGATCATAATGCAGGGTTCTATCACTACCATGTGCGCCAACATTGGACTCTAACTTTCTATTTTTCAGGGCTTGATTTTTTATTTTTTCTAGGAAATTTCCTGTCGGTTTTTTCTGATTTCTGTTGCTTTGATATTTGTTTTGAAGGAAAATAACCGCTGTTGATATCAGCAATGAAAACTGATGATGAATAGTAGACGAATTGGTGAGGTAAAATAGAAACTAAATTTTGACAGCATTCCCACTTTTCCCAATCTTCCTCAACGAAAGCGTGTAGAATGTGATAAGCAATGATTTCGTCTGTCTGCATAAAGTGACCGCCATGTCCATCCTCCTTGGCTGATGGTGAACCAGAGAGACAGTGGGAAACTTAATGATATCGCTTGGCTTAGCCATCGCTAACTGAAGGACAAGTCTGCATCTACTAATCCTAAGTGGAGACGTCCATAATTAAACTGCAACCGAAATCGAACCCGAATGATTTGATTGCATGTAACTGTAGAGTAGGCCCCTGAACTTGATTATTAGGTTACTTAACACCTGCATTACACCAGGTTACATTACACATAATTTTCGAAAAGATTGTTGTCAGTTTTTTTCGATCCGCTTTTCATGCAAATAATAATAATATCAATAATAATGTCGCTGTAGTGCATCTTGAAATGCAAATACAACGACATTTTTTAGTACACGACCGTATATGTTATACTTTTTTCGGTCGGTGTAAGTTCCGAGGTCAATGTGATAACTTACACCAGCCGAATATGTAAAACATCTGCGGTCGTGTACTAAGAAAAAAAGTCTCTGTATTTGCATTTCAAGATGCAGCAGGAAGTAGCATTACAAACAATAAGAAATATATAAAAGGTCAGCTTTAAAATCAAGATAGACTAAACATTACTTTATAAAGGAGTTCTCGCAGTTCTGGTTTTCATTTTTCTGTGGGTTTCTCCAATGCGAGCTGAAGACCTTGTTGCACCTAAGTGATACCATAATGGAGAGGATGATTTGGATGGAGTGCTGCACTTGGAATGCCCTGATTCCAAAATTTTTTTGAGCCCTCGCAATAATATTTAGGGGCAAAAGCATTCATGCGAAAAGTAGTTAAGTCGATGTCTAGTTCGAGCTACCTGTCAATAAACCTATATAAATTGCTGGGAATGTGGTACTTAAAAATAATCGGGAATTCCATTAACCAAATATTTCACGTGACGAAATCCACACGTCTAAATTAAATTTTATTTTCCTCTGTTTAAATCTTTTCAGTCGTATTAGAATGTCTAAGAAAGATGTGAAAATTGACGTTATCTTCGAAAACGAGGAAGTTAGGCGTGTTGCAATCTTCGGGAAGGATTTGTCCAAGCTTTCAACAACTATGCAATTCATATTTGCTTCGGCGGGAGTTTTCGTCTTCTACATTATTTACGGATCAATGCAGGTAAAACTCAGTGTGTAATACCTATGGTATAGTCGACAGATTTTTCTATGACATGTAAATAGAGCCTATCAAATTCCCTAAGGAAGTCAGCGACTTAAAGATTAGTACGAAAAATGTCTTGACCAGAAATCTGATTAATATGCTACGCAAACTCTGAAACTGGACACTAACATTTCTCTATAACGAAGTTGCACTAAAGCGATCAAGATCCAGAGCTGTTCACCCATGTGCTGCGTCCACTATCTGCCTCGAACAATGAACTTGATCAGAATATGGGTCATCCATTGTCTGCCGATATTAAAAATCGTGAGACTTCTGTCATTGTGATTTAACAATGAAATTATGCAAATGTAGAATGATGGACGTTGGCAAGCAGTTCGGATGCTGAAAGCGGGTTGTTCCTACCGTGAAGTCGCCCAGTATTTTCGTAGGTCTATTGAAACCATTCACAACCTGTGATTGAAGTACGGTTTTACAGGGACCGTTCAGCACGCCGGCAAACGCCGTGCCCGTAGGCACACCACCATTAGAGAGGATCGGAGACTCGTAAGATTAGTTAGGGCCAATCGCACAATGTTTGTCACTCTTTTACGACTAATGAGTGCAGAATCCGCACGGCTGCGTCTGAAGGAGAACGGTGTGCTACGCCCGAAGGATGCAGAAAATGGCACGACTCACCGACGCACATGTTTCAAGTAGGGAGCGGTTGGCCATGCAGAGCAATGGCGACGAATCATCTTTATGGACGAAATACGCGTCCACAATTCCGTGCTGATGGCCGTATACGAGATTGGCGGGGTCCACGGGAAGAATAATGAAGTCAACATGTCCACCAGCACAGAGTCAAGGCCATCATGACATGAGTACAGGGCCGGTATTTCTCTTCATGGGAAAACAGAGTTGGTCTTCCTCCACAGAAGTGCCTCAGCCTCAACTCACATTGACATCGTAGAAAAGCAGGTTCTCCCCTTTATGCATCGGGAGTTTGGTGTTACCAATAACTGTACTCTCCAGGACGAGTGCATCGGTGCAGGAGTTCAAATAGTAGCTGGGGTTTCCAAGTCTCAGATGACCGTCACGCTCTCCAGACAAGAACCCCATCGAACATGTCTGCGGCTACTTGAAGCGGGTCATTCAAAATCATTGTCAACTCCGCAAAACCTTCAAGATCTCCAGCAAGCGATAGTTCAGTGTTAAGAGCAGCTTCCACAGAACTTCATTTGTCGAATGATCTGTGGGATGTCACGACCAGTGAGCAGTCTCATCAATGCGCGCGGCGGCTACAGTCGATATTGATTTGATTTAAATTTTAATATAGCTACACATTTACCACTGGAACAATAGCAGTTTTTAATTCTCTAATGGGGAAAACGGAAAAAACATAAGCGTACTTTATCTACATTTCAGGCGAGCTTAATACTTTCTCCAAACTCTACAGGAAATAATTAATGTCCCACTGTTTATGCATTGCGGATTTCAACATTTTGCACTAGGACAATTGCTTTTTGACTTGGACCTCCTACTTATTATTAAAGTTTAATCCAATTACCATCAATAAACAAGAACTTAATTTTACTTAGTTGCATGTACAGTCTATCAATTTTATTCGCATCCGTAAATAATGAGCATGTGGCTTTTATTATCGAAGTAATTAGGTCTAGTTTGTCTTCCAATCATTGACATCACCATATCACAGAGTACCATAGAAATCAAACACAACCGGTCTGATTCCGCAGTGCTGCGAACATCATTCTCAACTGTCATTGCAATTGACACGGAGAGAGAAAGAAAATGCCGCTGTCCAGTTTTAGAGCTTGCACAGTTTAGGAGTTTGGAATGAGGAGACAATATTTATTGATGTTATCTTCAATTTTATTATTCGTCATATATTGAACAATTAATCTCTTTCACAACACAGCGACTACCTTGAGGTTGAAAATAGTTATGTTGATGACTGTGCAGAAGCAGGCAGCGTAAAGGACTCGCTTGCCTGTCAAATTGTCTAGTAAACAACTTCATCGATGCATTGAAACGTCGGCCAGGAAATGAAGACTATAGGATATTTCTATTTATCTGCTCATGCCTCTTAGACGATCACGCAGGAGAAGAAGCTATGTATTCCATTAGACATGGGGATGACCCGGTAGCAGGCCTCACACATGACCTAAAAAACCTAAATTTGCAATTGTGACCTTAATTAGCTTATATTTTGGGCCATGACCTAATAAAACCTAAAACAGTTTTTTGGAATATATAAGCAAGAGGTTCATTTTAATTTTTGCAAGTATATAATAGCAATATGATTCCATTGGTAGGGAATATATAGAATAAATATTAAGTAATGTATGAATGAAAGATTTCTTATCAGTTGTACTGCTTATGACAAAATGGAATGAAATGTGATATAAATTAATACGCATCAATTTTCATTTTTGCATTTTTTCTAGTTGAACAGGGTCGGACGGTGGCAACTTTCTAATAGTGAGTCATAACTCCTACTGTTGGTAGACCGCTGGTGAAGGAAGGCCGAACGCTCGCAGCTCTCCTGAGATTTACTATGTTTACTCGGTCTTCTCAATCCATTTTGGAGCTGGAAAGATATCCTAGTCCAGTCCTCGTCTCTTCTCATCACGGAATCACACCAACGCAGTCTCCTCCTTCGAAAAGCATCAAAAGTGCCATGTGGAGGACAAGTGCTTCTTCTCTTAATTATATGATTGTTTTAATTCTGAATGGGTTGCGCGATTGTTCATGTGAATTTGTCGAAGTCGTGGTTAGGAACCGTAGAAATACATGTACATGCTTAAATTAACATTGCTTAAAGTGATTCGGATATGTTTCTTGACGTTTTCTTTCTTTGCGTTGGGTGATTCATGTACAGTAAACCTAGGCTATAACGAATAATTCCTTACAATCCAGATGACTTCGTTATCACCGATGTTTACTGTATATAAGCTGCTATTTTGTTGAAATATAGATTACCGAAACAATATTATTGCTCTCAATATATCCATGTACACATGTTTGAATACTAGAAAAGATGTTTATTTTATATTGAAGTATAAGAAGTGCGCAGTATTTCATGGATATATACATGTAGTAGTGTGCAATCGTTTCTCTTTAATTTTATAAATGCATTTAAAAGGCAAAAAGCCTTATTGTTGAGTGATGCTGCACAACATCAAAAGCATATAACAACACGAGAATAGATGAAATTCAAGAAAAATGATAAGCAAACCTACGTTTTAAGAAAATAATGATTTTAATCCACAAACTGCATAAAGGACTGGTAGATCCGGTATATATAAAACGATCGATTATACTTAAGAAAGAACGATTCCTCTTTTCAATGTACGAGTAGATGACAACGTACGTGGTGTGATCCAAAATGTCCCGGACTAACCTACTTGCAGATAACCTGTGATAACGAATACTACTTCAGATGTAAATTTAGGTCTTTAAGGCATGAGAAATATGGTCGCCGAAATTTTTCCGGTCAGTTTTCTATTTTTAAAAAATATTTTTACATT
The DNA here is from genome assembly GCA_907163375.1 of Prostheceraeus crozeri. Taxonomy (NCBI): domain Eukaryota; kingdom Metazoa; phylum Platyhelminthes; order Polycladida; family Euryleptidae; genus Prostheceraeus; species Prostheceraeus crozeri. Next base: position 304,362 of record CAJQUW010002953.1, on the reverse strand, counting down.
TTAACATGAATTTCTGTATTTTCTGAATTGATCGAGATCCGATTTGTCTTATTGTTATAGTTAGATTGATTTTGATTTGTACCTTATTTGACGGATATCTTTGCCATGAATATTGCACGTCTTTTGTTAATTGCTTCATGTGTTACGATATCAATCAGTGAAGTTCATTCAGCACGCATTCATTAAGAAATCCGTGTCAACGATGGTTCTTTGTTCTATCAGTTTTCATGATGGATGTGACAAGCGTGTCTTCAGTCGAATATCGCAGTGTGATACGATACCTCCTGATCCGCGGCTTCGCTAATGGTGACATTCTAAAGGAATTAAGCCTGGCATATGGAAGCAAAGCTCCATCGAGAACTACTGCTTATTTCTGGATAAGCGAATTTAAACGCGGAAGACAATCTGTGGAGCAAGATTTTTCAACTGTTGGTCGGCCGCAGGAGATTCCGGAAGAGAAATCGAGTCAGTGCGATGAAGTGATTACAGCACACAGAAGGATAACCATCCGTGAGTTGTCAAGAGAGTTGCGAATCAGTTATCACTCCTGTCATGACATCATCGAAAGACTTGGATATCGCAAACTGGCATCACGTTTCGTACCGAAGTTTCTGTCACCTGAAATGAAGGAGAACAGACTTCTGGCGGCACAGTCAAATTTGGATCTCCTCGAAATGCACGGAGATCAGTTTCTGAACTGCATCCTTACAGAGGATGAAACACCTTTAAGTTTGTATCTGCCTCAAAGTAAGCGAGAATCTGCAGAGTGGCGAAAATCAGGCGCGTCTGCCCCTTTGAAAATGCGATCCGGAACATCACATCGCCGGTCGTTGATGCTGACGGTCTTTTGGAACGCTTCGGGAATCCAACTGGTTGACTTTGCGGATAAAGGAGTAAGAATCAATAGCGAATATTATTCCAATCTGTTATCTGAAGCGAGGAAGAAAATAAGTAAGCCACGAAACATTCCCTCTACTTGCTTCATGACAATGCTCCGATTCACACCTCGCAGGAGACAACCAATGCCTTAACGAGAAATGGATTTCAACTATTGAGCCATCCTCCTTATTCACCTGACTTGGCCCCAAGTGACTTCTATCTGTTTAGATTCCTCAAAAAGCATCTTCGTGAACACCATTTTGAATCGCCAGTTGAACTGCGGGATGCAGTTACTGAGTTTTTTGATTCTTTGATACCGGAATTTTTTCATAAAGCTTTTTGTGAATTGAGACTTCGTTGGCAAAAAGTGACGAATGCTAACGGCTCATACATTGAAAAGTAAACTGTTTTCTGGAACAAAACATTAGTTTTTCCGTTAATTATTAGTCAGGTTATTAGTGATAGCTTAACTGTCAAGTTAATCTAAATATATTAATTCTAAATCGCTAGAATTTATAGGAAAATCTTGAAATTCAGACAAAAATGTTTGAAAATTTTGAAAAAATAGAAAACTGACCGGAAAAATTTCGGCAACCATATTTCTCATGCCTTAAAGACCTAAATTTACATCTGAAGTAGTATTCGTTATCACAGGTTATCTGCAAGTAGGTTAGTCCGGGACATTTTTGATCACACCACGTAGGTGCAACTCTCACACGAATCACATCAGTTCATATGAATTTGTTCATGTGAATTTGTCGAAGTAGTGGTTACGAACCGTAGCAATACATGTACGGGGGTAATACCGAATTCTACTTGATTCGACATTTTCGTCTTGAATTTATCCATGATATTTAGATTAACTGATATTTTAGACTAGAATAACTCCAGAGATTTTAGGCCTATTTAGAGAAAGCTTTAAGGAAATGTAATCTAATTGATTTGGGTTGGCCATTCTTGGAATCATAGTATAGCATAGAAATGTCACTGGCTTCACAAGAATATAGATTTATTTGATGAAATCCGATATTTCGGCGTTCTTCATCTAGGATCCAAATACACAGACAATCTGCACAACATGAGCGGGCTGAGTGACGATCAACCACCAACATGAACATGTGACCACAACCTACGTTAGACATGAGAGAAAATATTGCTGATCTGTAAAGAAAGACACATTACTTCCATCAAATCAAACTACTGTATATGTAATATGCAATATGTAATATGTAATATCGGATTTCATCAAATAAATCTATATTCTTGTGAAGCCAGTGGCATTTTCTATACTATAAAGGAAATGTAATCAATAATTAATCTGTCATATGCAGTCGGAAAAGCAGCGCAGTCTAAAACAGTTTTAGAATTACATATAAAAGTTTCTGTTATATATGTATATATTTTTGGTTTTATTCTGCTAACAAGGAAAACTAAGATTCGCCGATCTCCACTTCAACTAATCAATTAAAAGGAACTGGTTAGGTATTATTTTTTGACCTCATTATGAGGTCAAATTTTATAACCGACTTCTCTTCTTTGCCGGATTAATGTCTGAACATTAGAACGTACTACCAATTGTAATTATTTTCTTAATGCTATTTAAAATGTAGATAAAGATGTTTCCAATGGCGATTTTAGTTTTCAGTATTGAGAAACCTGAAATGTGTTTGATTTTATTCAATTCAAAAGAACGTTTTCACTTGAGGTTTTGGTGCTCTAATGATCAGACTTCAAACCTTTTTTAATGTACCGTGATTCTTGTTTGATTATTATCATTTTAAGTTATTTCATTTATTTCACGTTCTTCGTTTTTAGGAATATGTCCAGAAAACACAGTAAGTCAAAATATAAGCCAATTTGGGAGGAAGAATATAAATTTCTGAAAGCAGGACCAAGTGAGCATTTTGCGAGATGCACTGTATGTGCATCGGACTTTCGTATTGACAATCTTGGCTTGTCTGCCGTGAAGCTTCACGCAAAAGGAGCGAGACACCATGAGCGATTAAAGAATAAGACAGATCGTCAGCAGTCGACCATAAATTTATCAACTGGCAGGTTAGTGACCACAGAAACACAGAAGAAGTTATGTACTACCCCAAAACAAATACATAGATAGATAACTTACAATAGTAAAGAAAGTAAAACAAAGATAGATTCTGAAAATACTGAAAATATAATAAATCTATACACAATTTCTATCTCAATCCAGATTGTATATTTATAAAACTGCAGATGGAAACCCGAATAAAAGTGGCAATTTTCAATTTAGTTGAATGTTTGACTTCCTCTTTAACTTGGCGTTTCATAAGTTGGTTTATTCGTTTCGTTTTATGTTTATCGTTGGATGATTGCTGCGTATATTCAACACTGTTTTCTTCAGTACATAATATACTTCATTTTTCAGATTTCTGACGTGAAAATATCACCTTCGATCGGAAAGATTTGGTCAAAGTTCATTAAAGACAGTCTATATTAAATAAAACCTACTTACAGAACATCCTTTGTTTTCGTTACGTAACGGATTGTAAATCCGTTTACTTGCATGTAATTGTTGAATCTCGGTGATAATTTAATCTCATTAACATGAGTTTTTCATTACAGTAGCATTTTATCAAAACCTAAAAAAACCTAATTTTTTCCAACCGACCTAAAAAAACCTAAAACTAAATTTTAATTTTCTGTGTGAGGCCTGCGGTAGTTTAAGTGTTAATGACATAGACAGTATGCCTATTGAATAATAGAGCAAAACACCAGTTAGTCAATCAAGTACAAATAATAAACAATGTAAGCCGACTTCTTACAAATACGCACGTATAGATTGTTTAGTTCTTTAAAGTAACGTGCATACACCGATGATATGAATAAGTTTAAAAGAATTTTGTCCCAGTTATCCAAGATCACCATTATAGAAGTCACTTTTTTTCATAGGTTCTACTATTTGGCTTTTTACTTTTCTGATATGTCTCAAGAAAGTTCAGAAGCCGAAAGAAGAAATGAATGTCTGAGTCCCAAGCTCGTTAGCGTCTGAGTTAGGACAATATTTGCAGACAGATCTTTGTAGTAGAGTGGCTCTACATTTTGTCTGGTATTCTTTCCGATCCTCTCCAGCATCACTTATCTCTTAATTATATATCTTTATGGACATAAATATTCCACGTGAATTTGTAGTTGAAGTTTCATCACCAAATAAGTAGTCTATCAGTGTTTGATGTAAGTCTATCTTCATTTCAGGAATTGATTTTCAGATTCAAACCTTTTAAGCCTTATGGATGGTATCTTACATTAGTGCAGTTCGGGATTTATGCTGTGCTAGCTTCTGTTGAGCGTCGACTAACTTCTCCGTCGCTACCTTCAAAGAAATCGTGAGTATCCCTGACCGCTGTCTACAAACGGACAAGCAAGTAGGCTTCAACCATAAGTACTTAAAATGTTGAAGAAATTTTATGTTTAATGTATTAAATAGAAGCACAAACCTAGGTTAATTGAATAATATATGGAAACCGGCCGCTTGTCCTAGCCGATCTCAGGCTCCAAAATACGTAAGTAATGGGCATCAAGTGCATTCGAATATTATAGCCGATCAGTCAGAGTATTAAGGCAATCATGTATCGATTTTACAAAGAAGACTATCTATCTATTTACGGAGGTCAATATATTGTATTGCTGAGTATAGATACTATTCAAACATAAGTAATAACATGCCTCCAGAAATGCCTTAAGGGCATTTCACAAATGAATTAAGGCATTGATGCATCAAATTGCTCATAGTCTAGTTAAATGTGATTTAATTGACCAGTTGACGGGAGATTATTTCAAGTTTGTTCAAATCTAGTTATGTAAAGCTACCAAGTGAACCTCGAGAAGGTTACCATCGACTGATAGCAGTCGCGGACGCAGAAAGTCTGCCTTAAGTATGCGATATGTACTGTCACTTTAGACCAAAGAATGAGTTTCGACCAATTTTTGAGGAATTTCGCTTTACCTGATTTAAAAAAACCTTTAGGTGATTGCTATGCACCAGACTCAAGCCGCAGGATGGTACCTTTAATCTTCCTGAAGACATTTTTTGGAAAATGGAAGAAACCCTCTCAAATATTTTTTTTGCTATTTGAAGATAATTTTCAGGATTAGTGAAATAACGGAAGCGCCAGAGGAACTCCTTCAAAAGGAGGAAGAATCGCATCTCTGCTTCTATGAAACCGTCAAGAAGTCATTGCAAATGTGAGAGCTATTACTAGTAGTGGGTGATGCTAGAGTTATTGCTTGGTGCTGGGTTAGGTTAGTTGGTGAAGGGGTGACAGGCCTCGCTTCGGTGCGAAAGTGCAGAAGGTCTAGGGTTCGAGTCTGTCCGCCTGGGGAGGTACTGACGGTCTCACTAGAAGTCACTAGCCCTAACCGAGCTTGCTAGCATGGCTTCGTCCCTTGGGTGGGGCAGAGATGAGAAAAAAATCTCTTGTTCTGAAGAAAATTGACCACCAATGCGAGAGCATGACCTTTAGATGCTTAACATACTTCGACGTCCCTCTCAAATTCCATTCGGCATCCCTTAAACGGCAATCACAATTTTTTTCAATCAGCGCCATTTCCGTGGCTCTTCAACTTTAATCTGTAGTCAACAACTCATTGGAATCGAATCTATCACCAAAATGTCGCAATTTCTCCATTGGAAATACATCAAGTTTTCTATCGAATCTGTTAATGAAAGACAGGAAATTCTCAGGCGGACATGCAGTTTTGCGGCAGTCAGGAGGTGTGCATTGTACAATGCCATGTGAAAATGTCAGGTACGACCGCGTTCCCTTCACAACTTCATGTTAGCTCTTAGACTAGCACCCGAGAAGTTTATGATTAGCAATTACAGGCGCCATTTTTTTGACCGAGAATGTGAAGTACTTCGGAAAATATTATTTTATCTTGTGCGATCAGTCCTAATTCTTTATTCAACCATACTTATACTTTTTGTTAGACGAATCGGTAAAAGGTCATCATAGGAAATCCTGTCCGTGGAAATGGTCGAATATGTGTGCACACTTTTCTGTGTTGCCAACAGCTGCGTAAAATACGCACTTCTTATTTTTTTTTACAATTTACGTAAAACTGGTGCGTATTTTTACTTCTGTGTATTGATTATGTAATTTGATTATGTTTTAATTTGGAAGTTGGGGCCCGGGCAAATGTGGTTTTGTTCTAATGCCAATTATGTCGAAGGTTTTGCTATTATTTATTTCAACTGCACATCCCGGTGGACAAGATACATATTTGTCCAAAACATTCTAGACCTTGAAGCTCATCGACCATTGCGTAGAGTTGAAACACGATGGCTTCAATTTTTTCCGGTCGTTTCGCCTCGTATAGAACAATTTCCTGCTTTGGTAGAGTACTTGATGAATACTCCTCCAGATGGGAAAAGAGAGGAATTGGTGAATCCAATTAGTTGGTTATTAGACAACTATATCAACAACTATACCAAAGCTCTTGCTTCCTAATAATGAACTCTTTATCGGTGAAGGATTCAAAAAAAAATTTAAATGGTTCTAATGCTGAGGAGAAAGAAGGCTGTTTTGTTGGTGTGCGCTCTTTTTATTTTAAGTTGCCATGCATTTTCAAAAGATGCTACCTATGTCTAATAATATTTTGCGTGATTTCAAATTCATTCGTCCATCTTATCTGAAATAGTCATCTGAAGCTGTTTCATCAATCGGCCGTGCAATGGAGCTGACACTGATATCAGCAAACTTGAAGCAGAATGGAAGTCTTGCTCTGTTGATGTCTCGGTTTCTCAAATAGACCAGTCGCATCATAGAAAGGATGCTCTGCAGTTCTGGTTGTAAGTGATATCAAGGACAGCAGCAGTACAACCAATGCGAAATATCCGACATTGCGCCGGATCGTCTTTGGGGCTTAACTGTCCTTTGTGGCAATGCCGCCGTTGATCGCATGTTTGGTGAACTTTGCGACTTGCTCACTAAGAAACGGAATCGATTGCAGGAAATGTCAATTGATTCATGTGTGGGTGATTTAGATCACCCGCAGATTTTTTTCATTCCCTCTTCATGGACCCTATATACATATTTGCAGGATTTAACGCAGCAGCTTCATATAAGGCAAACTGAAATCTGCAGGCTTGCCGTTGGAATGAATTTCCTGCCCAATCCGAACCCAATCCCAATGCGAATTTCCATTGGGATCCCAATAGATCCCAATCCCAACAGAAATCCCAACAGCCAGCTTCAGAGCTAAAAACGTACGAAAGTTAACCCCACATTATATCGGGCTTACCGCTTAGGCCTACCATATGTGATACGTTTTGAATTGACGAAGGCCACGGACGTAGGCCTAGGACTATATTGGCCTTAATAGTAATAGGGGATTTAATTGATTTTACACAATTATGCATAGGTCTATCATAATAGGTCTACTGCATGGCTAAATTTTGCACCGAGACTACCTTCACGTAGGACCCTATAGGTACGATATGTATGTACGAGCTACAAACACACTTGGTATTAATTCAGCCTATATCTCATAATGCGGTGCAAATAAACAGGTCGCCATGCGGGCTCTTTTTAAAGCCATTGCTCCTGCGCATGACAGTGTTACAGCGTCATACTACTACCCGTTCCAATCAATGCCTCATGCGCACGCGCAAAGCACGAGTCGGGGCACAAGAAGGCCTCCGAATTAAGCCACTATTTTTCGGAGGTAGGGAGGTTTAAGCCATTGAGTGGGGTAAAAGCTGACTGTGTCAATCTTTTATCACACAATCACACAGTTGAGCTCTCAATGCTCGAATTCGAAAGAGGCAAGGTCAGACTGAACACATTTGTAACGTACTGATTAATGTCAACGGTTACATGCATATTTTGCTGGGAGAGGGCTTATTCCGATCTATTTGGATTTATTGGGATTGTGGTGGAGTTTTGGTACCCCAATCCCAATAGCTATTGGGATCCCAATCCCAACGGCAAGCCTGGAAATCTGAAAAGGAAGACAATGCACGTAGAGAGTTGTGTTTAGGAGCAGTCGATCTTCTTTGGTGTTAATGTAAAATCATAAAAGCCCGACTTGTATCAGACAAGTAAATATGAAATGCATAAATCAGTCCCATGTGATATCGATTGATTCTCGATGTCAAGTAAACTGCGTAAAATTACTGACCTGCGCATTTATTTTGCATTTGAGCCGTTGGCAACACTGACACTTTTCCCATACATTTTTTATGATGATTTTAAAGAAATCTTTTTAGATGCAGCGAATCAACGTATGGGTTTAAAACTGCAGTTCAACTCTATGGGATAGCTAATGTAATCGAATCGAATCTTGAATTTGAGCGTCAGTCACATAACGGAAGCCATCGTCGCTCTTGGTAACAAACTCATGGGTTCATTTCAGCCATCTTCTCATCTATGCATGTCAATTGTCAAATTGAAGATGTTTCATTTCAATATGAAGTCAACAAAGAAATATGAAAAGAAGCATGCAACAGTAATTTTGATCTCGAGTTTCGATAACTTTTGAACTTAAAATGTCGATTGGCGATGCGTCAATCAGTCAAATCATAAACGGCAAAATCACTATTCAGTTCAACGGTAGTTAGAAAACCCCGTTCGTTCAGTTTACTTGTTCATCAGTGAATGGATTTAAACCTCTTCCACGCACTCAAAAGTTCGAACGCATTAAAGGACATATAAACATTATAGAGGATGACATGAATACATTGTATGCCAAAGATTATGGCTACAGACTTAGTTCTTTTCGCTTAATCAGAGAAACCATAGAAAATTTCAGTTATACAGAATGCTCAATCTACCTTCCAATTGGATTTACTTGTGTTTCTCTTTGGTACTCTCTCACTAGAAGCGGAACCGGGTAGAACTAGGCAGACGCGCAGATTCGTATTTAGGTGAATGCTGCATCATTGTGCGACAGTCCCATTTTCGGCTTTGTTCCTTGCAGAAGCTTGTGCTGGCGGGTGCGATTATTCTGGATGTTCCCCGTGTTCCGCCTGTAAAGACGGCTACATCATAATTCGACCTTTATCTTCCTATTCCCTTTTTTCCATTTCAGTCTACCGTTGAAGAGTTTTACACTTCTCAGTGTGCTAACAGTATCTACGATGGGCTTCTCCAACACCTCGGTGGGATATTTGAATTATCCAACACATGTGATCTTCAAGAGCTGCAAACTTATTCCGACAATGATAGGTGGAATTCTCATTCAAGGTAATTGAAAAGACAATGTTTGTTGTCATGCACTTTATTTACATGTCCTGATCATTGCAGGAAAACGATACTCGATTTTGGATTTTATTGCTGTACTTTGTATGTCAACCGGAGTCGCTGCATTTACATTGGCAGACAGCACGGTGCAACCAAACTTCAACCTTTATGGTGAGTTGAAGTCTTTCAAAGGAGAAGTCAGGTCTTTGACAGTTTTTCTACAATGTACTGTTTGAATTTTAGTCAGTCTCTTAACTAATCAATGAATTTGTATATTGACAAAAGCGTACCGTTAGCGTGGCCTCGTCCCACCGCCGACTTCGGTACGATTACTGGGTCAGGCAAGTGCGGTCGGGGAATCAAGGGTGTTGGTGTCTTTTATTGACTTAATCGTTGTCAGTCTCTTCAAATAATCAGTGATTTCGTACTTAAAAAAGATAGGATGTTATGAAGTTACCGCGAGAATTAAAAGGGAAGCAACGATATCTCTAATTACCTATATATTAACTTCATTGACTGGTGTGCAGGCATAAAGGCAGTTGCACTTTCATGAATAGCCATCACCGCATTCTTTAACTGACCCAACAATGCAATGAATATACATTGATCAATGCGAGAACAGAATAAGCTAATGTTGTTCCGTTGGTTTCAGGTGTCTTTCTTATATCAATGGCCTTGTGTGCTGATGGTGCTATTGGAAATGTTCAGGAGAAAGTGATGAAGACATCAGGAGCTTCAAATGTAGAAATAGTGAGTTATCAATGTGAAATAAAGCATGTTCAGAAAATTGTAGCTGTCTATTCCTTGTTGTAGATTCTCTATTCATATGGCATCGGATTCATTCTCATCTTTGTTGGAGTGCTCGGCTCAGGAACTTTCTTTCCGGCCTTCAGCGTTTGTCTGCAGGTACGTGAACCATCAGAAATAAGAAATCTAATTTATTGATACTATGGGTATGCAAAAGAAATGAACTTCTGCATCATAAAATAAGCGACAACAGTGAACGTTCAGCAACATTGGAATGAAGTGAAAAGTCGTGGCTAAAGAAAGTAGCGAAGGGAGTCAATCAAATCTAGGAAGTTTTAAAAGTGAAACTAGTAGATAGGGACATTTTAAGCTTTTAATGGCTATATGATTGGGGAGCAATGGTTGAACGTCCACGAGTTCACTAGGTTCAGGTTGCGACCCCTTATGAACTACCTACTTGGTGGCGGGTGTCGGTCGTGGTCCGTGGATACTGCCATCCTACCCGCCGGTAGTTACTAAATCAACCACAATTGAGTGCTGGGCGGCTGGGAATAGCCTAGCTTACCTGTACAATGCGGGAGGGTAGTGGAACCCTGGTGGAGGAAGTGCCATCGAAACAACTTTGCTACCCACACTTCGTAGAGAAGGTAACTGTAACAAATCTTCTACTGCCTTGGTAGAGAGCCAGATGACATAATGGGTCCCCACCCAGACAGAAAGGGTTGACGTTCGGAAGAGGATCAGGTCACAAAAATACTGCTTCAATACTTGTATGGAAATGGCAATGAGCGAAATGGGCAGGATGCAGCCCAGTGTACCTCGTGGGCATCTCCACAAGCCTAGAAAAAAAGAAAGGTGGGAGGCGGGAACTCATGCGCAGCGGCTAATGACGGTACGCTGCCTGAAGCGCTGCGCAGAGGTGACGTGGTTGACAAACTGATAGTTTGAACATGGAATATTGGATCCATGTCCGGCAGAGCTGGCGAGTTAGTGGAAACGTTAAGACAGAGACGCGTGGATATCTGCTGCGTCGTTCAAGAAGCAAGGTGGAGAAGGAAAAGAGCAAAATGGCTTGGTCCGAGTGTTTGAGGTTCAAGTTCTTCTGGAGCGCTGGCGAAGATGGGCCAGTAGGAGTGGGCCTGTTGATAGCAGAAGAAATAGTGGCGAATGTAGCAGCAGGCTAATGGTGTTGAAGTTGTTGAAGCTGTTAATAAACCGCCGTCCTTTCACCATTGGTAGCGTTTATGCCCTTCAAGCAGGAAGAAAGGCGGACGAAAAGGAAGAATTCTGGAAATCAGTGCATGATTGAATGCGAAATGTCAACGCAACCGAATCTATTATCCTCCTTAGTGACTTAAATGATCATGTGGGTTCTTGGAAAATCGACGATTCCTCGTGCACATTGACGGCAAGACGAGTAAATGGTGAGCCCAGAAAGGACCACAAGGATCAGTCCTCGCCCCGATTTTGTTCAATTTGTACATGAGTGACCTCCCAGATACCCAGAGCAGAAAATTCATTTATGCTGATGACATTTGCTGCGCTCACCAAGAAAAGGAGTTCGCCAAATTAAACGAAATTTTGAACAGCGACATGGAAAAGATGGCAGCATATTGCAGAGACTGGAGTCTTCGACCTAGTGTGATGAAAACCGTTGCATCGAGCTTCCACCTCAATAACAGCCAATGCGAAACGGCGCTGGACATTTATATGAACGGCACTCGTGTCAAACACGATTATTCTCCAACCTACCTCGGTGTGACAAAGACAGAAGTTTGACTTACAAGAGCCATCTTCAGAAGCTCGCAATGAAAATCAGGACTAGAAATAACCTCCTTCAAATGCTTGTCGGATCACGATGGGGCGCTGGAGCTACCACCTTACGAACAACAGGATTAGCCCTCTGTTATTCAGCGGCGGAGTACTGCGGACCCGTGTGGTGAAGATCTGCCCACTGCAAAGTCATTGACGCACAATTAAACTCTACCATGAGAATAATAAGCGGATCAATTAGACCAACTGAAATTGAATGGCTTCCAACGCTATTTAACATCGCTCCTCCTCATATCCGACGAGAGTTGAGCACTAACAGATTGCTCGATTCCATAATGGCCATGCTCGAACTCCCTATAAACAATGATCTTTTGGATCATCCTAACCTGAGACTCCATTCTCGTCATCCTATCTGGCGAAACCCACCTCAGAACTTTGACCTCAACAGATCATGGTGGGAGCAATTCCCAGTCCGTAACCGAGATCTGATAAGTGATCCGACGCGTCCCCTTCCAGGCTTCCAACTCCCTCGTGGCTTGTGGTGGGCCCTCAACAGATACCGAACTGACGCTGGCCTTTGCGCTAGCATGCTCTACAAGTGGGGCGTACGTGACTCCCTTAATCGCGACTGTGGACTTCCACAAACAATGCTTCACATCAATTAACAGTGTCCTTTATATTCTCTATCTGGTGGTGTTAAGGAACTATCATCTGTCTCAGACAATTATTCTGTTCGCTGGCTTCAACATCATGCCATGTTGTAATGATCATTATGCATACGAATATATATATATATATATATATATATATATATATAGTTAAGCATTTCAACATAAATTCTAACCTCAGCTGCTACTCCAGCAATGTGATATACGTTATCCGTTGTAAAATATGTAATAATGATTATTACATCGGTCAAACTGGAGGCTGTTTTCGAAATAGACTTACTGTGCATAGACAACAGATGTTTAGACCGCAATACATGTTGTTGGATGTAAGTCGCCACATATCTAGGTGCGCTGCGAATATCACTTCACCATGTAATAAATTTGAGGCCGCACCCATTTTCAAAATGTCTCCGACATCCACAAGGATTGATCGGGAACATAAAGAAAAATTGTTTATGTCTATGCTTCAGCCCAAGCTGAATAGAAGTTGATTTTATGTATCTATGCCTAATTTCGATAATTTTGAAATATATTTCATTCCCATGACTAGCCTCATGAAATGAGGTGAAACCGGTCGGGAATCAAGATCCTTTTGTTTTTCCTGAGTTGTATTGGATTTTCTTATATATATACAGTATAATCCCGTTATAACGTACACCGGATATAACGTACACTCGGTTATAACGGACACATAAAATATTCCCGGCAAAATTTCCTATCTGACCCATATTAAAACACCCTGGTTATAGCGTACATGGCTATAACGTACAATTGGATATAACGGACACAAATTTCACTCCGATGGAAATTTAACGTACAAGTCCGCTTGTACTTATCTCATAGTTCCTGACAGTAGTAGATTTTCTCAGCAATATTTCTTTGTAAAAGTGTTAGAAGTACAACCAACCAATGAAATTCTCGCCAGAAAGTTTGAAATTATCGAGAGATTCGCCATGTTGATATCAGAGCAAACTTTTATATCTCAGCGTTCAAGCATGTCTCGCAAGCGTCAATCACTCTCTTTTGAAATGAAAAGGTCCATCTGTGAGCAGATAGAAAAAAAGTCGAAGACTCAAGCGGAGCTACGGCTTGTCGAGAGCAACAATAAACACGATATGGTCGCAACGGGAAAAGTACAAAACGAGCTGTTTCAGTGATAAAACGAAGAAAATGCGGAAAGGAATCTATGAAGATGTTGAACAGGCGCTAATGACATGGCTTGTACAAGCACGATCTTTGGGTGCACCGGTAACGGGACCGCTGCTCAAGGAGAAGGCCAATCAATTAGCTGCACAACTCGGACAAACTGACTTCAAATGCAGTGACGGGTGGTTTGACAGATTCAAGGCCCGACATGATGTGACTTTTCGAATCGTCAGTGCAGAATCAAACGATGCTCCACAAGCTGCTATTGATGACTGGCAGAAGAAATTGCCTGCGATCCTGGCTAGCTTTGATCCATGCGATGTTTTCAACGCAGACGAAACGGCCCTTTTCTTTCAACTGCTTCCAAGTAAAACTTTTACCTACAAAGGTGATCCATGCCATGGAGGGAAAAATAGCAAGCAACGTTTGACTCTGATGATTGGCACAAACATGGATGGATCTGAGAAACTCCCCATTTTGGCTATAGGAAAGTCAGCCAAGCCTCGTTGTTTTCAAAACGTCAAAAAGCTGCCAGTGACTTACCGAAACAATAAGAAGGCATGGATGACGAGCACGTTATTCCGAGAATGGATTGAGAATCTTGACAATTACTTCGGCAAGAAAAAGCGGCGCATTCTACTCATCGTTGACAATTGTTCCTCGCATGATCCTGCTCTTTCTACTTCCCTGAAGAACATTGATCTCAAATTTCTACCCCCAAATTGCACAAGTCACCTCCAGCCATGTGACCTTGGCATCATAAAAAATCAAAAAGTTCATTACCGACGTCGTCTTTCACGGAAACTATTGGAGGCCATCGAAAACAATGAAGCGGACAATTTCCATGTGGACATTCTTCAGTGTTTGCGGTGGATCCGAACTGTGTGGGAAAATGAAGTATGTCAGACAACGATAGCTAACTGCTTCCACAAAGCTGGATTCACTAGGGAGAAGGAAGTTGAAGAAATCAATGTAGACCCTCTTGAAGCTGAGGATGCTTTAAGAGATCTTGGAAACATTTTCGAACGCATGCGTAGCTTTGACTTTGTGGTTTCTGGCTCCGCCGAAGACTTCGCCAGTGCTGATGACATTGTCTACACGACTCAAGCGCTGTCTGACAGAGAGATAGCGCGAAGTATAAGAAACGATCAGGATATGTGTGAGTCCAGCAGTGATGAAGACGAAGTAAGTGCATCTTTGCCACCACCAACTTCGACTGAAGCGAAGGAAGCAATTTCTACTCTTCAGCGCTACCTTGAGTTCGCTGGAGCTAGTGACGAATTATTCCTATCATTAAGCAAAGTAGACAGCTACCTACATCATTTGCCACACAAAAAGCAGACTCTTGTAACTTCCTTCTTTAAACCACTGTGAATATTTAGCTATAAGAGGCTAAAGCCTAGCCAAAGTTTGCATATGAAGTTGATTATGACACCTGTAATTTGTAGACCTATTTGCAATTTGTGCTGCCAGTGATTTGCAATGACTTATGCTTTAAGATTATGATTTATATGCATGTCTCTAATCATGATTATTTAAGTGTTTTTTGTGTCAAATTACTTGTTCTGATCATGCCACATCAAAAAAGTAAGTGTATAGAGGCAGTCTAGATAACAAAATATGGGAAAATGCCTTACCCTAGATATAACGTACATCGGATATAACGGACATTTTTTTTATTCCCGTGAGTGTACGTTATAGCGGGATTATACTGGATATATATATATATATATATATATATATATAATATAATCGAATTAGTTTTATGAAGAAAAAACCATCCAATTCGGTACTCCGAGTTTCATGCGTCTATTGACACAATCATCAGCCGAATGAATTTCATACAGCCAAAATTCTTGCAGCAATACCGATAACATTAATCAGAGTACATCAATCAAATTAAAGTAAGGAAAGATAGAAAGCTATGAAATGTACTTAAAGCATGCACTGTGCATCACGTCATTCTGAAGTTGCAAAGCAAATATTTGTTTTTGTGCCTACACTTTGACACCAGTTCACTTCTGCTGTTAAGAAGATTTTTGTCTCTGCTTCTCAAAATGTAGTACTTTTCATAAGAACATAAATAACACTTCGAATGTCCTGGCCTGTAGGGTTTACATTTTTTGACGATTTTCCAAGTAATTTTTGGGGTATTGTTTCTTTCCTTGAGCTTCCAGTATTCTTTGGATAATTGCGTTTCATTTTTATACTTTGCATGGTTGAACGATTTCTTATGATTTGCGTACCTCAATTTGAAACTGCCTTCACTTATCCCGATGTATTCTCTTTCAGTATAATTCGGATCTTCACATGCTATTACCGCTGAGTACACGATGTTATCTGACAGGCACTCGTTTCCGAGAGGACAATTTTCTTTATTTGTACAAATGCAAGTTTTCTTTTTGACTTCTTCTTTCTGCAAAACACTTGTTGTGACCATTTATTATCCTCTTTACATTGGGCATGGAGCTGTAACTCAGCTTCAAAGTATTCCGGTTAAAAATCTTTGAGAATTTGTGACCCGGTGAGAAATGCTTACCAATGAGAGTCAAAAAATGTCTGCCGATGTTCGTTGCAACATTCTTACTAAAGGGCGGATTAAACCAAATATATATATATATATATAAATGTGGATCGTCAAAGCGACGGCTATGAAGGAGTTCACGGTGGTAGAGGCTACGGAGTTTGAAACAACGACGGAGAGAGCATTTTCAAAATCGGGAGCATGTTTGATCTGCCTATATGCAACACTTTCTTTATGAAACCGGAGAACCATCTTATTGCCTATAATTGCGGTGGCAAGAGGCAGATATACATGTACTTTGTCTTTGTCCGAAAGAGAGATTTGAAGAAAATTCTGAATGTGAAGAGGGCAACACCAATCGAAGAATGTACCCAACAACACAGCCTTGCAGTCGCTGATTAATTCACCAAGAAAATGAAACCCAACAGGAAAAGTTTGTCTACAGGGGACTGAAGTTATGGAAACTTTGACCAGGCCGTCCGTGAAAAGTTTGAAACCGAAGTGAAAAGACGAGCGAGTGAAGTAGAGATTGCGACAAATGTGGAGGAAATGTGGACTGCAGTGAGGAGCATTCGGCTCGAGGCAACTGAGTTGGCATGCGGAAAAACTGAAGATCCCGCGTGCACGAGGGAAACCTGGTGATGTAGCGATGAAGTGGAAAAATTGCAGAGAAGCAGCATTTGTCGAAGAAGCAAAAGTCAGGTCAGGAGACTGATGACGAACGTTATCGCGAGGCTAGACGTAGCTCAAGGCAAATAGTGTGGAGCGCTCAACAAAGGAAAATGTGCGAGTTGACGAACGTTTTGGAACATCGCTACTCTGGACAAGCCATCTCCAAAGTTACGAAGCAAATGAAGAATGAGAGGGAAGATCTCACTCCTCTTGGCTTAGGAGGGAAACTTGCTGACTATTGTGTTGAGGTTACTTGAAAAGTGGTGAAGCTTTATGATCTCTTTATTGAACACTCAAAATCAATTGGAGAACCTTCAGGAAGCTATGCTGAAAGATGGTACAGGCATTAAATTGTCAAAAACGGATGTAGCCATTGCTATACGAAGATGCCACAAAAGAAGAGTTACAGGACCTTCTGGCATCGTTCTCGAAATTATCGAAGCTTCGGGAGATCTCGCGGTAGACTGATTAACACATCTGTTCAATGTTATATTTGTGAAAGAAAGTAATCCATCTGATCGGCAAAAAGCGTCACCACTACATTATTCAAAGGCACAGGCGATCCTCAATCATTCAATCCATATGGAACCATTAAACTCATGGACCCAGACGATATTTGAGCGCACGTTGGTCCAGAGACTGTCACCATTTTTTTTGAGTTCATTGAGCTGAATGCAATTTTAGTTTATGTCAGGTAGGTGAACCACTGACGCAATATTTTTGATCCGTCAACTCTAAAAAAGGTACCTCGAAAAGAAGAGCAGCCTGCACCTGGCCTTCGTCGACCTCAAGAAGGCCTTCGATCGTGTCCCTCGCACGGTTGTGAGTTGGGATTTATCGAGTCTCGGGGTTTGCGAGTGGTTGGTGAGAGCGATCATGACTCCATTTGACGGCGCAAAGTCGGTGGTAAGATGGAATTCCGGTGTAAGCAAAGAGTTCGATGTAAGTGCAAGCGTTCACCAAGGATCGGTCCTAAGCCCTGTTCTGTTCGCATATGTGAAAGAAGTCGTTGCAAAGAACGTGAGAACTGACTTGCCTTGGTAGGCTCTCTTTGCTGATGATCTCCTCCTGGTGGCAGATAGTGAGGATGAGCTTGCGGGCAAACTGTCATCATGAAGGGGCGCTCTACACTATAAAGTCCTGATAGTGAACTCCAGCAAGATAAAGGTCATTCTATTATACCCTGGTAAGGCGATACAGGACCTTCTGGCCTTGGCTTATGTGTAGTGTGACGCAAAGGTGTGGGTTCAAATTCAATCAAGTGTACAATATGTCAATGTTGAACTCATAAGTGTTGCAGTCCGCAGCAGCTACGTTCGTGCGCGGCCGATGTATTGTGAAGGGGGAAATAAGAACCGACCAAGCTCCATCATTTGGAGACAGTGATCTTTTCATGGTTGATGAGGAAAGCTGCGAAGCAGTGAATACTTTTCGTTACCTCGGTGATGTCATTGATGCTAGCGGAGGAGCAAGTCATGGCGAGGATCCGGAACTGTTGGTGCTGATTTCGTGAACTGGAGCAACTGTACTTTCAATGCAGGCAGTCATCTAAAACTCGTGTGTGCGCACCAGCATGTGGTATGGCAGCGAGACTTGGGCCAAGTCATCAGAGTGTTTGAGGCGTCGAAGTGAACGAAATGAGGATTGTCTGTTGGATGGGCGGAGTCTCCTCTCGCGACCTCATTTCCAATTAATAGCTCAGAAGACAAATGTGCCTGGAGCCTATCGGTGACACAATAAGAAGACGACGCCTAAGATGGCGTGTCATGTGTGCAGAAAAGACGAATGTCAGTGGGTGAAGCGCGTGCGGAAATAGCAAGTGGATGGTCGCCGACCTGTTGGACGTCCAAAGAAATCATGGCGTTCACATCAAAGAAGACCTTCGAGCGCTCGGACTCCGTACAGAAGATGCAAGCGACTGAATGACGTGGAGAACTGCCATACAAGCGAACCGTCTTACTCAACATGGATGGAGCAATCGACGTTAAATGATATAAATAAGTAAGTATAAGTATGCCACTTATGGGAAAGTAGTGCACGCAGAAATCCATTATCGCAAGCGTGATAGGTCAAAGACAAGTAAAATTATTTATCAGTGGGGTCACTGAGAAGGGATGCGGAATTGGTAGTCAGATCTCTCCAATGGGTGTGAGGGAGGACAGAAGGCGATGCAATTTTATCTCATTCCTGGAGATTCTGCCCATATGATACCGAATACTCAATTTCTCTTGATGATGATATTTCCCTGTCCTAAAATCCCTATCGATCATCTGACTACATACATGCAATTTACATGTTTTTTGTGTAGGAAGGTTATGTAAATCATATAGAATTATGTAAATGTTATTGAAATACTTAGAAGATCTTGCAGTACAGCTTTTCTGTTTTTGCTGTTAAATGTTTGTATTTAATCATGCTAGATAAAATACTCTTAGACAGTTGTTTCAAGATTTGTTAATTTTGGTATTCTCCAAGCGCCTTCTCTTTTTTATTGACAATAATATGCTTGGGGTGATGTGTGATGAGGCATTGGAAAAACCTTGGAAATCTGTAAATTCGGAATCCAAGCATTTCTAAAATGCAATTTTTAACGTTAATATATTTCGACCAGCTTTTTGATAATCGTCATCAGTAATGATTCTGCATGGAGACATAATTCATAATTCATGCGCAGAGGATAGCATAGAGGGATAAATAAAGTGATATCGCTAAAGTAATTACGGAAATAAATTGAGTTCGATGGCGAGGAAGTAAGTGGGCCTCTATGATGTCTCTTCCGGGTTATCGAATTTTGTTGTGATTTCTGTTCTTTGTCAGCACCACAGCGGGCATTCTTTCTTTTCCACCAAACTCTTACGATTACCATCGTGTAGCGATGTCATTATGCTAATCTCTCTACGCTATCACCCCATGCATGAATTTTGACCTTTGTCTACCTCTAAAATTCTTCCCTCTGACGATGACCAAAGAATTGGTCGAATTATGTTATAGTTCATGACAAAAAAACTGAAAAATAGCATTATAGGATTGCTTGGATTCGTGATTTATTAGGCTTGGAATGATCTTCACCTTGAGAAATAAGTGACATATATTGTGAATTAGTTTAGTTTCTCTGATTTGTATTTCAGTATCCTATACAAACCTACGGCTACGCTGTTCTCTTCTCACTTACTGGTTATGTTGGCGTGCAGTTCGTTCTTCTTCTTGTCAAAGTATTTGGAGCTTTACCTGCAGTCACTGGTAAGAAAGTGAAGATGTTTTTCATTTTTTGTTTTAAGATTCTTTAAATGAACTTTGCAACATAGTTTCGATCTCTGAACTATTAACAGGAATGAAATTAGATCAGCCGTAAATCAAGTTGCCATTCAAAGGATTTGGGGCTAGTTGGACTTGACCCTACTTCCACAGGTTATATAGTTTAAGTCTGCCAGCTGAGCTACGACGGATGTCACCGGACCAATGGCAGGAACAAGACCTTGCCATCACTCATCAGTTGTCGTAGCAATTATGATCAGTGAACAAATGTTCCGTCACAATTGCGAGACCAGTAGCGGGGTTCGATGCCCACCAAAGCATTTGAAGCCTTATTCTAATTACAATTAACAAAATGAATGAAATGAAATTCACGATAGTCATTTTGCCATGCAAAAGATGTGGCTGTGCCAGGCATATTTGAGGTGATTATCAAAAGCAAGTTAGGAAAAACTCCCCAAAGTTTTGGTCAATCGTTTCCTAAAAAGTTAGAAGTAAAAATTAGACGGGCCTTCGTCGTCCAGCGCCTTCAAACGGTCGATGGTAGCCATCTAATTTTTACTTTTTTGATAATAAAATGATCTCCTGTCGACTGGTCGACTCCTGTCGATTTTTAAAATACTTAATGTATTGATTGCAATGAGTTTTTAAGTAGTAAGGTATAAATTTTAGACGCGAAGGGGAAAAAAGAAAATCAATTAAAGCGATTAGAATTCTTTGCTGATATGGATAAAAAATACAAAAGTCACCATAGCTTCATGAAACAATCCTTCAAAATGATGCGGAACATTTATACACACGTATATTATCACAAACCAGATTAGGGAAGACCTGTATGTTATAAATACAAATGTATGCAATCGCACCGCATATTGATGCGGAGTAAATAAAGAACAAATATCAAGCTGATGTCTTAGTAGATCGAGTGAATGAAAGACCTGGAATGAGAAAGCATCCGGTAATAATAGTAAGGCTAATGGGACTTAGTGTCCGGTATCTATGTGAGCAGCCTTACAAATGGCATCCAAGAAACGAAATTAAGAGAAGGAGAATTAGAAAAACCAAATTTCTTATAATAAAAAATCATTTCTTGTTGTTCTTAGTAAATTAACCTTCTGATTTTTGAAGAACCGTACTTAGTCGTCCTAGAAGAATAAATTGAAATCGAAGAGTGCACGGTATCATGAAATGTCCCCTCTGAAGGCAAGTTGGGTGAGACTGATTGATTAGGACGATCTATACATTGTCTCCATGAGACATTCAGCATTACATTTATAATATAAAGTGCAGCTGTAATATCATTTTTGCACCAAATATCCTCAACTGATGTTCGCTCTCTTTCCAGTGACCACATGCCGGAAAGCTGTCACAATCATCCTGTCATTTCTCTTCTTCTCAAAGCCGTTCACGTTGAAGTAAGTGGACTAGTGTCATCTATGCACTGAATGACGAAGTGCATGTCTATGCAACGTCTATGCAACTCATCATGATGTTCAAGGTTCTGCAGTGGAACCTTTTTCACTCGCTTCTCTCACGAGGCTGAATAAACTATGGTGATAGCGGTGATGTCGCGATACAACACAGACTCAAACCCTGGACCATTGTGCCGTAGTGCGGCCAATGACCCTATTCTACCCGGAGAGCAGCGGCACGTATTTCCGATAATCAATCGAATGTCAAATTTGACCCATAGGAGCATTTGGGGTTGTCCTCATGTGTCCGATTTCCGTATGCAGAATATGCACGAATTTTTAAACTTCTAGGATAAATTACGAATTATACACGAATATTTACATTTATGTGAAAAATACACGCCTATATACGAATTAAACACGACTCTGGCAATTTGATAGATTGAAAGTGAAAATTGCACCTGTTAAGTTGAAGAAAATATTTATCTAGTGTGATTAGATAGTTGTATAGATCATCATGCTATCGTATGCTATGGTCTTGTAATTTTATGACATCATAGCGCATAGCGTCCGCAACTACTCCTTTGTTTTCTATTCAGAGAAGCCTCAGAGATGCTAGTGCAGTTGCAAAATCGACTTTTCTCACGTTGAACATGGCAAAACAAGTATAAAAAACTGGCCCAATCCAACAATCTTTAATGAAAAGTTAGAAATTACGCCAAAGCTAAAGCTTCTTGTAGACCGGTCGGCTAAGTTTTACAAGGTCCACAGAAAAATGTGACGGGGTTCCGATCCCCATGCCTGATAAGTATAGAGCTAATAGAGTAGCCCCGCTCGATATGTGAAGGGCTAAGGGGGCAATCCCCCGCCCGTTTGCATAGAGCTAAGGAGGTATGAATTGGGATAATAGAGAAACCACCTTCCTTCGCCCTAAAGACGCGATCCAATCGCCGGGAATGCATATGACTAAGAGGGCGAATCTCTCCCCCTAGTACTTCAACGACAAGAAACCGTTTTCCCACAGATAGGACTTTAAATATTCCTTTCTGAGAGACAAAACTTGTCCTACCTTGGGACAGGTTAACCAATCGGAAAATCTGCACTGTTTCAATCAATTGATATTGCAGGTATTCTCGTTGGAAATGTAATACAAAGACAGTTCTTGATGGATTGATCATTCTGATAGACGTACAAGCAGAGTGGGACCCGGACCCAGGTCTGGATTTTCGGAGACGCGAACAGGACGGACTGCGGATTTTGACGTATTTTAACTTACTTTGACGTCTTCTTAAACTTGACTTTTCTCATACTGCACAATCGAGTCCATCATGACAACCGCTAAGATAATTCATGATGCGGATATGAACCTCCCCGACAAACCAATGTTTCCTCCTAAAAGTGATTCTATAAATGGATTCAAAGACCAACGCCTTTAAACAGAACAAGTCATGAAAAAACGGTTTTTGCGACATGCGCCATAATTTTCAAAATATTTTGTTGGAGGAAGAAGTTATTGATGATAATATGTAGAAAATTCCCTTTCGGGCACCACTCATCATTATAGTCTGAATACGTATGTTTGCGAATATGAATGCATGCATTTAATACATATATCCATTCAAAATTGCATATGAATGGTGACTACGCATACGATCTTGAATACTCATGTCATAACTATGAATAGGAAGACATCTTGAATGAATCTTGAAATGCAATGGCTGGATACTCAAGCATAAGTACTGAAGATGCCTTGGTTATTCATTTCTTGATGGATTAAGTTGGGAAACCAAGTACTGAAGATTGCAATTATTTATTACGCTTTATTAGTTCCGGCAACCTCTAAGACCATCAGAGGCAGATGATGAAGGCCTTAGAGAAGGCTGAAATTAATAAAGCGTAATACATAATTGCAAAAAATGTAAAAAAGGCATACAACGGTGGTGCAGCACAGATCACAACCGACATGATGAGTGAAAAGGTGAAAATCATGAAGGGAGTGCGTCAGGGTGATACTTTATCACCAATTCTCTTCACAGCAGCATTATAAGAAATATTTCGAAGAGTAGACATCAGAGAAGGAATAAGCATAAACGGAAAAAAAACTAAACAATCGCAGATTCGCGGATGACATTATACTATTAGCGAATACAGAAGAAGACCTGCAGCGAATCATAACATCATTAAACGAAGAAGGAAGGAAAAATGGTATGAAAATGAACAAGAAGAAAACAGAAGTTATGTACAATGAAATAGCAAAGCGAACAACGCGACAAGGAATTCAAATTGATGGAGAAATACTAGAAGAAGTAAATGAATACCAATGCCAATACCTATTAGATGGCTAATAGCAAATAACGAAATTGGCAGAGAAATAGATTACAGAATAAATACTTGTTGGAGAAGGTTCGGACAATACAGCAAGCTACCCAAACACAGGAACATCCCAATATGTCTGAAACGAAGGTTGTTTGATACGGTCATATTGCCATCAATGACGTATGGTGCAGAAACGTGGACACTGACAAAACGACAAGAATGGAAACTGGCTGTGGCACAAAAAAGTATGGAAAGAGCAATACTAAACATCACGAGGAAGAACAAAATACGGAACGAGAACATCAGAGAAAGGACGAGAATCATTGACATAACGAGTAAAATCAGAACGATGAAGGGACACTGGGCAGGACACCTAGCCAGAATGAACAACAACAAATGGGCCAAGAAAGTAGCGGAATGGACGCCGCTAGAAAGATCAAAGCGAAGAGGAAGGACAATGAGAAGATGGAGAGACGATATTGAGGAAAAGAGCGGAATCAACTGGATTCAGAAAGCGCAAGATCGAAGAAGCTGGAGGAGGGAGTGGAGGCCATCTGCCTGCAGTGGCACGAAAGACTGATGATGATGATGATGAATACATAATTGCAGTCTTCTGTACTTGGTTTCCCATCTAAATTTACTTAAGCATAATTCACAACTTTGTTCACATACAAATTTAGCAGGGCTTGAAAATTATCTGTCAGGGTTGAAAATGATGACTGTTCCATGTATTGAGGCACGCGCCCGAAAAATCGGTCAAGTTGCCACTCCGCGTGGAAACGTAGCGTTCAATTGAGTGTATTCTGATAATCTGATGATGTCTTATTTTTCATCTTACTTCATTTTCTTTCAGGTATGTGTGGTCGGGATTATTTGTTGTATTCGGAATTTACCTCAGTTTATACTCTAAGAATCGCGAGAGTTGGAATTCGGCATTTAGGAGATGGTACAGCACACGAAATGTGCGGAAATATCCTACCACTATTGTTTGATCTGGGACATATAAAATGTGAAAGGAGAACGAAATCAGTATTTTGTGATCTGCTGAACATGAAGGATCCTGATTTCCACATTCGGCCAATTGACCCCTCTTTTATTCATTATTTTCGGGGAGATTCATCTCACCTATTATTTTGATAAGGTTTTTGTTTTGTATGAAATTCGTGTTATGAGAATATCGGAAATTTTTCAATAAGCATCGCAGTTTTTAAAGACGGGATTTTAGTAAAGGAAAGTGGCAGAAAATGAGAATACATGTGGTTTTGATGTTTTCCTATTGCTGAATTTGACGGGTAGGCCTATTCTTTTGTTAGCCGCTAGTGACATGCCACGCTCAATTTCGCGCAATTGTACATGACCCTAAACATCCGTGGCTATGCGTGACACTGCTGCAACATCTGTCGGCAGTCCTGTTATAGAGACTTTGCATCTCATGTGTCTGCATGTATCAGAGGCTAAACAATGTGATAGGACCTCACTTTCATGCTCAGGGAAGACAGAACATTTTTAGTGGTTCAAGCGGCAGCGCATGCAACTGTAGACGACGCGCAAACTATGAACGCTCGTCCGCGCGTATTCATAAACATTTCCCATATTTTTGACAGCATCAGATCACGTGATTGCTGACTCTTAGTGCAGCGCGTATCAGGGATGCGGAGTCGGAGCCCCGAAGTCCTATCATTTTTGCTGGAGTCGGAGTCCTATCAAATGATAGGACTCCGGCCTACACTGTACACTGTAAGGCACGAAATTTCCCTTGAATTAGGCACGAAACTTATTAGGCATCAATTCTAACCAACACAAGGCACGAAGCCGTGGCGCCTAAGTTCGTGCATGCCTAATTTTTCTCTTCGCGAAATACATCTTCTACATGCTCCTGGTATCAGTAGTAAAATCCTTGCCCTTATTTATTGCTACATCGTAAAATTCTCTTCCGTTAATTATTCTGAATTAAAAGAAAGAAAAAGTTTCTATAATTCGATCATGCATATATTAAATTTCAAATGAATAAGAAGCAAAAAATTGGATTTCTAGTATGCACAAAGGGAATTACTTTTTGAGAATCTGAACAATTCAGCATCGATGCATATATAAAGTACCATCAGATTTCATGAGCATTTAAAACTATAAAACATGCTTCCCGAAAAGTCTGAATAATTCATATAACACGATTCGAGTATACTTGGCAAACTTCCAGGACATATGCCGGCTATATTAAAATCAAAACGTTCAGAGATTTTGTTCTACATTTACAAAGCGTGTCCTCTGAAATAGAGCGAGTCAAAAAAGCATACAGTGAAAGGCATTCAGTAAGTTAAAACGTTTTTTTGCAGCAAAATTCTTAATAAATTAGAATGTCATGGAAAACTTAGTTAAGGAAATTCTTGAACACTGTCTTCTTCCAACGAAGTTTCAAATTGACTATTGTCAAAATATTTTTTATAGAAATGTACAATAAAGCTTTGAAGCACAATTTTTTAGTTGCATTTCAAATCATTCAAATCAACACGAAAACGAGTTTGGACAAAATTCGAGGGAATGCTTGGAGCACAACAAGGCCGTCAATTGTCTGCAGAGTCCCTCATAATGATTGAGTATTTATATTGCTACCATAGGTGCATAAAAACAAAGCTAAGGCGATTGACACCGAATGGATCAACAAACTAATTGCAACGTGCATCTTATACAGATAATAGAAATGTCACAAAGTTAGTTTCGCAGCATGAAAAGATTGAACATGTTTGTCTTGAAGTCCAGTAGGGATGACGATCAAACATCATAATGGGGTAGTAAATTCCAATCGACAATGACTCTCTGGGAGAAAAAATGTTCACGAGAATGAACTCTTAAAAATTTTGAAAACGCTTCAAGTCACAACCGCAAGTCCGCAAGTTGAAAAAAGTATCACAGAGAGTCAGTCTAAGATATCAAGTCGAAGACGTTGAGGGATTGGAATTCTAAGGATTCGTAGACGGTCTTCGTAGGAATGCCCGTATAATGGCGCCATCAGTATCAAGAATGACCCCATTTAACGAAGTTCCAGAGGGGCTGAAGATATTCCACCAATATGTATTAATTCCTGAAAATAGAGAAGAGCATGTAAAAATAGACTATGATTGTCTTTTATTCGCAATTTGTTCATCATTGTTCATAAATGAAGATGGCAAAATCCCACACAATTGAATGTACGAGTAAGTCATGTACACACATAAGCATCAAGGATTGTCAAAATTAATTGACCCCAATTACTTTTTAATTAATTGGCGCCAATTGATTGATTGGTTGATACACCAATTTCAATTAATTAATTAGCTAGAATAAAGAATCTCAATTCATTGATTGATATTTTTGATCAATGTGTCTCAACACATTGATTGAGGATTTTCTTATTTTCAGGAATACAACTCAATTTATGGTCAGATTAAACTGTCTGCAGATAATTTCAGCTATCTCTACCATTGATTATACTGCCAGTGTAGCTGGATTTCTGAAGTGTTCAGCATCCTAACCAAAGCCTTTAATAGCTTCGATTTAAATATGATGGAGGCTTTGTACATAAAAAAGTCTAACCCTGATCTGAAAAGACAGTTGAACCATGATGAGGACTTAACTCTTAGACTGCATATACTTGCCTTTAACATATATCTTGCGCTTCATAGTATACATGAAGGCCTACAGCATTTTTCCAAATGCCAGCTGCTTTAAATAATTCTACTCAAAAATTTACCAAAATATTACATAATACTCTTTAAATGTTCATTCTCACATGACACCGGCTTTGGCCTTGCGGTGGAGTGTTTGCTCTGTGTCCGGGTGAACTTGGTTCAAACTTTGTTTGGATTAAACCGAAGACTTTTAAAACAGGTACACTCTGCATTCTTGCTAAATACTCAGTTCTTAGAGAATCAGAGTGGGATAAATGACAACTTGGCAACAATGATGAAAGGTTTCGTGCCTAATGTGCCTCCGAGTATAAATACGGTTCATTTATTTAATGACGATATCATATTTCGAAAATTTGGACAAAAGCCGTCGCTCGTTCAGACATGGAACGTCAACGTCTGTCAGTGAGGGAGATTCTTCATTCATTTGGAATTTCAAAAAATAGATGACTGAAAAATGACGCTTCCTTGATTACGACAAATAATTTAAATGGATGCACTTGAGATAAAATCCCGACATGTTTCGTCTTGTGTACAGTGTCAATGGTGCTAGCGGTTGATAGAGAATTCAAATTTATCATTGTCAGTATCAGTAAATGACGACGCTATGTTGTTTTGTGTATTAAGTTAATCAAGCTATAACTAAACCGCCGTCATGAACAGATCTGATGATTTGCCACTACACAGCAATATATGGTAAATTTGTATAATTCTCCAACAACTGCCAGCACAGGGATCGCAATTCACCTAAGGAAAAAACGCAGAATCGGGAAAAACCGGGGCTTGAATGCATAAATTTGAAATATTCACATCAGACAAAATTTCGTGAAAAACGGAAAAGCCGTAAAATTGCGATCCCTGCACCAACACCATTGACACTACACAGGATGAAGCATGTTGAGATTTTATCTTAACCACAACAATTTGAATTACTAGTCGTAACCAAAGGAGCGATATTTTTCAGTCATTTATTCTTTGAAATTCAAAAATACATGGAATTGATTCCAAAGCGGAACGTAAGTGGATATATACAGAGGATAGAATCTGTCAGTCAATTAGAAATGAAAAATATAGATTTGATCATCTATAATAGCAATAAATGCTGATTAAAAGAATTTCAGTGCATGAATTGTATCACTGAACTTTTGCTTGAATCTTTGCATCAATTTAACTTCAATCGTTTTACTAGTGCATAGCTAACTTATCAAAATTTATTTGACTAGTCTCTGTCTACAGTATCTGCAATATTTGTTAACGGAAATGTATTTTGTGTTTATTCATCCATAATAATTTGACGCTGTAGTACCAATGCAACCAAAGCTAGTACCAACTTTCTAAAAGGGCTTACACCGAATTGAAAACCAAGCATTCTAATAATACATGTAAGCAACCCATCTTTGTCATCTTTATTCAGATACGTCTATACATGAAATAAACGGCGCGATCGTTTCTTAGCCGAGACTTCGATGTGTTGGTATTGGTCTGAATATAGTCTACTAAATTTGATGCTGCTATTAACATGAGCGAGCGGATAGCTAAATGTTATTTGACATTAACAGACTGGAGAAGTTTACTCAACAACTTTAAATTGAGAAACCTCTAGAGAATCCATCCAACAGGGTATAGCACTAAATTTTCAGTTAAAACAACTGAGCAAGATCAATGTGATCCAATCCGTAGATATGTTGACAGGCATTTTGATCTTAGTCAGTATGTAGAAATCATCAATTGTCTAGAAGTTAATCTAGTACAAACAAGCTTTCTCAAGCAGGCCTACAGGCCTATGAGATGAATTAAATTGCTGGATTCTTGACAAGGGCTAGTTGGAAAAGCAGATAGAAACTGTGAATCCACCACTCTACCACTGATGTCGAAACAGCCTGAAATTCGATAGTTGAATTATCGAAGAAATCAAGCTAGCCTACTATTGAAATACTTTATCCTCGTCTACATGGATAACTTGAGAAGATAATTCGTCTAATTATCGGATAAGTCTAGTGCCTAATCGAGTACAAACATAAGCTCAAATGATAGATGCGAACCATTGTCTTCACTAAGCTTGAAAAAATCTTCAGAAATCGAAGTTTGATTGGGAAAATGTAAAAGAAAAACTGGAAAACTAATTCACCAGGTCAATTAATGAAATTCATGAAAACAAACTTTATAATGCATAATGTGCATGTTATTTAGAAAAATTAATCTTACATATGGAGTTTACTGAAACTAGAATTGCTTTTCCTTCGTTGTTTAATTGAAACTTTGGAACGGTGAAATGAAAAGATAGGCCTGTATAATTAACCGAAACTTCGGTCAGTTCCCTAAGGAGGCTCTCACCAGATAATATTTTTCATTGAATAATTATGGGCATGAGAGTTATTATCGCACACGTTTGTACAAAACACAATACTTTCTTTTGTCGACATTTCTCAACACTTTAATCCTAACACTATTCGCGATTTCACAGGAGCGACTAAATGGTCCGAAAAAAATGCTTTTTTGACACATTTAACCACACAAAATATGGTGCATAATAATAATTTCAAATTTACAACTTTTGCGTTCAGTATAAAAATGGGTTGGAAGAAGTCGGCATTCCCCAGTTCACAAGGAAGCGCAGTATTTTGTTCACCGTCCACGCTAATATTCTGTAACCCCACTGACTACCTATTAATTACCGTAAAATATGACGAGTAGTCCGTACTCTTGGGACCATGATTTCCTATCTTTCACAAAGCGCGCCATCTGCTCTTTTTATAAATCAAATTCTCTCAGTCAATGCCGAAATATTTGTCTGGTTATTCGCATTTTGGCACACTGTTGCCGGTATTTGTGGGTAATCTCCCCCACGTTTTCAAATTTGTCTAAAATCCTTAGAATTGAATCAGTCGTCACACAAATTCAGCTCCAAATTTTTGAGATTATCTTCTATGAAAAATTTTATCAAATCGGACAGGTGATTTTGAATTTTAGATGACAAATTGAAGTGTAAAGATGTCAGCAACTTGATCTGACTTCGTCTGTTCGACGCATTATTGTTGTGTGCATTGTTCTCTCTCCCTCTCCGTCTCATCATTGCTGTCTAAAATCTTCCATGACCACTACTAGGGTGCGGCGATGTTTTATTTTCCCCAAAGATCGATTTAATTTCAATTTTTAAGAAAAATTTTGATTTTTTTTCCGATTTCGATTTTTTTGTAAACCAAAAAAGAAATCATTTCAAAATAGTCTGAGCTTTATTTTCTAATTACGTGTAAGTGGGCGATACATGTTTGACAAACGTCTCAAAATATCGGCCAATGCTGAATCATGTGAGAGCATATTGTGAAGTCTAATTAGAAAAACGCATTACCCCCTACTCATTCAAAAGTTTACTGTTGCGTCTGATTTTGATCAGTTGCCGTGCGCGCAAGCCACTCAAATTTGCACGACTGGTCGTTATGGTATTGCCCGTTACACTTCCTAGTCTTTCCGAAGCCGTGTTTGTTGCTGGAATACATAAGAATTGTCGGGCAATCCTGGCCAAATTTGAAAGATTCTGCAGTTGATTCTTCCAGAAGGCAAGAACGTCAAATTTCTTGTGGTCGGGTGCAGGATTTGTTTGCTCCACCAATTCGACATATCGCTGCCACTCCATCATAGCTCGGTCTTTGATGTTCTTGCTATCTGATTCCACCGGAGATCTAATTTTCATCTGCGACCACAAGGAAACACGTTGTCGTTTCTCATCAGACTTTTCTTGGCTCACTCCTGCAGTAATCACCTTCTCTTCTGTGTGAGATTCTTTCTGCATGAAGTCGACAATACGCGCGACGATAATGTTCTTCGCAACATCAACTTGTGTGGAAGAGAGAATACGTAGAAATCGTGGATCGATCGCAGAAGCGGCCAACAGAATTGGTTGTTCATTACCAGGTGTCACTTGTTAAATTCTGGATTTCATCGAGTTCAATATTGTGACTTTGAATGAAGTCAAGGCGGTGGGGACGTCGATAGATCCAATGAGTTCAGTCAGGGTTGACAGTAGAGGCAGGATAAGATTGATCGAAGGAGACAGTTCACAACACAAGTCACGAGTAACTTCCTCGAATGGTGCCAACAATGATGTCAAGGTTTCGAGTAATTCCCACTCACTGTTTTGGAGAATCGGTGGAGGATTGCGTGAATTCCGAATTTCGAGCAATGAGCGATTGATTTCTTGAAGATTTTCTATCATCACTGACCAAGTATAGAAAGATGAGTTCCATCGTGTTGGAACATCTTGCGGAATTCTTTGAACCGATTTTCCAGATTCTTATTGCAGATTATTTAGAAGTCGAACTCCAGGATTGCTACGATGGAAGAAGCCAGCTATCGCTCGACAAGATTTCCGAAGATCATTAGCTGCCTCACAGGCTTTGAAGGAGTCTTCAATACACAATTGTAGTGTGTGAGCCATGCAAGGCATCCAATTAATTCCAGTCAATTCAATACCTCGTCGAACATTGCCAGCGTTGACTGTCACTCCAGCTTCGAATATCTGATCATTAACATCGATGGACATTTCTTCCATTAATCCACGCAGACACTGTGATATCGTTTCTCCAGTATGGTCTCTATCCGACGAATTGAAAGGCTCAACTCCGATGCAATAGGAATGTAGCCGGTAGTCGGCGGCAATAGAAGATGCAGTCACTTCTAAGAAACTCTCATGATTCCTAGCGTCGTAGAAATCGAGAGTTATTGCGTATGACGGGAAATAATTCTCTTGGAAAAAGTTCTGCATTTTCACATCGATTTCTCGTTCCATCGTCGGCAGCACAGTGCGCCGCATTTTGGTCTCAATAGGAATGTCATATCTGTCTTTCAAGCATTCGACAAACTTGCGAAAATGTTCATTTTCGACGAAACGAATTGATAGTTTCAGCGATAGTTTGAGCAAGTAGACGATCGAGCTTTAGAGCTTTGGCACTACCATGTGGATACTTGTGAGGAACACCAAAGGAAGTTTCGATGGTTGATTGACGAGATGGAGATGGCTTTCTTTTCACCGCCTTCTTTGCTTTCTCCTCTGATCGGAGTAGATTTTCGGATGATTGTCTTTCAAATGTCTGAACATATTGGTAGTCGATCCATCCTTCACCTTTACACTCGGATTCCTACAGCCACCTGTGAGACATTTCGTTGACGTCTTGCAATTGTCTACAGTAAAATAACGATGTATTTGTGATTTCTGTTTCGTGGACATAACGACGATAGGGGTAGCGTAGAATGCCAAAATTGACTACAGCATAGCCCTCTCGATCGAAGGCGATCATGATAACAATGTCTAACTTTAAACCAATCAGCGTCCCAACGAGTTTCTTCACCTGCTGCTCACCTTAAATCAACTATTTTTAGCTTCCCTAAGAAATAGTGCACGGAGTCAAGGACAATGCCAACGCCGCTGACTCGTAGCTTCAATCACAGAATTGGCTTCAACTGACATCACAGATTAGTCACACAATAGACTGCCTGAGCCGATTCTGGCTGATAGCAGTAGCAGTCTAGCACAGCAACTTGTTTGATGATCAAGTAACCATCCTACATGTAGCTAGCTGGGAGGAATCACAGTCTGTGATTCACAGATAATTTCAATTAAGAAATCGTTCTCCTATACATGAAATGAATTGGGTGTGACCACTTCCCATACCTGTATTGACTTGAATTGGGAAATGTAGCATTTATTTATCAAAACGAAAAAATCGAACTGAAAATCGCGATCTCTTTTGATTACCGATCGATTTTCGATTTTTCAATTCCGATCGATTTAAATCGCCGCACCCTAACCACTACCCTACCACACATTTCTGAAGTTAAATATGGCAAATGGAAAGGATGTGGTATGGGTTATTATACTTCATTAGTTGTCGCGACATAACTTTGTTGACCTACATGTAGTGCTATCTGCTCAGTGCTCAGACGATGAGGTCAGGCACTGATCAAGCCGCTGACATCGCTACACTTCACGTTATCGTCTCTAATTCAAAAAGCACTTGTCCGATTTGCATAAACATTTACATGTGGTCTGAAGTTTTGTGGTTTATTCATTTAAACTGATGATTTTAGACAAATTTGAAAAGTTGGAGAGATGACCCATAAATACCCGATTGATTACATACGAATGTTTTTTATTAATCAATATGGTACAAGCTCTCTTGAATAGCGGACTTGAAATCAGCAAAAGAAACATTTAGTAAAATGAATTATTATCTGAAAATGATGACCTATGGTTGTTAAATAATATGTAAGAGTAATGAATAAGCCTTCCCAATGAAAAAATAATTATCTAAATACAGCGTTGAGTTAACATATTTATTGACTTGGGAGGAATTGTTTGAAACATCCATGTTCAGCACACCCTAACATGCACGGATGACTGATAGCCATAGTTGTCATCATGTAAAAGTCAGTTCAAAGGTTCAGTCATTAAATATTGTGCATCCCTAACACCAGATCATTCACTAGGCCTACCTTTCAGATGGCATTTTACATGCCATATTGGCCATTTGATTAGCATAATTTCCAATTTGAGCTAGAAAATAGTATCAAATTCTGGTATCGAAGTCTTGGAAACCTGGCCGGCAGTTCTCCCGACTTGAAAACCATCGAGAACTGTTGGGCTGTGGTGGAGAAGCGAGTTGCTCAACTGATACTAACCCACTTCTCTCAATGATCTCAAGAAGACGGTAATAGTAGCGTGGACCACCGAAATTAACGAAGAGTATTGTAAGAGGCTGATTGAATCCAGTGCCGAAACGCATAAGCTGTCCTGAAGGCCATGGGAGGACCAACAAAGTATTGACATTTTGACTGTATTGTTGAAGTAATAGCCTTAGATTTCGTAATTTTTGAATGAGCGCAATAAGTAAAAATCACGCTATTAACCTGTGCACATATTTCAGGAGTTGGAATAGATGTTGTTGCATCAATATACTATTTTCTAACTCAAATAGAAAATTATGTTAATGAAATGGCCAGCATGGTATGTGGGCATGCGAATGCTAGTGCATTTGGCATCAGCATTTGACCTAATGTCCCAGCAAGCAACTCAATGTAACAATAATTAGCTCTTTTCTAGTCTCCCCTTGCCAGTAGCTAGTAGGCAGTTCTCTCTTTGCGGGAGTTTCAAGACCATCAGATGACCACCTCTACAATTCTGATTTTAATGTCTTTCTTAATTCACTTATTCTGCGGGCATCGAGCATCAAATGGCCTGTCGAAACCCTGATTTTTAAGGTGAATCATTGCGACGAGTTGCAATAAAAACTCGCACATTACGTTTCCGGTGGGACCTAGTCAACGAGCGCGCAGCTTGTGACGTCACATACGAGTCCTATTCGTCGTCAGCATAAGCTATACCCGATCTCTAAGTTACTCGTGTTCCTGGTGCTATGATCCCTTTTGATTTCATGCGATTTATTTAACAAAACATGCCATGGTACTGGGTGGGGGAAACCATTAATATTCATTTGTTAACTGTATGTACACGCCTAATATAATAATCGTGGTCTCGGCAGTGAAATCTTGGGATCTCGAACGCCTAAAAATGGTCGAGATCTCGTGATCGAATTCATTACTCTGAAGTAAGATTCGATAGATCGTTAGCCACACATTTTGTTCATTTGAAGCTGTGTAACATATAGCATTGCATTTTTTATTTTACAATGCTATTTAACCACAACATTAAGAAAATGAGATCTAATATAAAACTCCATTTTACTTCGAAATGAATAGTTTTCAACCATTGTGTATGGTTGCAAGTTTCCATTGCATTGAACAAAGACCTTAGTTTCATGTATGTTTTATAATACCTAAAGAACCGTACTCTGAATATCGTCTTGAAGCAAATATGAATGGAATGGTTCTCACCTCGAAAATGGGACACTAATCTTAATTTGATTTGCAGTTTCCAAATGGATGTTGCATGAACAGTGCAATACACAAAGAAAAAATCACACGAATATGAAAGTCGTCCAGTTAACACTTTCACCTTATTCCAAGACAGCTGTCAGTCGACAGAATGATGCATAATCACGATGTCACTGCCGCATTGAGCATTCGGAAAGCAAGTAAACACGGACTCTCGGCATTCAGTCGTTGACGTGTCTACATGTATAGTAACGCGTTGTGAGGAAGGTCGAATAATAGCGACTTCGAAGGGCGGTATCAATGCTGGAATACAACATGATGATTCACAATCAGTCAAGTGAGGAAATTCCAAAAGAGTAACGTCACTATCCATGGCCATCTCTTCACAATAGGAGCTGTGACTTTCTAATTGGATCCAGTGATTTCGTTGAAACCTCACAATACACATGCTTCTATTATTAGGCTAATGTAGGTAGCCAACTATTAAAGTGTGTCGCCCGCTCCGATAGTAAAACAGAGCGCAAACATGACTTAAGTTAAGAAAGCATTTCTTTCCAAGAAATATTTGCTCTATCTGCGCTTGCAGTATGCAGCAAAGCATCAAAATGCATCATACTAAGATTTGACTGAACGTTGGTCTTGTCGGAAAGCTGAACTACACAAATCATTTGATATTTGGCTTAGTACATTATATTTCCAAGTATGCATGAATATTTTCAAACGAACTCATGTCGTACTTACCTTTTTCTATGCAGCACCTTTTTCTGTTCTTCAAATATAATTTTGCTTGATTCAAGCCCACATGCTATCCTGAACAGCTGTTGTCGCAAGCGTTACTCAACAACACTTCACGGATGGAAGAATGAAAGAATGTCTATAAAATGCTAGAGACTCAAACAAAGGAGATTTAAATTTGACGAGTTGAGTAATTTGAAGCTTAGATGGCTTAATTTCGAATAAATTAACCTCCTAATTAGCAATCGTAAATGAAGAAATTTTTCTTTATGCGGTTTTTACCAGATAAAGAAATATTTGGTTTGGTGCCTGTTAGAGCCTAGTGGCGCCTACTGGTGCCTCGAGGCACTAGAAAGGCACTAGCTAGGCGCTAAATAGCACGAAATTTCGGCTTCGTGCCTAGGTTAGTGTCCTACAATTTACAGTGTATAAACTGCTCTTAACCACGGATGTTTGGAGGTCTCGGTAATCACGCGTGGCATGTCACCAAGTGCGGGAAAGCTTTCAAAAGTCAAAACAATTGTCTGCATGAAGAAATAGGCTAGTTGTCTTCCCTTTTGTAATTTATCGATCCATTCGCTATTTATTGTAGATTTTGAATCAAAATTTTTCGTGGAGAATTATGGAAAAAAATTAGAAAATTTTGGAAAATTATGGAAAATTTTGAAAGTTTTGATTTTTTTGATAGGCCAAAATTTGAGTGCTTTCACTGCCGAGGCCGCTGCGTACCAATAAATTGGGTCACTCCTGATTTCATCATTATTTCGATTAAAGCGATCGTAACAATACGATTTCCGTCCGCGGATTTTTGAACATTCCTCCCTTATAGCAAAAGGACGCAATCTAGACGACTTATAGACCAATTTTTAATACGTCTAATATTGGTTAGGATTTGACCGTTAGCGTTTCGTCTTTTTAGACGTCTACAGCGACGAAAACCAGTCGTGTAATTTAGACTATTTTTAGACTATATCATTTGATGCTATGTGGCTAATTTACGTGTAGGACGTTAAAAAGTCGAGTATTTTACGTCTTAGACGATATATAGTCAACTAATAATCGATTTTATTACGTCCTACGAACCAAAAATACGCAATATTTAGCTGGGTCACCAAAACAATTATTACAAGAAAACACATTCATTTATGTACCATGATCAAACAACATGTACCATTACAAGCAATATCTGAAGGGTTTCCGATTGGAAAGACATCCGAGATAAGAAAGATAGAGAAAATACACCATAAAACTGCTACAATTATTACAAAAAATTACTTACGTATCATGATCAAACAACATGTACCATTACAAACAAGATCTTAAGGATTTTCGATAGGAAAAACATCCCAGACTGGAAAGATAGAGAAAATACATAGAATAAAACTGCTACAATTATTACAAAAAATTATTTACGTATCATGATCAAACAATCTGTACCATTACAAACAAGATCTAAAGAGTTTTCGATAGGAAAACTTCCCAGACTGGAAAAACAGAGAAAATACACCGAATAAAACTGCTACAATTATTGCAAAAATTATTTTTGTATCATGATCAAACAATCTGTACCATTACAAACAAGATCTAAAGGTTTTTTTCGATTGGAAAAACATCCTAGACTGGAAAGATAGAGAATATACACAGAATAAAACTGCTGACTCGAGTGCTTCTGAGTTCAAAACATTATTATCGCGCATTTTGGCTCCATCCCGTGCAACTTGGTGGAAAAGAACACATTTTCGAAAATATTCATACTTTTAATATTTGTATGTTTGATACACACGGAAAATTCGATAGCACAGTGAAGTTCTTTGGGTGTTTATTATTCAACTTATACACTTTCCGGGGAATTCGTATTAGAATTTCATCTAACAATTGAGGTATCATTTTACCTAACAATGCCTGTGGAAAATTAAACTTTATTTTTTTAAAGTGTCTTTGTATACGTTGTATGCTCTGTTTTTTTTCACTAATCCATATTCTGCTGGCGTCAATTTAAACTGACACCAACATGGACTTAATGAAAATAATTTATCCGTGGTATGATATGGGTTAACCAACATATGTCGAAAGGGGGATTGCAACAAAAGTTGCTAATCGCGACTCCAATTTAACATTGCCCTTTTTTAGACCGCCCTAGTCGCCTGTCCATGGAAATTTATAGATGATTTCATGCATGTATCAGAGATTAATCATGCATGGGAATTGCACGTTAAATTGGAGTCGCGATTAGCAACTTTTGTTGCAATCCCCCTTTCGGCATATGTTGGTTAACCCATATCATACCACGGATAAATTATTTTCATTAAGTCCATGTTGGTGTCAGTTTAAATTGACGCCAGCAGAATATGGATTAGTGCAAAAAAAACCAGAGCATACAACGTATACAAAGACACTTTAAAAAAATAAAGTTTAATTTTCCACAGGCATTGTTAGGTAAAATGATACCTCAATGTTATCCATGATTTATCCATTAAGCATCAATGATTTATCAATGTGACATTTGATGTTGCTCAAAAAATCATGCATGATCTTACGATGCACTTTGATGAAGTTGACCCCCAGGAAGGTGGAATGCGCTTTTAAACGGCACGATCGATACAGAATTGAATTCTCCAACTGAGTGTGGAATAGACCAGTTCGTGTTAGAAATACGAGGCTTGGCCAAAAAGAAACGAGACTGACTTTTTGAATTCAATACGCTCATAATACCACTTATCGGAAACCAATTTTCGGACCTATTTGATATTCTAACAATGTTTAACAATACTGTCAACTAAGTGAAATGACAACAAAGACTTTACAAGGATGGAATGACCATAGAAATTGATTGATGTCATGTGTTAACTTTGTCGTCTCGTGAGTTCTTATCATTTGCAACAGTGATTTGCTTTTCCAGGACTTCGTGACACTTTGAATGTTCAACTGATCAGAATGACTCAAGAACAACGCACTAACATAAAATTCTTGACAAAGCTGGGTAAAAGCGCGACGGAAACGTTGTCTTTGCTGCAGCAAGCCTACGGAGAAGAGTGCATGTCTCGCGCACGAGTGTTTGAGTGGCACAAACGCTTTCGTGAGGGGCGTGAAGAAGTGGAAGACGATCCGAAATCAGGGCGACCATTATCAGCCAAAACTGACAGAAACATCGAATTAGTGAACCAACTCGTACGAGAAGACCGCAGATTGACCATCAGAATGATGGCTGAAGAACTAGAGATGTCCAAAGAATCAGTTCGAACAATCCTGGTGGAGAATTTGGGAATGAAGAAGATCTGCGCAAGAATGGTACCGAAACTGCTTTCTGAAGAACAGAAATCACGTCGCATTCAAGTTTGTGAAGAAATTCTGCAACAACTCGAAGTGAATCCAGATTTTTTGTCCCACGTCATCACGGGCGACGAGTCTTGGATTTTTCAATACGACCCGGAGACAAAACGCCAGAGTCGCCAGTGGAAGTCGCCATCGTCACCAAGACCAAGGAAAGCACGAATGAGCAAATCCAAGGTCAAGGTAATGTTGATTGTGTTCTTCGACTGCAAAGGGTTAGTGCACTACGAGTTCGTACCTGAAGGACAGACTGTAAACCAGGAATTTTACAAAGCGGTTTTGGTTCGTCTCATGGAGAAGGTCAGGCGAAAGAGAAGAAATCTCTGGGAAAACAAGCAATGGCTCCTGCACCATGACAATGCTCCAGCCCATTCAGCCCTCTCCATCCGCCAATTCTTGACATCAAGACACGTGACCACTTTGGACCATCCCCCTTACTCTCCAGACTTAGCACCTTGCGATTTCTTTTTGTTCCCGAAATTAAAAAGCGTCTTGAAAGGTAACCGTTTCGAAGACATCGACGACATAAAGGACGAGACGACGTCCCTCCTTAAGAACATCAAAGAAGAAGACTTCTCAAC
This sequence comes from Prostheceraeus crozeri, assembly GCA_907163375.1. Taxonomy (NCBI): domain Eukaryota; kingdom Metazoa; phylum Platyhelminthes; order Polycladida; family Euryleptidae; genus Prostheceraeus; species Prostheceraeus crozeri. The sequence goes on along the minus strand of CAJQUW010002953.1, from coordinate 264,559 downwards.
ATGCTTCAGTGCATGGAAAACAAGAATGCAGAAGTGTATTGATCAACAGGGGGACTATTTCGAGGGAATTCACCGTTGATTCTGTATTTTGATTCTAAATAAATGTTCTGGAAATAAAGTCTCGTTTCTTTTTGGCCAAGCCTCGTATGCTATGATTCATTGCACAGCTAGCTGCCGACTGGGGTGCTCGTAATCACATATGGGTTCTTTCACATATATTCCTATTCAATTCATTTCTGGATCGATCATGCGTTTCAAAAAATGAATTTCACCAACCTGACGCACCATTACGTTTTCATCAATTGCATGGTAAATCATATCTGATTTGCATGCTAGCTAGAACTGCCTGAAATTCACATATTAAGGAAATAATACATAGCTCATTATGGCATGAATAGATTTTATCTATAACAAAGAAACAATTAATCAGTATAAACATGGAGGCTAAAAAACATAACCACAAAAAAGTTCACTTCACATAACGAACTTGTTCGCTAGTCTTTCTCTTTACAAACATTGAGATTCTTCTGAAATTGGATAATAAAAGCTAAATTAAGTTCATAAAAGAAAAACAGAACAAACCTTCAAAAGAGTCAATTCAAAAATTAATATTGAATTCTTTTACATACTTTTATCCCCAGGCACAGCCGCAGCAGCCAATTCAAAGTTCTGGAGTTTACTCTAACAAAATTTATAACTTAATTAAAAACAGAATTAAATTCAGTATCCAACAAAAAAATTACATCTAATTCGCCTTTAAGAGACCTGTTAGCTGGCCTCTAGGATTCTATGAGCTGGAATTACACACGGAAATGATAGATACGCCAAGACACATGCGTGTATTATGAAGTTGATATAATCTCACTGTATAATCCATGTTATACTGGGTCTAATATATATGAAATGCAATACATTCATAGACGACAAATTCACGAAGCATTCACGATAATCATGGTGACATAACGTTAGGACTTGAAAAATGCATATACACGATAGATGTAATGATTATCAGTAAGTCATCGGTATAATTTGGCATCATAAACAGAAGTGTGTTGCATTAAGTCATTGTGAAAAGAAACACGTTGTTGCACTTCTACTGATAAAAAAACGATAATATCAAGTTAATAAGGCAAGTCAATCGACCGCGCTTTGAGCCACTGACACTTCAAGGGGCCATATATGTATAGTAATAAAACGATTACCACGTTTGATGTCGAAGATTCTGACACACAAGTATGACATGAATAAACTCAATGGATTCCAAAAACACAAAGATTATTTCGCAGTATTCATCCCATAAAATTCGCACGAAATATTGAAAGATCAACCAATCCAATTGTACACATTGACGCAGTGATCAGCAACGAGTACCGAAAGTTATCGAGGACAAAGGAAGTAAAGCATCAAATGTGGAGATCACCACGAGCATTAACCACCTGCAGCGAAACAAAAATTATTTTAAAACCATTGCAGGGGCTGTTTGCAATTGACGTCAAATAGGAGGGGGAGGGGCATACTAAAAATTGACATTTGATGGTTGACTTTTACTGATTAAGTCACCTTTTATGAATACATCATAGCAACTAGTGTACCAGATTTTCCAAATATTCACACTTGTCTCTTTCAAATTTCGGGACGCGCACGGATCATTAGACAGATTCTTTATTGATTTAAGATGACCAACTTGTAGCTGAATAGAATCTCATTTTCAAATAATCATTTAATTGTTCCGCATAAACAGCCTACTGTTTTAAAAAATCGAAAATAGCCGATGCTGTTTGTGTTGAAAACATATTCCCAAATTTTCGTCGTCCCCTGACGCGGTCTGAGACAGACGAAAGTTTGGGAATATATTTTCAACAGCATCGGCAATTTTCGATTACTTAAAGTGATCATTTATTTCCATTCTTCTTTCTAGTTCATTACATAATCACGTGCTTTATATCTATCAATATTCGATAAACTCCTTTTATATCATCTACATCGTACACTAAATGATGAAAGTCATGTAACAACTTAGAATTTCTGAGCTGCAGAGAAAAGTGAATGACCTAGTCCCATTCTCAAACAGCCACAAATTTTGGAAATGATTCCTCTTTTAAAATACATACTTTAATATACAAGTAGAGAATGAGCTGCCAAACTCAGAAGCACCAATTATAGCTTCCAATGGAATTGGAAGAACATGTGTATCCGGGAAAACGACCACCTTCAACGTCAATCCACACGAAAATGCCTGTTAAATGATCATAATAATTGCAACTTACCAGGAATAACGAGACCACTTTAAATGAGCTGCAGAAAAGCCCGAAACATCCAATGGAATTGAGAGAATACGTGTAATGGGAAAACAACCATCTACAAAGAAGGGATTAAGTACAGACTGATCAATAGCTTTACATTTACAGAACGACTATTACACAATTAAATCAAAAATTCCAATGAAAAAAATACATGCACTTAAGTTTATCACTTTTATCTATAGATCTCGGATGAGAGTCTTTGAGGAAATAATCTTAGAAACAAATAATAGCGAGTAAGAGAAAACCAATTTCATTTTAACCAGACGTTTCGTTTGATACTTCAAACATCTTCAGTGGAATGAGAAATGAAGTTACAAGTTACTATTAAAGAATGGAAAGGCGATAAGATGACAAATAGTACAGGCAGGTGTGAAATCTCGCGATGATGGATAAGGGAACAGATCAGGTTATGTCAGCAACTTTGCGGTGATGGAGTCCCGCTGTTTATTTAGCTGGGGGCAGATGTCTTGAATGAATAACATTTCATAAATGAGTAAGTCAAATTTGGTTTTGCAATGTTTCAGGACTTTAAAATTGCTCATTGACACATTGTTGTCTCCGTGAGCACTAAGGCGATGGGAGCCGATAGATGATGATATGTATTTGTGCTCTTTGACGCGCTCGAACAAGTGCCGAGATGTCATTCCGACATAACTTGTATCTAACTTGTATGTGACTTGTGTGATACAAGTTATGTCGGAATGACATCTCGGCACTTGTTCGAGCGCGTCAAAGAGCACAAATACATATCATCATCTATCGGCTCCCATCGCCTTAGTGCTCACGGAGACAACAATGTGTCAATGAGCAATTTTAAAGTCCTGAAACATTGCAAAACCAAATTTGACTTACTCATTTATGAAATGTTATTCATTCAAGACATCTGCCCCCAGCTAAATAAACAGCGGGACTCCATCACCGCAAAGTTGCTGACATAACCTGATCTGTTCCCTTATCCATCATCGCGAGATTTCACACCTGCCTGTACATGGATTCCTTAATAGTAGTGGCCGGGATGGGAAACTTGAAATTAGGGAAATACGGAAGAAGGGTCACTACCGCTCGCTCGATAAAGGTGTGGATGGTAGCACGCAGTTGATATTTGACATGCATAAGTACCTAATCGCCTTTTTTTGTAATCATGTGCACTGTCTGCCTTGAGAGAACAAGCACATTGTTCGCATCACTACCTTTATATCATCAATACCACGAATATAATAACTAAAAATTCATAGCTAATAGTTTATTAGCATTAAATGGACCTTCATCTCAAGAGGATAAACGTGTCTAAATTTTGCAGGATCAATTTCAAATTATAATAGCAATACATTCTTTTATCCTTGGCTATCGATAAAATTGAAAACAATCAGAATCATAAAAGAAATCGCTTAGTGAATTGAAAAAAGTGAATCCAACACAACGGAATTGACAATTGATATGTCATACAAAGTTATCTATTATCAGTGTTGTCAACTGACTTTTCAAGAAACTCAGTTAAAACTAGGTTAACCAAGTTTACCAGAAATTAACCAAGTTATGTTAAACTCGGTATACTGAGTTTTTCAAAAAAAACTCGGTTATAACTCAGTAAAATAATTCGCTAAAACTCAGTTAACTCAGTTACATAAAAATCCATGTAAAACTGTCAGTATATGCATAGGCCGTTTGAATTTGATTCTGAAAAATTGCATGTTATAAGCGCTCCAGTCAATAACTTTTTCATGAAAGTTTGGGCGTATTCACAGGCAGTTGTAGTCTAAGCATAAAAGCAAAATGATAAGATACGCAATAGGTAGATGAAAAGAGAAAAGTAAAGATGGAAACTTAGAAAATGAAAGCATTATCTTGCAAGGTTTAAGAACGTAACAAAAGAGCTGATCTAAATTCGCACAAAAATATATGACTAGAATGACTGCTACTTATAAAAGTAACCAATGTGTAGACTTTCTATGGAAGGATGAGTCTGTATGTTTATACAAAAAAGATCTGTTTTAGCAGGCATAAGCCTGCTACAGCCTATATACCTAAACTAAGCTGTATAGCTTCAAAGTTGCGGTACATGATTTTGTCTATAATTGAGATCTAAACTTCATTACTTGTTGTAGCTAAGTTACAGCATCTTCCATGTATAAGCAAAATTATCTTGATAATATCTAAAAGGGACATTCAGTAATTAATTGCTCAGCTTATCTCAACTTTGGTCTCGCGCATTTTTTACTCATCCCTGCCCAACCCAAGGCACGAAGCCATGCTAGAAGCTAGGGATAGGACAGCGCGGCCGTTAGCCAACTGAGCTATCCCACCACCCAGTATGAACAATACACAAGCTAAAATAATCCTACGGAATGCACCAATGTAAATGAAGATGCTTTAAAAAATAAATTAGACATAAAATAATTCGACAAAACCATTTTCTATTCTTCTTCTGTTTCCTACCATAGCAGTTCCTAAAATCCGTATTCACACATCCAAGTGATTACATTTGCATCACTGCTATAACAGTTTATCAGAGAAGCGGTTTTTCTTTATATTTAGACTACGAAGCAAGCATAATATCATATAGAAAAACAATACAAAATATCACGCATTAGTATTACTTTGAACTGTGACATAAATCATCAATTACGCTTCCATGATAATGTGATCGAAGCAAGAGCACATTTATCACAACAAATACCTTCAAAAACAAAAGCCGGAAAGAACAAATAAGGGAAGTTCAGAAGAAAGTTTTATTGTCGCAACATGGCAGATGCCTCCAATAATTCCAACTTAAATGCACCTCTTCGAGCTTCGGAAGATGCCACAGACACAGACACATCCTCATATTCATTGCATTACTTTTGTTGTAGGCCTATGTGCAAAAATATATTTAATTCATGTCTAGAAATTTTTTTAAAAAACATTTTATGCGGTAGGTAAATTGTGACAAGCTTCACAAAATTAAGTTTATGTAACCTAATATTTATAACCAGCGAACTCATTTCGCCTTGTTCGAATATTACCTTGTTGTGTTTTCTTGAATTGTTAGAATACTCGCGTTCAATAATGAAGTCGTCGTTTCTAAAACGTTTGAAGCACAAAAAAGCATTCTTTGCTTTATCCCGCGTGAATCCGTCATCTTGATGACGTACTCTTCCGTACAATTCATCAAAAATCTTTCGAAGTTTATGAAGTTGAAGAGAAACTCCAGAAGACTGATGTCGCAGAACACTTTTATAAAAAAATTGCAATTCGGAGCTGAGCACAGTTAGGCGTCGTCAAGCCTTCACATACGCGAAGTATAAAATGTGACTAAGGAAAGGAAGGCATGTAAACGTATATCTTATCGACTTTTCGTCTTATAATTCCTCATGAAGTTAAAGCTTTCAACCGTAATGTGTTGTAGAACGGGAACATTGTTTATTTATTTTGCTTGTTCCTCCCTTTGATTTGGCCACTGACCAACAGGCTGTTTCAATGTTCATCACTTGGTCAGAGGTTCTCTCTGTTTCGCGATAACGCACAGGTTTGAGGGAAAATCTGCTTCTCCAAAAGTGACCCTTCTTCCGTATAGCCGCGATGAGGGAAATTTCACAGTTTCCCATCCCGGCCACTACTATAAAGGAATCCATGGCCTGTACTATTTGTCATCTTATCGCCTTTCCATTCTTTAATAGTAACTTGTAACTTCATTTCTCATTCCACTGAAGATGTTTGAAGTATCAAACGAAACGTCTGGTTAAAATGAAATTGGTTTTCTCTTACTCGCTATTATTTGTTTCTAAGATCTATAGATCTGCCATTTAATATTACATGCAATTATATACAGATTTAGATAGTTCTATATATAACGAAATTATCAACCGAACTTTTGATATGGCATATTTGAATTAGTTAGCATTGCTCAGTTAATATCATTTGATATTAACCGAGCTGTTCAAGGTCAATGACATACGGTAGTCTAGTCATGTCAAGTTTTGATAATGTACTCGCCACGCAAATATATTTTGGTTTGATCAGTCTGACATTGACAGATATTCTCATCTGGTACAGAAAGAAGGCACAAATATAAAAAGAAGAACTAGGCCTACATGTAAATAATATCAGGATATCTGTTGAAAACTGTAAACTCCTTAATTACATCTCTACACAAATTTGCATCATCTTCTTACTTAATATGGGCCTACATAAATATAAAAGCAATGAGTAGACTTTTGAACAAGATGCCAACAAGACGGCCCAATCTTTCACTCGTTCACAATCAAGTCAATGTCATCATCTATAGAGATAACTGAACTGTTACAATCTTCACAACACGGGGTGTAAAAGACGGTTTCTCAGTTTTGTGTGTGTCGGTGCGTATAAGCTGAATACTCGCTCCATACCAGCACTGGATGGAGGGCAACTGTGGACAGCAGCTGCAAGCTCAGCAAATTTCGACAAAGACGTTTTCATCTGCATTTACTTGGACGAACCGTCAAACTTGACGGCTTACATATATTTGATTTCACTTGAAAAACAGGTGATATGAAAGATATACAAGACAATAAATCAGTTATCGTCCGCTAAGCTCCTTCATCCTTTTACCGACGACAAGCAGATTTAGATGTTACCTGACTTCTGACTGCACCCTGATAAATAATGGTCTTCAAGAAAGAAACCTTCACCGAGCGCAAACATCACTGATAAACAGAGGCCATGAAAAATTAATTTCAAATAATTGCTACCATTAGGTGCAATTAATCAATTTCTCAATTGACGAAATTAAGCTGACAATCCATTTGATTTTTTGGATAAAATTATTGCAATTAATTGGTCGGCCTACATAAACGTACATTACCTATATATGCGGGGATGAGAACGGGCAGTTAGGGGCTCTGACAAGAAATCAACTTTTGAAGGGCCCTAACACGGAATCCTCTAGAATTCCGTGGGCCCTAAATAGAAAATTAGAAAAAAAATCATTATAGTCTTTCAAGGGACACTGTTGGAAACGCGTATCCGCTAAAGATTTTCATCCCTGCTATGCGAAGTTGCATACTCTCTATCAATATCAATTTTTGGAGGCTGTAGTCATGGTATTTAATTTTTAAATTTAAATTCTACAATCATTCGCAATTAAGAATGACCAATAAATTCACTATGACTATGACTGACGCATATGAGGACCCAAGATCTGTTATAGTGCCCGCTACTTTTGATAAGTGATCCTTAGATAACTTCGTTATAAATTAGTTCTGAACTGCTAACGACTGTAAGTCGTCGTGCGAGGATTTCATAGAAGACTTAATTGGTTGTAATCAAAGTAAAAGCAATTAAATAGACAATTAAAATGTGTGGTGCCAAATAGTCACCACAGAATTCTGTTAAATACTGGTTGAATATATGACAGTGAATTCATAGTATTGGGAGCAAGAGCTGATTCAACGCGGTATTGAAATCTTATCAATTTAAAATTTTTGAGTGATGAATATGTTTAAAATGTTTTCAGCAAAATTTTACTGAATTCCAGTTATTGTATTACACATTACTGCACCAAGTTATTGATTATTATTGAATTCTAGCGAGGTGATGATAATCCAGTCAACCAGTGGCTGTGACTGTACACTCCTCCCCCAAACTAAGTAGATACCGGTAGTACAGGATTGTCATAACAGAGAACCCATATATTGTGACACAAATTACATGATGACTTACATGGCACAATCCACATACTGAGGACTGGTTCAAAATACATTCACTTTGACAATAACGGTTGGATTATGTTTGGGGTGTTTTAGACACCCCAAGAGATTTCAAATGAAAAAAAAATTGAGATCACACTATCGCACAAGAAATTCCTTTTATGACTTTTAATTTTATGTCGTATAGAGCATTAAACAGGAATATGAAACTAATACACTGCTTTGTACAGGATCAGGCACGCAATCATAGTTAGATTATGTTTGGGGTGTTTGAGACACCCCATACAATTTGTGCATCATTTGACTGCTATTATGTTGAAATTCAGCTGTCGAGATTGAAGCTGGTTCAGCTATCTACAATCTCAGACATCTGTCGACGAACGGCGCAGTTTGTGGCAATATCTATGTAAAGCATTCGCGATTCATGAATGCTGACTAAGTGAATAGGCGCTGTCTATGACCCTGTTGTTGCGTGAGAATGCGCTCGGAACTAAATATTGATTCGAAGCTATCATCTTTCTCTCACATTCATCGAGAAAATTTAAGCGCGTCGACCTCGTCGGAAAGCTGCTGCTGAAGCATTACGCCAGCTCAATCTTTTAGAAGATGAAGAAATTGATTTAAGTGTTTTGCCTGATGGAGATTTGAATGATGGACCATCCATTCACGGCGACAGTGGTGTAGGACAGAGCACACACGTAGGCCTAGATCAAGACGACGATTATCTCATAGAACTGCCTGAAGAAAGTCTTATTCCTCTGGATATCGATGACAGTGATGATAGTGACAGCGAAAATTCTACTCCGGAAAATTTAATCTCACCTTCGGGTAGACACTGGAATGTGATTCCATCTAATATCCAACATCATGGTAGAGCACCGGTCAGGAACGTTCTTCGCACACGACCGGGTGTGATTCCGGGTGTGAATCCGTCGTCAAGTAAGGACTCATTTCTTCTGTTCATGGATTCTATTATTGATGACGCTGTACGATTCACCAACTTAGAGGCAAGAATAAGAATATCTGAATATAATCGAAATCATCAAATTGGCAAAGCGTGGAATAAGATCGATAGAAATGAAATGGAGGCTTTTATTGGACTCCATGTGATTGGTGGTGCTCTTAAATCAAATTATCGGAATACACCTTCATTGTGGTCCGAGAGAGACGGTCAACCTGTCTTCAGAGCAGCAATGTCTCGAGAACGGTATTTATTCATATAGAGATTCTTCAGATTTGATTACAGAACCCGACGCGATTCAAACGACCCTCTGTCTCCAGTCCGGGATGAATGGAAAACGTTTGTTGAGAAACTCCAGCAATTCTACGTCCCTCATGAGAATCTTACGATCGATGAGCAGTTGCTAGAGTTTCATGGAAGAGTGAAATTTCGAGTTTACATGAAATCCAAACCAGCCAAATATGGGATCAAAATTGTATGGCTGTGCGATGCAAAGACTTCATATGCACTAAATGCAGTACCGTATATCGGAGAAAGCACATTATCTGCCAGTGAAAAGAATGGAATGTCTATTCCAGAAGCGACTACAATGAAAATTCTTCAACCCTTCCTCGGAAAAGGTTATAATGTGACTGCAGATAACTGGTTTACCAGCTCATCACTTGCCGAAAGGATGTTACTAAAGAGAACAACACTAGTGGGAACTGTCCGCTCTAACAATAGAGATTTGCCAGCCAAAGCAAAGTCTACGAATGGACGGACGAAGAAATCTTCTGAATTTTTTGCTTCGGGGGACCAAGTCCTTGTTTCGTACTGGGATAAGGGGACGAAGCCAGTGATATTGCTTTCTTCGATGCATGCTGATGCTCAGACAGATGAGTTGGGTTTCCCCGAAATCATTCAGCATTACAATCAAACCAAGTCTGGCGTCGATTCTATGGACCGAGTGCTAAAATATTACACTATCAAAAGAAAATGTTGCCGCTGGACCTACGGATTTTTTTGCAATATGGTTGACGTTGCCTTATTGAATGCCTCAGTTATTATGAGGCCAGAAACCCAATCACGAGAGAGTACACTATTTCGATTCAATTTCTTGATGGATGTCGGATATGAGTTAGTTGATCGTCATATCAAGAATCGCTTGTCGAGCAATCGCAATTCAAAATCTGCAAAACTTGCTATGAATCTTCTGGGATACAAGTTTGAATCAAGCATCACAGCGGGAATTCCATCAAGCCGTAGTGGCCGCTGCAAAGAATGAACACGCGACAAGGATAGGAAAACAACCCAAAAATGTTCGATATGTAACTCTTTCGTGTGTTCAACACATTCTCAAAAGGTTGTGCATTGTTCAGACTGTTCTGGCAAATGATCATTATACTGCAAAATGTGTGTTGAAACTCCCTGAATAGTGAATGACATACTCGTAAACAGCCCCAATTTTCGAAAAATTTCAAACGTGTCTGTTGATTGTGCATATGATTTTTGCTGAAAAAATCAGATTGGCCTATTGAATGTAATTTTAGAGTAACTAGGGCCAGAGAATTATGTTGTGAAAGCTGTAGATGATGTGTAATGAAAATTCGTTCGTTTTATCTCGCGCTTTATCAGTAATATTTTCTTGGGAGAGTTGCTTGAAACTAATTACAAGTTGTGGGAAACAAATTTCTAAGAAATTTTGAATAATTTCTTGATGGGGTGTCTGAGACACCCCAAACGTAAACCAACTGATTTTAATCTCGACGTAACCCAACCGATAAGATAGGAAATATAAAATAGATATTCAACAAATAGAAGCAGATATAATTATAATAATGTATTGCATGCAAACACAATTCAAAAAAATATTAAGAATGCAACATAAGTACTTCACAATAGACTCAGTATTATACCCGCGACTGCCGATCAATATCATTTGCCACAAAATATCCAGGATTACAAAACATTCGGAAGCTCTGACATATCAGTCGTTATGAAAATTAAACGATTAACTTTTATAACCAGCTAAATCACAAATGAGGTCCATTTGGTCAGCCGTCTAATGTAGCTAGCTTGAGCCCGATTTCTTAATCAAGGGATGGGACCATTTGGATTCATGCAGCCCCATCTAAAAAAAAGCAAGTATCCACCTACTACTCGTCTCAAACATGCTGTATAAACCGAGTGCAGTGGCGCTGCTTTCTGAATTATTTTGAGTCATGACCGCAGAATGTGCGCATTAAAATTCGTTTCAGTGGTTGAGAAAATAAGGTTTCATTTCAAGACCTCATGTGTTGGTTCATTTTATAGTATATTATAACATCATGTTTTTCAATTTCATTAACTCATGATTTTGGCATGACACTTAAAAAATTGCAGAAATCTTACTAATTTCCAATTTATAATGTTACCCTCTTTCAATAGGCCTACTTAGCTTCCTTGCCTGATACTACCTGAAACCTTGATGCTGTAAACCTAGTACCGGTAGGCACTACATCTACCGGATGAGCAAGGAGTAAAACATAAGCTGTTTTTGAATTCCTACCCAGTCTAAAACAGCCGTGTCACATTCTCCAATATCTATTCCCAAATGAAACCCGGGTCAGAGTGAGAAAAAGAAATGGAACCCTCAATTGAAGCGCAGTATAAAAATGATCACGCTGATAATGATGCGACGCTTTAACTTTCCTACTGAATTTCAGAAAAATATTCATTGTTTTTAAATCGAAAACTTTAGCACCGGTAGGTCTAGATAAAATGTTAAATTTTTTTCAATCTCAAGCACATTATTTCAAAAAAGAGACCATGAAGGTGTACGCTAACAGCTAAAATACAGTTTAACTCACACTTCTTGGAATAATAACTTGGTTTGTAGCATGAGTGATCGTCTTACCTTCTTTTACGTCGCCTCCGCTCTATTCCTTACCAGCACGTAAACTTGAGAGAATCGACAGAAATTGAGTCACACAGGTATTCGATTCACACTTCTATCCTATTTCGTTTAATTCGAAGAAGCTTCACGAAATCATAGTTTGCCAATGTAAAGAATCAGCATGAAAAGTCGTTGGCACATCCAGTGAAAGCTTTACAATTCACAGCCCTTCTGTTCGACTGAGGAACGCATATCGAAACGAGCGCAGCAGTATGGCCAGACAGTGAGGTCACGCATTGTTAAAGGAAACGCAAAGTAAGTCAGTGCGCGCCATGGACGGCGAGGACACGCGCACTCTATGCGTGAGTCACTCTATAAAGCAATGATCCTACGTGTAAGGCAAGATTGATGTTGCTATAACATCACTCGATCGTATTATATAGAAGTCATCGACTGAAGGCATGCAAGGAAGAAACAAACGCTCATATTAATGTAGAGCTGCAATTATTAATGAAGTATGGGGAATATGGGTGCTGCTATTGTGCTTGTCTGTGAAATCAAACTGCATGTTCATCGACTTCAATGTGATGTGATTGTGAAGATTAACACAGACACTGCTCCTTTGCAAGTTACACTGTTCAAGTTCAGTTCCATTGTTCACGTATTTGTCTTGGAGATTCGGTTCCGTTTTGACACCAGCTGCTGGCTAGTGATAAAAAGTTGTGATTTTTCAATCATTTGACGTAAACACAGAATTAAATATTTTGTTTATCTGCTTCGGTTTGCTAGAAGTGTGATTAATACGAAATGGATGGCACATTGAGGAACCTATTAGGTGGGCAAAAAGGAATTCCTAATACCTTACAGAGATAGGAAAAAAAGTCGTGCGTCGCTTGCGGATTAATGTGAGTTCCAGCGAAGTGCTTCGATTGCCAAAATTCCTTCAGATTCGAAGAATTCAGATCATTGCCCACAAGTTTTCTCCATAATGTTGACCCTTCCGATCATTATTAAAGAAAGTAGCAGGCGTACGAAAATTAGTTCACTTGATGATTTCACATCCTCTCCTCGGCATTGCTCACTGTATAGTGCATACATTGAATCGAAGCCACCCATCGATGTGTGTTTTGGTGTGTGCGAAGTGATAGCACAGCACGCACGCATCTCTCACTGGCTCTACTGTCCTCTGCTGACAGCTTATTGTTTGCCATTTCCAATAGCAAGCGATACATGAATTATCCATTCGAGAAGGAGCAAGTTGTGTGATGTGATGTGCCATTTCGATATTAAGGTTACATACAATTCTTCCTTTCTAGGAAACCGAAGCGCGCGCAAATGAATCTAATTCTGTGGACGTAAACATTGTTATCATGTAGCTAAACAGATGAGTTCAGAACTCCGCTTACTGCACTGTTTAATGCTAACAATTACATAAGTATGCAGAAACATTTTTGTTACATCGATAAATTAATTTATAAATATTTGTAAAATGTTTCAGATATGAACATTTAGGTGATTATGATAGATAATATTTGTCAAATAATAGTCAAAAATGTATCAAAAATAATTTTATTAAATTATTCATGATATATTCAATATAACTTTCAAAGCATTCATCATTCCATGATGCAAAGAATTTTGATAGTGTCCCTAGATCCAATTTTGTTTAGAAATGCAGGATAATTGCAGGCGAATAAGAATTTATGACTACTAAATGAAAATATTTCAGTCTATTTCGCGATGCGGCTGATAACATTCACTGACGCATATGGAAAGTAAAAGGTTTAATCCTGATCTAGTGTTTTTGATAATTTATTTATTACCTAAGTTATGTTTGTCCTTTACCTTATTTTTCCATTATGTTTTTCGATAATTCCCAAAATATCAATACTCCATCCGTCTTGACAATTTCATAGATGAACTATTTCCGCAAGTGATTTGCATTTTCTATCAATAATAAGTAGCCTATATAATGACATGTACAACAGGAAGATGACGAAAAGTTGACGTTCATCCCAGACGAATTTAAGTCGACAAAATACGTCTAGTGGTTATCGGAACTCGTCTTATAATATACTAAAAAAAGTCGAATATTAGATCATTGATTATTTCTCTGAAATATATTCCTCTAGCGATGTATTCAGCTCAACATAATTTGTATGACTTAAATAACATGCGCAACAAGGAAGATAGTAAATATTATGCGCCATTGAGATTAGACGAAGAAGACGACTTCTTCCCCAATGTTAGACGTCTAAATTGCTACAGGGGTTTGCCACCAGTGGCTTGTACTAAACTGTTTGCATTTTCAATTATCACACAGATACCGTTTGGGATAACGTGGATCTTGCTTTACAATAGGGGTATAATTTCATGCAATGTGAAGGATCTTGAGCAAAAATAATGTACTTCATTTTGGAGTTTGCTAATTGTTTATAGCTTGAAAGTTGAGCTTTATTATACAGCGTTGTAACACGCTGTACACGAAACCGTAGTCAATGCAGTTACGCGATCAATGAGTAAAGCACAAAGTAAGCCCGAAATCGTACCATGAGAATCTACTAAGCCTGAAAGTAGCAAGACAAGCGAGGTTAAGTTTGAGGGCATATCTGACTCGTCCCTTCCGACTGAACAAGAGCAAGATCCAGACCTGCAAGCTATCTATGCAGAAACTCCAGACGAAAAATCAGACGAACAGAAAACAGATCAAAAGTAAATGAAACTGCGGTACAACGGACTACCGGGTCATAATGGCCACCATAATTTCGAAAGAAACTACGTATGTTACTGTATCTGACATATAGACTAATACGCTAAAACATGCTAACAAATAATGAAGAATCGGCGCGCACAATTCGAAATTTCTGTCCACAGTGTCACGTGGGATTAAAAGGGTGAGTTTCTATGCTGCTGATCAATTTTTGGGTTAACTTCAAATTATATTTGAGCAGTGGCGTCTTCTCCGTCCCTGCGAGGACTTCGGCGCATACTGAAAAATAATTTACCAACAATTATAAAAATGAAAAGTATCATCATTCATTTAAATTCGATAGCTTCTCGTGATAGCTGTACATAACTTTCCGTCTCAAAATCAGACCCTCACCCTCATTGAACAATTTTTGCAGCACGTGCTCGAATCACAGCTGTTTTCTTCGAACAATCAGACACGCAAGCTAGTCGTGTGTTCAGACGGAGCGAAAGAAAGTTGTGTGCGTGTGAGGCAGCAAGCGCACGCGCCCACGCCAAGATTGGCTTTCCTGACAGACATAATGCTTTGCCTTCTCCAATTTTTGCTATGAAATTCTACGCAATTCTTGATCGAGGCGTGGTACCTAAATATAGTAAGGGAAGCGCAACCCAATTGTTCCTGGCTTCGCTTCATGTGTGAGAGGACAGTACGTCAACAGTAGCAGATGGCTGACGTTAAGACAAGACTGCGATCAGATGATGAGCGCTCTCCAATGAATGAAGATTAATGCATCTGACTCGAACACCCAGGTTCGGTAGAATTCCATTATTTGTTTTTACGTGATTGATGTGACGCTATGTTTAGTGCTGCAGATGACATCATAACCACGCCTTTCGTCCGAAGGGAATATACTGAAAAGATGACAGTCGTCAAGCAAGGTAGGCCATCACCTGATATAAAATTGAAAGTACTCACAGAGAAAGTACACAAGACATTTCAATGCATCAAAATTTCGAACATGTGAGTGGCTGACCGGCCGTGAGAAACGCAAGAAACTGTTGGCCTTGCCTCCTTTTTTCTGAGAAAATGTGGTCTGGACAGAGAGGGGATATAGTAATCAGTTCCTTGAGTAAGGCCGTTAAGCGACATGAGCAATCACTTCTCGTGTACATTCACGTTGCCTTAAAAATGTTCGGGAAATTCTTATTGAAAATTCATCTTTTATGAAAATTAATGCTGTAACCACAGAATTAAATATTTTGTTTATCTGCTTCGGTTTGCTAGAAGTGTGATTAATACGAAATGGACGGCACATTGAGGAACCTATTAGGTGGGCAAAAAGGAATTTCTAATACCTTACAGAGATAGGAAAAAAGTCATGCGTCGCTTGCGGATTAATGTGAATTCAAGCAAAGTGCTTCGATTGCCACAATTACTTCAGATTCGAAGAATTCAGATCATTGCCCACAAGTTTTCTCCATAATGTTGGCTCTTCCGATCATTATTAAATAAAGTAGCAGGCGTACGAAAATTAGTTCACTTGATGATCCTCTCCTCGGCATTGCTCACTCCCTGTGGGAACGAATCTTGCGAAAAACTAGCGAATGTCAGCTGCAGAATATCATGCTAAAGTTCAGTCGTATTTGCGGGATATTCGCTGGCGAAGTTCGCCGGCGACAATTCGCGCTCTACATGTCACCTTTTACTTTTGACTTTCTCTCTTATTTTCTTTAGTAATCCGCCTCTACAGCCGAGGCTCTATTCTCTCCCTCACCTCCTTACTATCCCCCACATCCCTAGTAGCCCAGCCATGGACACAGAATCCATGATCGATGATTCCAATAAATCCATGGAAAATTATAAATTGAAAATCATTGTTGGTAGGCATGTTTAATGATTGGAAAGCTTATATGCATTGTCAAAATACATCGATTATCATTATTGAACCAAAAATACGCCAATAATATCTTAAAAACTTGCATTGGTGATTCATGCATAAATCTCGGTTAAACATATGTAGATGATAAACTCGCATTGATAAAATAAAGATTATTCTTTTCAATTCTTATACAGTATTCTCGGGTTGGAAAAACCGAGATAATTTATCTAATATATGACTGATGGTGATAAATTTTACAAATATTGGATAATTGTTTTATAAAACAATCAAATACTGCATATTTGATATTTTTTAATAATTTTTGATACATTTTTTTACTATTATTTGACAAATATTATCATCACGTAAATGTTCATATCTGAAACATTTTACAAATATTTATAAATTAATTTGTCGATGTAACAAAGATGTTTCTGCATACTTATGCAATTGTTAGCATTAACCCTATCTGGCCTGGGGAGAGACCGATTCGGCCCCGCTCTAGATACTTTTTAATCCCACAGCTGAACGTCTTTGTGTGAGAAGTCTACCTTCCGTGACTTTTAATTGCGCATCTTTTGGGAGTAAAAGATTTAATTTTGGCCATGCGTGCTAAATGAAAACTAGTTGCGACGCCAAAAAATCGCTGGAAATTGCCTTCTGCTCTCATTTCAAACTTTTTCTCGAATAAATTAATGTAGTGTTGCATAATAGACGCAAATTAATGATTTGATAACATCAATGCTCTTTAAAGTATGATATTGGGATAGTATTTGAATGCGTTTTAGTCTTATATCCTCCATATACTACTCATGAATAAATAGTAGAATAATGAACATTTTCTCATTTTTACACGAAAAATGAAACTTTTGGAAAAACGCATCATTGTAATAATTGCGTATTTGTCTTCATTTAGGTTTCTTTGTGATAATATATTCTAGCTAATGATAGATAGCCAATTTGGAATGAAATTCTCGCACATGAAAAAAAAGATTTTTCACTGTTTCAATGTTTGAAATTTGAAATACTATTCATGCAGCATTACTACACATGTATGAATAAAAGCAATAAATTAGCATTGATATAGCAAGAAACATGCCAGATAGAACACTTTCGCGTTATGTTGTAGTATCTTTAACATTCCGAAGCGATTGGTTTTGCAACAATAAAAAGTATCTAAAATTTGTAGAAAATGCACTTTCAAATTTTGATTTGCTATTTATAGCATGGAGAAGTTGAAGTTTTAAAAAACCGACTCCACCACTGAAAAGATCATGCCCGTGTATGTATGTAATTTCATTAAATTTGAGCATTTAGTTTTGGAAATCTCAGGGGGGGGCCGAATCGGCCCCTCCCCAGGCTGAGACAGTTAAAAAAAGCCCAGGTCAGATAGGGTTTTAAACAGTGCAGTAAGCGGAGTTCTGAACTCATCTGTTTAGCTACATGATAACAATGTTTACGTCAAATGATTGAAAAATCACAACTTTTTATCACTAGCCAGCAGCTGGTGTCAAAACGGAACCGAATCTCCAAGACAAATACGTGAACAATGGAACTGAACTTGAACAGTGTAACTTGCAAAGGAGCAGTGTCTGTGTTAATCTTCACAATCACATCACATTGAAGTCGATGAACATGCAGTTTGATTTCACAGACAAGCACAATAGCAGCACCCATATTCCCCATACTTCATTAATAATTGCAGCTCTACATTAATATGAGCGTTTGTTTCTTCCTTGCATGCCTTCAGTCGAGGACTTCTGTATACGATCGAGTGACGTCATAACAACATCAATCTTGCCTTACACGTAGGATCATTGCTTTATAGAGTGACTCACGCATAGAGTGCGCGTGTCCTCGCCGTCCATGGCGCGCACTGACTTACTTTGCGTTTCCTTTAACAATGCGTGACCTCACTGTCTGGCCATACTGCTGCGCTCGTTTCGATATGCGCTCCTCAGTCGAACAGAAGGGCTGTGAATTGTAAAGCTTTCACTGGATGTGCCAACGACTTTTCATGCTGATTCTTTACATTGGCAAACTATGATTTCGTGAAGCTTCTTCCAATTAAACGAAATAGGATAGAAGTGTGAATCGAATACCTGTGTGACTCAATTTCTGCCGATTCTCTCAAGAGCGGAGGCGACGTAAAAGAAGGTAAGACGATCACTCATGCTACAAGCCAAGTTATTATTCCATGAAGTGCGAGTTAAATTGTATCTTAGCTGTAAGTGTACACCTTCATGGTCTCCTTTTTGAAATAATGTGCTTGAGATTGAAAAAAATTTAACATTTTTTCTAGACCTTCCGGTGCTAAAGTTTTTGATTTAAAAACAATGAATATTTTTCTGAAATTCAGTAGGAAAGTTAAAGCGTCGCATCATTTTCAGCGTGATCATTTTTATACTGTGCTTCAAGTGAGAGTTCCATTTCTTTTTCTCACTCTGACCCGGGTTTCATTCGGGAATAGATATTGGAGAATGTGACACGGCTGTTTTAGACTGGGTAGGAATTCAAAAACAGCTTATGTTTTACTCCTTGCTCATCCGGTAGATGTAGTGCCTACCGGTACTAGGTTTACAGCATCAAGGTTTCAGGTAGTATCAGGCAAGGAAGCTAAGTAGGCCTATTGAAAGAGGGTAACATTATAAATTGGAAATTAGTAAGATTTCTGCAATTTTTTAAGTGTCATGCTAAAATCATGAGTTAATGAAATTGAAAAACATGATGTTATAATATACTATAAAATGAACCAACACATGAGGTCTTGAAATGAAACCTTATTTTCTCAACCACTGAAACGAATTTTAATGCGCACATTCTGCGGTCATGACTCAAAATAATTCAGAAAGCAGCGCCACTGCACTCGGTTTATACAGCATGTTTGAGACGAGTAGTAGGTGGATACTTGCTTTTTTTTAGATGGGGCTGCATGAATCCAAATGGTCCCATCCCTTGATTAAGAAATCGGGCTCAAGCTAGCTACATTAGAAGGCTGACCAAATGGACCTCATTTGTGATTTAGCTGGTTATAAAAGTTAATCGTTTAATTTTCATAACGACTGATATGTCAGAGCTTCCGAATGTTTTGTAATCCTGGATATTTTGTGGCAAATGATATTGATCGGCAGTCGCGGGTATAATACTGAGTCTATTGTGAAGTACTTATGTCAGGGTGTCCACACATACTCTATTTTCGAGTAGATACTCGATTATACTTGTTTTGGGCAAAATATACTCGATTATACTTGTCTATTTTTATCCGGAGTAGTAAGTATCCCATGTTTGTCCTATTTTTGATCTTCAAAGAAATGAAGTGTGTTCGAAAATGTTGTCTTTACAACAGTCTTTATACAGGGTGTCTGCGCACTGGAAAATCCTGAAATGTTGTTATTTGAACTGGAAAACCTGGAATTTTGGTCTCGAGAAGCCGCAGACACCGAGGTTATACTTAAACGTTTTAAATTATGATTATGCATTTTTGTGCTATTCTTAATCGAAATATGATATTTCAGCTATCTAAATGTTGAAAGTCGTCTCATTGTGAGTATTAGTTCTTCTCTGAGTTATTGCCGGAGATGAAATGCGCCGTTCGATGTGTAGAGGTTGTCGCCCTTTGATAAAGCATAATCAAAGTGAGAATTCAAATCAACATCATACTGATTACCATGAACTGGATCGGCTCCCGACATGTGTGAAAGCATTTTTATATAATGTAATAAAGAAACTTAAACTACAATTAAAATCTTACTCTTTGATTGCTATTGATATGTTTAGTTTCCGATACCACCTACGTTATCCTAATTTACAGTTTTGATCGTTGGCAATCGTTTTTCCGATTTTCGTTTCGTCTTTTTGACTTGTTAAAATCGGTGTTTTGGACTATGTTTCTGATAGTTGTCAATTGTTGGCGCTGCCATCGGCTTTGTTTCACGTTCAGATTTTCGGTAAGTTGGTTTTTCAATTTGTGATTGCTACATGTACGAAGGGTGGGCAACTTATCGGATATCATTAACGGATTGTCATACGAACAGATACCAGAGTTACTGTTGAAGTAAATGATGACAGGGATGTCTATGAACCATAGATTGGAATATGTAATTCATCGAACTTGCGAGTATTCTTATGATATACAGTTCTATATACAAGTATAAAAGCATGCGTTAAGTATTGAGAGCTCATTGTCATATTCTATTCAATATCAACTTATAGTAGGAAGTAATTTTCAGAAATTATCATGATCACAGCCTTCATCAAAATTGCAAATTTTCAGCCTACAGTCATTTCACCACACTCAATGAGTCTTTTATCCCGAGCTATCTATGGTTAATAGACATCCCTGATGATAAGCATGTTAAAAGAGGTATCCTAATACATATCATATTTGAGGTGGACCAATATCATAGACATCTCCAGTATCTTTGCAACAGTAGCTTGATAGTCTCTCACCACCTTGAAAATATAGCATAGCCTATTTGATTTAGGAATAGAAATTAATGTCTAAAAGCAGACTATGACTTCAAGCCGTTTTGCCACGTCACATTTTCGATTTAGTAAATCAGCCTTTAAAGTCGTCTTTGAAAATGAGCAAAAAGTTGGCAGAGAGATCTCCTATTCAGTTTCCAGCGGTTCAATTGGTAGGTAGAAGTCTTACATATGATAGATAACATGCTATACTTGGACAATTTTCTTTCAGGCACGGTCTTTGAATCCATCGTTTATGGCTGATGATTTTGAATCATCAAAAAACAAGTTCCGAAAAATGGTCCTTTTGTTGGCAAAGAAAAGTCTCATCGATCCCACTGTTGGAGATAATGCCTTGGTGCAATTTGATCGTTTGCTCTCAAGAGAAGGGAATGAGCTACGGGCTTTGATGACTCCACTACTCGTTTGGACGATTTCTACTGGAAAATTTTAGGAAACAATAATAATTACAGAGACCTTTGGTTGGTCGTGAGAAAAATTTTAACCCTCTCTCACGCAAATGCAACTGTAAGTTGCAAAATATTGCTGTCGCTGTTTTATGGAGTAATGAGCGAAATGCATTGATGAATATGACCTCACAAAATCTAAAATGTGACACAGCTTCTTCATAAATGTACATATAGTCTTTTGTTCAAAATCTGCGTTACCATTATTTTCGACATCATAATCCATTACAGGTTGAAAGCGGATTCAGCATTCAGAAAAGTCAGTTGGTGGAAAACTTGAGAGAGGAGACGATGGTTGCCAAAAGAAGAATCTATAATGCTGTGCATAAGGTGGAAGAAGTCCCTAGTATAGTGACCCTAGACCTGATTAAGGTAAGATATGATGTCACGATATAGTTTCAAAATAACATAATTTAATCTACGAATTCAGTAGCTATTACTAGGAATAATAATAATGAAGTTATGCCTATCGTTTCAGGCTTGTCGTGGTGCACGAACAAGATATCAATTTGCCCTTGAAAAGGAGAAGGGTGACATTAAGGAAAAAATACAAGATGAGAAACGAGGAAGGAACGCCGAAGCCCTGGTAGAAATACGAGAGGAGGAAGCTCGAGCATCGGCAATACTCCAGGCTGCTACGAGGCGGCGAAGAGAATTAGAACAGACGATGAACTCATGATTTTAGAAAATACTTTGCTCGACAGTATATCATAGGTCTGTTCATTAAAACTTCTTCGAATTTTTGTTTTCTAGTAGTTAATGTATTCAGTATCTTCGTCCAAAATAAAAGGGAAATCAAGGATATAAATATTTTTGAGGATCTGTTGCTCACGCATGTTACTTACCCTACTACCAAGTTATATACTAATGTTCAAGTTATGATTTCTTTCAGCAGAAAATATCATCTAGGTACAATATCATTTTTAGACACTGTTATGCATGAACTGTGATCGAAGTTTTGATAGAGCTATTTTGATCAGTCAGATACTCGAATATACTTGTTTTTTGTTCAGTTACGCGTGTGGACGTTATGTTGCATTCTTAATATTTTTTTTAATTGTGTTTGCATGCAATACATTATTAGAATTATGTCTGCTTCTATTTGTTGAATATCTATTTTATATTTCCTATCTTATTGTCAAAGTGAATGCATTTTGAACCAGTCCTCAGTATGTGGATTGTGCCATGTAAGTCATCATGTAATTTGTGTCACAATATATGGGTTCTCTGTTATGACAATCATGTACTACCGGTATCTACTTAGTTTGGGGGAGGAGTGTACAGTCACAGCCACTGGTTGACTGGATTATCATCACCTCGCTAGAATTCAATAATAATCAATAACTTGATGCAGTAATGTGTAATACAATAACTGGAATTCAGTAATATTTTGCTGAAAACATTTTAAACATATTCATCACTCAAAAATTTTAAATTGATAAGATTTCAATACCGCGTTGAACCAGCCCTTGCTCCCAATACTATGAATTCACTGTCATATATTCAACCAGTATTTAACAGAATTCTGTGGTGACTATTTAGCACCACACATTTTAATTGTCTATTTAATTGCTTTTACTTTGATTACAACCAATTAAGTCTTCTATGAAATCCTCACACGACGACTTACAGTCGTTAGCAGTTCAGAACTAATTTATAACGAAGTTATCTAAGGATCACTTATCAAAAGTAGCGGGCACTATAACAGATCTTGGGTCCTCATATGCGTCTCTAAATTAGTTTAGACAATTAAGAAGTATCTCAGTCATAGTGAATTTATTGGTCATTCTTATTTGCGAATGATTGTAGAATTTAAATTTAAAAATTAAATACCATGACAGCCTCCAAAAATTGATATTGATAGAGAGTATGCAACTTCGCATAGCAGGGATGACAATCTTTAGCGGATACGCGTTTCCAACAGTGTCCCTTGAAAGGCTATAATGATTTTTTTTCTAATTTTCTATTTAGGGCCCACGGAATTCTAGAGGATTCCGTGTTAGGGCCCTTCAAAAGTTGATTTTTTGTCAGAGCCCCTAACTGCCCGTTCTCATCCCCACATATATAGGTAATGTACGTTTATGTAGGCCGACCAATTAATTGCAATAATTTTATCCAAAAAATCAAATGGATTGTCAGCTTAATTTCGTCAATTGAGAAATTAATTAATTGCACCTAATGGTAGCAATTATTTGAAATTAATTCTTCATGGCCCCTGTTTATCAGTGATGTTTGCGCTCGGTGAAGGTTTCTTTCTTGAAGACCATTATTTATCAGGGTGCAGTCAGAAGTCAGGTAACATCTAAATCTGCTTGTCGTCGGTAAAAGGATGAAGGAGCTTAGCGGACGATAACTGATTTATTGTCTTGTATATCTTTCATATCACCTGTTTTTCAAGTGAAATCAAATATATGTAAGCCGTCAAGTTTGGCGGTTCGTCCAAGTAAATGCAGATGAAAACGTCTTTGTGGAAATTTGCTGAGCTTGCAGCTGCTGTCCACAGTTGCCCTCCATCCAGTGCTGGTACGGAGCGAGTATTCAGCTTATACGCACCGACACACACAAAACTGAGAATCCGTCTTTCACACCCCGTGTTGTGAAGATTGTAACAGTTCAGTTAGCTCTATAGATGATGACATTGACTTGATTGTGAACGAATGAAGGATTGTTGTAATGATTGGGGCCGTCTTGTTGGCATCTTGTTCAAAAGTCTACTCATTGCTTTTATACTTATGTAGGCCCATATTAAGTAAGAAGATGATGCAAATTTATGTAGAGATGTAATTAAGGAGTTGTTATGTTTAGACTTTTTGCACTAGTAGATTTATTTTTTTAATTGTTTTCTGATTTTCGTTAAATACACACGTATGTTTTACAGTTTTCAACAGATATCCTGATATTATTTACATGTAGGCCCAGTTCTTCTTTTTATATTTGTGCCTTCCTTCTGTACCAGATGAGAATATCTGTCAATTTCAGACTGATCAAACCAAAATATATTTGCGTAGCGAGTACATGTGCATGTATTCCAAATTCATGGCATTATCAAAACTTGACATGACTAGACTACCGTATGTCATTGACCTTGAACAGCCCGGTTAATATCAAATGATATTAACTGAGCAATGCTAACTAATTCAAATATGCCATATCAAAAGTTCGGTTGATAATTTCGTTATATATAGAACTATCTAAATCTGTATATAATTGCATGTAATATTAAATGGCAGATCTATAGATAAAAGTGAAAAACTTAAGTGCATGTATTTTTTTCATTGGAATTTTTGATTTAATTGTGTAATAGTCGTTCTGTAAATGTAAAGCTATTGATCAGTCTGTACTTAATCCCTTCTTTGTAGATGGAATTGTTTTCCCATTACACGAATTCCCTCAATTCCATGGGATGTTTCGGGCTTTTCTGCAGCTCATTTAAAGTGGTCTCGTTATTCCTGGTAAGTTGCAATTATTATGATCATTTAACAGGCATTTTCGTGTGGATTGACGTTGAAGGTGGTCGTTTTCCCGGATACACATGTTCTTCCAATTCCATTGGAAGCTATAATTGGTGCTTCTGAGTTTGGCAGCTCATTCTCTACTTGTATATTAAAGTATGTATTTTAAAAGAGGAATCATTTTCAAAATTCGTGGCTGTTTGAGAATGGGACTAGGTCATTCTCTTTTCTCTGCAGCTCAGAAATTCTAAGTCGTTACATGACTTTCATCATTTATTGTACGATGTAGATGATATAAAAGGAGTTTATCGAATATTGATAGATATAAAGCACGTGATTATGTAATGAACTAGAAAGAAGAATGGAAATAAATGATCACTTTAAGTAATCGAAAATTGCCGATGCTGTTGAAAATATATTCCCAAACTTTCGTCTGTCTCAGACCGCGTCAGGGGACGACGAAAATTTGAGAATATGTTTTCAACACAAACAGCATCGGCTATTTTCGATTTTTTATAGGCTGTTTATGCGGAACAATTAAATGATTATTTGAAAATGATATTCTATTCAGCTACAAGTTGGTCATCTTAAATTAATAAAGAATCTGTCTAATGATCCGCGCGTGTCCCGAAATTTGAAAGAGACAAGTGTGAATATTTGGAAAATCTGATATACTAGCTGCTATCATGTATTCATAAAAGGTGACTTAATCAGTAAAAGTCAATCATCAAATGTCAAGTTTGAGTAAGCCCCTCCCCCTCCTATTTGACGTCAATTGCAAACAGCCCCTCCAATGGTTTTAAAATAATTTTTGTTTCGTTGCAGGTGGTTAATGCTCGTGGTGATATCTACATTTGATGCTTTACTTCCATTGTCCTCGATAACTTTTGGTACTCGTTGCTGATCACTGTGTCAATGTGTGCAATTGGATTGATTATCTGTGGTTGATCTTTCAATATTTCGTGCGAATTTTATGGGATGAATACTGCGAAATAATCTTTGTGTTTTTGGAATCCATTGAGTTCATGCATGTCATACTTGTGTGTCAGAACGACATCGAACGTGGTTATCGTATTTTTATTACTATACAAATATGGCCCCTTGAAGTGTCAGTGGCTCGAAGCGCGGTCGATTGACTTGCCATATTAACTTGATATTATCGTCTTTTTGTCAGTAGAAGTGCAACAACGTGTTTCTTTTCACAATGACTTAATGCAACACACTTCTGTTTATGATGCCAAATTATACCGATGACTTACTGATAATCACTGCATCTATCGTGTATATGTATTTTTCAAGTCTTGCAATGTCCTAGCGTTATGTCACCATGATTATCGTGAATGCTTCGTGAATTTGTCGTTTATGAATGTGTTGCATTTCATATATATTAGACCCAGTATAACATGGATTATACAGTGAGATTATATCAACTTCATAATACACGCATGTGTCTTGGCGTATCTATCATTTCCGTGTGTAATTCCAGTTCATAGAATCCTAGAAGCCAGCTAACAGGTCTCTTAAAGGCGAATTAGATGTAATTTTTCTGTTGGATACTGAATTTAATTCTGTTTTTAATTAAGTTACAAATTTTGTTAGAGTAAATCCCAAAACTTTTAATTGGCTGCTGAGGCTGTGCCTGGGGATAAAAATATGTAAAACAATTCAATTTTAATTTTTTGAATTGACTCTTTTGAAGGCTTGTTCTGTTTTTCTTTTATGCAACTTAATTTAGCTTTTATTATCCAACTTCAGAAGAATCTCAATGTTTGTAAAGAGAAAGACTAGCGAACAAGTTCGTTATGTGAAGTGAACTTTTTTGTGGTTATGTTTTTTAGCCTCCATGTTTATACTGATTAATTGTTTCTTTGTTATAGATAAAATCTATTCATGCCATAATGAGCTATGTATTATTTCCTTAATATGTAAATTTCAGGTAGTTCTAGCATGCAAATCAGATATGATTTACCATGCAATTGATGAAAACGTAATGGCGCGTCAGGTTGGTGAAATTCATTTTTTGAACCGCATGATCGATCCGGAAATGAATTGAATAGAAATATATGTGAAGAACCCATTTGTGATTACGAGCACCCCAGTCGGCAAGTGCAATGAATCATTGCATATTTCTAACACGAACTGGTCTATTCCACACTCAGTTGGACAACTCAATTCTGTATCGATCGTGCTGTTTAAAAGCGCACTCCACCTTCCTTGGGACCATGGTCAACTTCATCAAGTGCATCGTAAAATCATGCATGATTTTTTGAGCAACATCAAATGTCACATTGATAAATCATTGATACTTAATGGATCATGGATAATATTCATGCATTCCCATGCATGAATCATGCATTCCCATGCATGATTGATCTCTGATACATGCATGAAATCATCCATAAACATCCGTGGACGGGCGACTAGGGATATGGCTAATCTATCTAAGAAATAAGTGCAGACTTTCATTCTTTGATAATGATAAGAATATAGAGAATCCGCATATATCAATTTTCATAACATCTCTTGACATTCAATAATTTACAGCAATGACAAATATTTGAATAATATATTTAATATATATATATATATATAAAATATATAAATATATAACATAGTATTTACTGCGACATTTATGGAAGATAAATACTTTTTTTATTTTAAGCCTTCGTGAATTACAAAAAGATTCCTTTTTATCAGATCAGACTGAGTATACAATATATTTTCATGTGAAGGTAATATACGAACATTACTACTTACCACTAATTAGTTGCTACAATATCCACGATTTCGCCGGTTGGCGAAAAATCAACTCGCAATAGTAAACACATATCTACCAACTAATTATAGCAACTTTTTCGCCACCTGTCGTTTTTTAATTTTACACATGTTTTTGGATAAATGATGACCATTTTCACATGCGGAGATAGTTTTTACACGAAAATGAACCTTTAAAAAAATTATCCACAAAATCGTTACCTCGCTATAATCTGTTGATATTAGCAAGATGCGTTCCCACAGGGCTGTATAGTGCATGCATTGAATCGAAGCCACGCATCGATGTGTGTTTTGGTGTGTGCCACGTGATATCACAGCACGGAAGCATCTCTCACTGGCTCTACTGTCCTCTGATTACAGTTTATTGTTTGCAATTTCCAATAACAAGCGATACACGAATTATCCATTCAAGAAGGAGCAAATTTTCTAATTCGGTGATGTGCCGTTTTAATATTAAGGTTACATACAATTCTTTCTTTCTAAGAAACCGAAGCGCGCGCAGATGAATCTAATTCTGTGGCTGTAACATAAAAAAATGTCTGTTATAGAAATAGCATTTCAATGCCGAGTGAAGGCCTATGGTCTGGGAGCACGCAACGCCACTGTATTTGAGGTATCTTAATACAAGTAAGCTCCTATTTATAGAATCTTTCAGTAATTCAGTGGATTTGTAACTTAACCCTTTCAGTCCGGCAACCTTTATTTTCTTTGAAAAAAATCTTTCTCCTCAGAGATAGTCTTCTTAGACCTCAAATAACATCATTTGAATAGAGAAAACGTTTTTGTGATTTTAGTTGCGAGTTAGGACCATGTATCATATATGATGCATCCGGACTCAACGGGATCTTTGCATAAATTCCAGTTTTAAAAGTTAACCTATGAGTTTGAGAAGAAATGCGTTATTGTTACATGCTTTCAGAGGCGTCGCTAAGGAAACATCATTGGGGGGGGGGGTTTGCTAAATTTTACCTGATTTACAACTAAGAACCAAAATTTACCTGATTATTGCACACACGCATACTCACACACATTCCAACATGTTTCATGTTTATATCCTACAGAAGAGGCACCTAGTCATCTAATCTTGCCGCATCATAAGTGGTCAATGAAATGCCGATGTCGTTAAGTTAATTTGTGCGCAATTGGGTCCCGTAGTCTCGACTGTTAGGGAAATTTTCGATGGTGTTTGCATCGAGAAAGTTAACACGCTGTTAACAATAAACTTCTACGCACAGAGAAGAGGGTGTGCCTTATTCATACCGTGCGCTTTCCGCGGTGCGCGTGTGACTGACGCGGTATGAGGAAGGTTCGATGAAATCCACCGTAACGCTGACGTCATCTCCTCAAGGGACAGCGCAATAGCCAGAACTTACATGAATCAACGGTTAAATATACACTACACAGCTACGCAGAATGAGTTGCAAGCGTTTCAGCGGTAGGTGATTCAGTGCCAATATTCACTGGCCACATTATAGGTAGGGTACTGAAATTACATTTCAATTGCACTTTGATATTCTAAATTTAGCAGAGCTAACTCACATCGCCTTATGCTGCAATTTTTAAGAAAATGCGAGGCGAATGTTCCTCCTGCTCGCATATACAGTCATCCCGGGTAGAGGTCGTTTTCAGCGCGCTATGTTTGACCGCTTTCGCGTGACAAATCAATATCATCAACAACAACTGACCATATACTTTCTGGTGTCTAGAAAGGGTGAGAATTTCCCGACATTACGATGTGTTTTTGTGACAAGACGTGTTTTTGTGGCTAAGACCAACGTCAGTGAATATTGGAGCTGAATCGCCGGCAAACCGGCGGTTTACCTGAAAATTTTTCATTTTACCTGAATCTTTTAATAATTTCATATTGGGGGGGTGTTACGGTCCCCCACACCCCCCCGGTCGCGACGCCTCTGCATGCTTTCATTATTTGCAAACTATTTTCGAGTTATATCATTGTATCTCCGCAATAAAGGTGAAAATTCATAAATGAAGTTGAGGCTATAATTCAACTGAACAAACAAATTCAACCAAAAAAAACACTATTTTTCATCAGAAAATGATGAAAAATAAGGTTTGTTCACTAAGTTATTTACATATTGTGAAAAAGTTTATAACAATTGCGATTTGGTCGAATGCACAGAAATATAGTACATTTCTCACATCGTGTCTGAGTCAATGTATGGCAAACTTTGCACCGCTGTCTTTGGTCAGCCGTCACCATCTCCGGCCAATGAGCAACCTGATCGGATCGAATGTCAGTTTGAGGTATGATGGCAGAACGACGTCGTGTTTTTGCTGGAGAAATTGCTCCGTCCCCGACTCTGCATGGTCGACCTCGCTTTCGTGGGGTGCTGATCATTTCGGGTGTCTTACCTTGGAGACATAATGAGTTTGACACCTTCGCAGAAAACGACAAAAGATCTAATCGACCTCTTGCCGCAACATCAAGTTGATCACAATCTCTTTTATAATGAATCCAAGCGTTTAGACACAGGTTGATACTCCAAAAGAAGATAGGTTTGTAAAATTTCCTGGTTTTATGATCGCAGCGATAAAGTGACATAAGCATGTCGAACTTATCGACACCACCCATATGTTGATTGTAATGAGTGACAATCGCAGGACATGGCACTTGAACCCTCTTCTTTGCCTTTCGATCAAATCGCTGAACATTTGTTATCGGGTCAACTGAAACATAAGAAGAACTCAGCTGAATTGATCTGTTGTCGAACCAGCGGACGATATAAATATTTGTTTCCTTTTCTTGACGGCAATCAAACGAACCACGACCCGTAGTCTGAAACTCCTTTTCCGATTTCAAAGGACATCCGCGCAAACGATTGGCTCGCAATGTACCAGCTGATTCTATACCGAAGTCTCTCTTCAACATAATCTGAAGTTCAATGAAATTGAAAAAATTGTCAAAATACACTATATGGTTTGCATGGTGAGGTAGCATTTCGCACACTTTCAAAACCATATCACCAGGCTGATATCCACATGATGAAGATCTCAATTTCAGGGGCGAGCCATCTTAAAAGTAGAAATCATGTGTAAATCCATCCACTCCATTTCGAGAAATAACTTTGAAACCCCATCGATGAGGTTTTTTCGGCAAGTATTGCTTCAGACTGGTTTTACCTTTAAATGGTATGATTTGTTCGTCGACACTTTGGTGTTGTAGAGGCTCCAATTTCAAGCATGATCGACGAATGAATTCGAGCAATGTTCTGACCTTGAAGAGTCGGTCAAATTCATCACTATTTCGATCCATGACGATGTCATTGTTGTCCGCAAAATGAATGAATTTATTCAATAAGAAGAAACGGTCGCGTGACATGCGATCTGCAACTCCAGGAAAGCGAAACTCATCTGACCAGAAAAGTCTGTACCTTGGTAAGTTTACGACGCCCATTTTGATCAAAATTCCGACATACACTTCAATTTCTTCTGGTGATGTTTCAAACGATTGATTTTGCTGCTGTGCGTATAGGTTTGTTTGTTTAGAAATAAAGGAAAAAAGGCCTGGTATGAAATAGGTTTTGAAATATTCGATTGGCTGACGCAGTACAGTTTCGCGGTTTTCATCAGACCCTTCTGCAATAAAGGGAACGTCGACCAGAGGAGCACGTGCACTATTCCATGTATAGTCATTTTTTGAATTGGTAATTATCGACCTTGTAAACTCCCACTCGATGTTGCAACAACAGGGTCACCAGTATCGCTAGATGAGTCGTCACTGTCTGACTCAGATTCGTGAGGACAGTCGTCGGCATCACTATCAATTTCAGGCTCAGAAACATCCGCATCAGGAATAACTACGAACGTACGAATCCGACGGCCAAAACGGTTGATTCTGTATTCGACGTCACAGTCCATCTCTTCAAATATCAGTATATGAGTTCAGAGTGAATTACTTTCAAGACACGACTTCAAATAGCTACTTCCTTTCAGTGTGTTTGATGGATAGAGTCCATGATATCGTAAAACTCAAAACATCGCAGTAAATTCAAAACATCCAATCAGAGAGGAGCGACAGGATGCTATGACTGTGTTCATGAAAAATCCGTAGAAGATATCTGACAATCGTTTCCAAACAAAGTAATATTGCAGTTGAGATAGCTGAATCGCAATTTGATGTAAGGGTTTGAATAACTTTTATTACTATGGTCTCTGCCACTGACTGAGTTCCTCTCTTCTGTTGAGAGACAGACGATGCTTTTGTATGTACATCTTTTTTGTACTTGACACAGAGATCAGAAATCAATGATATTTAACCTGCTGAGTCTGGATGTATCATACATGATACACGAACAAAAATTCAAGCTTCTCAGAATGTTTAGATGACAAATATTTTATAACGATGCCGATAACTAATTTATGCTTTCATACACATGCCTGATTTTTTGTTTTGATAAATAATTAATTTAAGTGCTACTACGGGACAACTGACAAAGCGTATGTGATTTTTTATCGAAAATGTCGAAATTCAAAATTCAAATTACTGACAAATCTGACATGGCGTCAGATTTTGGCAACTGCTATTAAAACTAAGTTCCTCAGTAAATGGTCTTTCTAAATCAATGATGCAATTCAGTTATTTTACCTTTTTACATGATAAACAGAAGCAAACTTGAAATGTATCATATATGATACGGTAGGACTGAAAGGGTTAAAGATTTTGCATCTGGTCTCATCCAATAGGTCACATTATCAATTTTAGATGAAAATTCACCATTTATGAACCTTAAGTGCATGGAATAGGGCATAATGGACCATTTAATTATGCCCCACGCTAATCATTTAGAAGGCATGCGAGAAAATCCCGTAAACGCCCCGTAAACTTTTCGGGTCCAATAAGTGTTCGAATAAGACAGGTTTTGAATTAGTTAAGACATTGTCCGACGTCCGTAGATGATATATTCATCGCACTCTTGCAAATCGTTAATTACTTGCGTGCATAGAGGCTGTAGGCCGCCTCTTGCACATTGTTAACAAAGATTGGCTCTAAAGTGGGGAATAATTGGTTAAGTTAGGCTATAATCTGAGGAAAATGTAGATAGAACTCGGAAGGATTCGATCAAATGACCTTATACAAAGTGTTTAAATATATCAAGTGTGGAAACTCTCTAAGGAACTAATGTATTGGCGACAATCGCCATCTCGCCATCTTTTTCGCCAAGATAATTTTCAGATATATTATATTTCAATTCAAGAAGAAGTCGCTGTGGCTAAAAATATTTGAGTGATTTTTTCTATGATTATGATTTCCTACATAAAATTTGCTTTATATTCATTTTTTCCCAAATTTTTTTGTGGGTTGAACGTGCATTTTCTGATAAATATGGCTTTATAGATGAAACAGTGGAGAAATTGTATCATTTGGCTCTCAGTATTGTTTGTCTACATATTGAAGATGCATCTCAAACAAATATTATCCGTTGGAAAGAGAAGAAAGGAATGTTTTCTCGCTTTTTAGCAACTTTTTAAAACATTTAGATGGTTCTTTAACGTTTCTCTGCCAGTGAAGATCAACTCCTCACTCCGCGACTCATCGTGACTTTGCGCTTGTCCAAAAACAACAGCCCGTCATGCTACTATTATTTACATTCATATCTGTCATGCAACATCGAGAGCCCACCATACATGAATTCCACCATCTCATGATAATTGGAGCGAGATATTCCCACGCAAATTTCGCTACGTTTTCAAGTTGTGACGTCATGCTTATTGCAGTCTTTATTAACTATTGACTCAGACAGCACAGTCACTTCTGTTCTTGTAGACTACAAGGCGGCACGATCTTCTAAATTTTGTAAAGGACGATAAGTGTATAAAGTGGCAATAATTTCCGCCAGCTTCTTCCAAGTTACTATGTTGATTTTAACGAGCACCCTTTAATAACAAATTTAGTAGGCCTATTAGAGAAAGAGTAGTGGCAGCTGAGAGAGTCTTCTTGTGAGAGTACTTTCAAAAAAAGAAAATTGGCGGTTCTTTAATTCAATTAGCTAAAATGAAATTAATGTTTAGTTGCCAACAAGGCTTGATTTGATCCGATATCAAAGGCGTGAGGTTATTCGCACGCAATGTTGCGTGTAAATAACCAGACAACTGAGGCCAAGTTATTCCCACGTAAAAGTGGGTGCCAGCAGCCATAACTATACAGTGAGGTTTTCAGACGCAACAATTCGTCGAAATGTTAACTATCTTTGCTGAACGGTTACATTTTTGCATGATCACTTCAAATATTCCGCATAATTTATTATTTTAGGCATTCATCGTTAGAATTAAGCAATTGCTTCTTAGAAGTGGTTGTCTACTGAACACGTTACCAAAGTTTCATAGTATCAAATTTATTGGAAATTTTACAGATTTTTAGCATATACATGTAATGATATACTGATTCTGTCTTCTTGGCAATTCGTAGTCGCTGCTCGTCCGCGATTTCCACATGATCATCATTATTCTTCAGTAATTGTACAGTTTTTAATTTGATGTGAAATCAACATGTTTGAGAACAGTGGTAGGCATATCAGAAGGTACAAATTGATGCACTTGTTTAATCTGTAGGAGTAGGCATATTCAAAATGTTAAAGCGGGCATTGATTCCTTTGCTTAGTTATTCGGATGAAGCTTTTTTGACATGCGGCAAACTAGGGCGAATCAGACATTGTTGGTAAGAAATCTATTTATTTGCTCAATGATAGCCACTATGACATGATGACTTATGTCAGTGGGGGTACTACTGGGGTCATCTCCCCCACGTTTTCAAATTTGTCTAAAATCTGCTAAAATGAATCAATCGTCACAAAACTTTAAACACACGTAAGTGTGTGTATTCTCTAGCCAGATACCAAGTTTTAGGCAATTCGAAGAGGTCCTTTTTAAATTAGGAGCGATAACTTAAAGTGCAGCGATGCCGATAGCTTGATCTGACTTGTCAGTGACCTCATCGTCTGAACAGTAAACACTTGAGGTTAACAAAGTCATCTCACGACAACTCGTCAAGCGATGATAACCAGGCCAAATCCTTTATATTAATATGCTTGGCTTAATAAAGGTGTAGGCAGGTAGTGGTCGTGGAAGATTTCAAATTGCAGTGGATGAGACGAAGAGGGAGAGAGAACAATGCACACACGAGTAGCAATGATGCGTCGAACAGACGAAGTCACATCAAGCAAGCTGTTGACATCGCTACACTTCACGTTATTGTATCTAATACAAAAAGTACTTGTCCGATCTACATAAAATTTTGCATGTTGGTAGAAAACATGATTGAGTACGTGTACCCGAAGTTTAGTGACGATTGATTATCAGTAGATTTTAGACAAATTAGAAAACCTGAGGGGGAGACAACCATAAGTATCGTCAGTGGTAGGCAACCAATTTGTGGTAGTGATGACTTACAGATCTAGTTGATTACATCACAGTTGGTTGTACTGTATCGGCCGTTAGATGAATCGAATACCTACAAACTTGTATTGTGATGAGTCTGACACATTTGTTGCAATATGTTTTATTTAAGCCTTTAACAGAAGCTTAATAATCAAATTTTGATCAATTTAGAAAAGCTGTTTCTTCAACCGAAATTTATATTTATCATGATTTGAAAATGTCCAACTACGCTGCGTTTATTTTATGATGTTAGCTCATAAAAACAATGATTTTTTATGGGTGTGCGCTGCGCTCACTTGCTCGCACCGAAAATTTTCGAAGTCATGCTGAAGCAATTATTAGTTGGCCTATATGTGAAACATTATTTGTTAAAATAAAGATAGCCTACATATTCGCAAGAGGAGCAACAGCGGGGTATTCACAGCGAAATAATAAAAATTCTGAGAGATTTTGCTGCCAAAAATAATTTGTCATGAGCTTGAATGCCCAGTAAATTTCCGTCATGAAAAAATGCTATTCATATGTCTATTACTTTCTTGGAGTATTGAAATTGAAATATTGAAATATAATTGAAATATTGCTTTAGGAAGTTACTTTTGATCATCCCTATGTATGTGCATTTTTGTCAACATCGTGAAGCAGTATGAGGCAATCAGTATTCAGTACTCTATACTGCACTTTGAAATGCTTAATACCGATGTCAGATGAACATGTACGGTGGAATTAATTGATAATTATTCACAACGTCTAGACAAAAACTTGAATGAACAGCACTCGAAATTTGATTGGCACAAGTGATCTAACCAAAAGTGAAACGTTTTGTGGTTTATTCTATAGGCCTATAGCTTTATAATACAAATTTCGGTTGAAGGCCTTTTCTGAATTGATGCAGCCTATGATGTTCCAACCGATGAAATCAAATCTGCGTCACAAATGCTTTCATCTGCATCTGAATGTTTCGTGTTGCTTTCCCTTTTCTGTTGTGAATATAATTTTACTTTTCAGTGATTTGCCGAAAGCCGAGGAACTATTGTATTAATTGCTCAATATACTCGAATGCAATTAATACAAAGTATCTGCAGCTTAAGGCTGGAGCGTCATTCATCAGTTTTCATTATTTTCATCACTAACAAAAACAGTCATTTACGTGATACATCAATAATTTATTGCAACATTTCAGAATTTGACTATTTCTTTATGAATTGTTATCTCAACACGGATCATCAAATACTGCTATTGATCATATAAGGAAATACAAGGGAATACTCTGATGTGAGAAGAAAATGAGAAGTTAGGATGTCAATAAAATAATTATTAAATTTCACATAGGATGCTTTCATAATCAGATGAAAAAATTAGGACTAAAAAAGTACATAATGTAGGTAAGGTCCATCATATTTCCAACATACATTCATGAATGGAAATCTAAAACTGATCAATGAATGTATGTACAACTGGTCATCAATAAGAAAATGAAATATTTCTAGATTCGATACAAAGATTTTCAGATGTTCAGTGGTCAAAAGTTTATAGACACGTTCATACACAGTACATGAATGCAATCATAAGTACCCCCACCCCCTCCTTTAATCGTATAGAGTGGTTTGTAGTCGTCTATACCTTATTAATCAATTAATTTCTATGCCAAATCAAATCTAGCATTTTAACCATAGAAATGGGTCTTCATCTCATGTTTTTGTCTTCTAGATGTCTACGGATAACTATGTAATTTTTCACTACTTCATAGTTTTGACATAGCTATTCAGCCCCTTCCATTCAATATTTCAATACTATTCTGTTGCCAATTGCGATATCAGATAAAACTTCTTGTAAGAGCTGGCGAAAAAGTAATATCATAGCTGTCGCCACAAATCAACCATTGATTCCATACTTCCCTTATATACTTACTTTGACCTTATATGCGCCCTTGTGTACTGCGCTATCACACTTAGGTATAGGTGATGAGAATGAAATAATTGAAACCTCCAAGTTCAATCCTTCATTCCAGCAATAAATAAATTTTGCAATATTTACTATTGTGATAACTTTTCCTAGTTCACATGTTTTATGATCGCAGCCTACAGATCGTCATAAAATCATCTATACAAGAAATTTGAAACTACATGCAAAGCTCGAAGGAAAATCGATCGTCAACATGCATATCTTTAAGCAATTGATAGGGCCTACGTAGGACTACCCTCGTAATTCATTTATGGTTTCATTAAAGAATCAGACTTTTATGAGCCAGGGTTTTTCACTTGCAGTTCCACATACAATTTGTACAGTTCTAAATTTTTCTTTAAAATATCCGTGAACTAAGCTTTATAATGTTTTATGTGTCTATCTGATTTATTGCATGTTATTGCGTTGAAGAATATGCATTTATCGTTTTAGATGACAAGAAAGCATAAAAGAAAGAGTGAGAGGTGTCTATGGGGCACGGAAAGTATGGAGAAGGCAATCAAGGCTGTAAGAGAAGGTTCGATGGGATATTTGAAAGCTTCAAAAGAATTTAATGTGCCAAACGTCGTGTAAAAGGACAAAAATATTAAGCGATCGAGTCGTTGTTCTCCGCTGCGACATAGGCCAATCATTTTTTAAAAGTCTCATATTTATTTACAGAAGTTCGGCGTATTCTCAACGGTGTTTACACTGGAACAGGAGCAACAGATAATCGATTACAATCGTGGACATGGAAAGCAGATTTTCGGCTTAACGACACGTGATGTTAGATACATTGCTTACCAGCTTGCCGGACGTAATGGAATTTCTCATCCTTTCAACAAAGAACTAGGCATTGCTGAAGAAGATTGGCTGGCTTGTTTCCGAGAACGACATCCTGAGATATCACTTCGGATTCCTGAAGCTACCTTGGTTGCCCGAGCACGAGCATTTGATAAACACAATGTTAACAATTTTTTATCTGCTAGAAGATATTATGGAACAGCAAAATTTTCCTAGACATCGAATATTCAATTACGATGAGGCGGCTGTTACCAGTGTGCCGACGAAATCGTCGAAGGTATTCGCAACGAAAGGCAAAACTCAGGTAGGAGCCGTCACATCTGCCGAACGTGGTTTGTTAGCAACAGCGATGTTGACTATGAGCGCCAGTTGACAGTTTGTGCCCCAGTTTCTAATTGTTCCGCGAGTTAGAATGAAAATTGAACTTTTGTATGGTGCTCATCCGAGGACTGGATATGCGTGTCATCCGTCTGGGTGGATGCAAACAGACATCTTCGTTAAATGGTTCCAGCATTGCCTGAAGCATACTCATTACTCACCCAACAAAAGAGGATCCGGTCCTTTTGATTTTTGACGGTCATCTGTCTCATACAAAGATTTTGACTTTGATAGAGTTCGCAGAAAAGAATCATGTGACATTACTTGTACTGCCACCACATTGTACACACAAGCTGCAACCACTTGATGTGACCATGATGAAGCCTCTGAACACTTACTATACACAAGGCATAGAAATGTTTCTACGAAATAACCCTGGACGCGTTGCTACGATGTTTCAGATCGGCCTATTGTTCGGCGAAGCTCTTATTTACGAGCGTCTCAACCTTCAATCGCTATCCGCGGGTTTGAGAAAACCGGCATTGCGCCTTGCAACCGTCATGTGTCCACAGATTTGGACTTCGTTGCATCAGATGTGACTGAAATTGAAATAATTGATCTAACTCCTGAATGGACTGCGGCTATGGCTGCACAATCACGCGCGGCGTCTTCCACTTCCGTTTCCGACGGCGAAGCCTCAGATGAATCAACAAATGTAGCTCCTTCAGCTTTTTCCTGCGTAGTTTCAAGTGAATCCGCAGGTTTAGCTCTTTCAGCTTTCTTCTTCGGAGTCTCAAGTGAATCAACAAGTGTATCGCTTTCCGCTTACTCTTGCGGAGCCTCAAGTGAATCAAGAAGTAATCTGCCTTTCTCGACAACTAGAGGAATTTCTTTCAGGGCATCATCAACAAATTTAGGACAAGGATTCGCTGCTTCTCCAAAACATATAATAAAAAATATTCCTAAAGTGTGAAACAAAAGGCCCTTCTACAAGAAAGACCTCAGTCGTTCTCACAAGCTCTCGTTGCAAGAGGCAAGTCATCGAATCTAGATCTCCTACTAAACCTAAAAAGAAAATCAAAAATCTCAAGCGAAAAATTGGTAGCGATGATACGAAATGCCTCTACTATAAAGAAAACTATTCCTGTTCAAAATCAGGAGAATCATGGATAAGGTGTGAAATATGCGAAAACTGGTGCCATGAACTATGAGCTGGTACAGATGAATTAACTGCTAACTTTAAATGTGATTTATGTAGCAACTGAATTTTAACCAAACTTTAAACTGAATTATGCATAGTTTTTATTGTAATTATTGCTGCCATAAGCAATTTTTCCCTGTGTTCTGTATAGCATGATGTTCCATACGCATTTATTGTGCGTGCATGTCTATTATTTTTATTGATGAATTAATCAATTTGTAATGAAAACTGCTGTTCTCCTACGGACTTACGATTCTAGGAACATATGAACCTAAGATGGGGCATATCGGACCAGTAATGGTCCATTATGCCCCATGTTTTTTAGGATTTTTCTTACTGGTGGCTTTTTTATTAATCGCAATTTCTCACAATATTGGTTTTGTGCAAAATGGTCTCGTTCGAAAAATATGATACACAATTGCATACTTTGGAAGACAAATCAAATGCTTAACATAAAATATGATATTTTTAAGGAGATTCATCGTTACGTGGTCCATTATGCCCCGGTTTCCCTATTACTACAAGCAAAATCGCATACTGATGAGGTGTTGGAAACCCACAGATGACTCACCAAATGAACAGCGGCATGAAACCCATCAAATCAGTACCGAAGAGTCATCGGCACAAAGTAATGAGCCTTGCACACGAAAATACACTCAGCGGACATCTTGAAGCACATCAGCTCATTACAGAATCTTGAAGCACTTCTATTGGCCGAGAATGTATCGAGACATTGCGACGCTCTGTAAAACATGTCATTACTGTTAAATAGCCGGAAAACGCCAACAAGATCCACCGAAAGCCCCACTGATTCCCATATCAGCTTTTGAGGAGCCATAAAACAAGGTCATAATCGATTGCGTGGGACCCTTACCACGGACTAAATCCGGACATGAATACTATTCACCATCATGTGTTCAGCAACGAGATTTCCAGCAGCAATACCACTGAGGTAGATGAATGCTAAAAATATCTGCAATGTATTGGTCAATTTCTTCACCATGGTAGGCTTGCCAAAACTCATGCGATCTTATTAAGGAAGTAACTTCATGTCTAAGATATTCAAACAAGATACCGAAACGTTGGGGATTTAACAAATGTGCGACGGCCTATCATCCAGAAACTCAAGGCACTTTAGAGAGGTTTCATCAGACACTGAAAGCGATGTTGGAAACATCTTGCGAGGAAAACAAGAAAGGCTGGAACATGGGCGTCCCTATGTTACTATTTGCCATTAGAGAAGCGGTACAAGAGTCACATGGATATATTCGAGTTAGTCTACAGTCGTGAAATAAGAGGTTCACTGAAACTCTCAAAAGAGAAATGCTTGCTCAACAACAAAGATATCGATATGAATCTACTTTAATTATGTCTCCGGCATCAGAGAACGACTGCTCGCCATCCGAGAAAAGACTAGTACTAATCTCGAAAAGTCACAAGAAAATATGAAGATGTATTATGACAAAGCGGCAACAGAAAGATGTTTCCAACCAAGCGAAAAAATTCTCCTCTTACTACCAATGCCACTGAAAGCAAAGTACCACGGTCCATACATCATTCAGAAAAAGGTCAATGACGTTGACTAGTGTGACATCTCTACTGAATAACACTTAATGTTTGTCACATATTAATTTTTATCTTATTGCTTATTCACTGTATTAATTTTTGTGCATGCGCATGAACTTTCCAAATTCAATTGGAAATTGAATTGTAAATATGTGATTACCATTCCTAAAAAATAAATGCTTATCTTATCCTATCTTAATGGAGACTACATGCCGACAGAAGAAGCAATACCGACTTTGCCACATTAATATGATGAAGAAATATCATTAGCTCAACTGCCTTAATGAAAATGTTGAAGCTACGACAGATAAAGAGGATACTAAATGAGAAAGATCAATAATTGACATATACATTATCTGACGATGCCGAAGAAATGACTATCGTTATGCCGAAACTGCAAAACTCACTAGTTCTGAAGGACCTTGAAAAGCATTATCAATATCTTTAGCCAGAACAACGTAAAGACATCATCAAAGTTATCGAAAACCATCAAACGATATTCTCAAATCACCCACAATTGACAACTTGAGCCACCGATCAAGTAGGTTTGAAAGATGACAAACCTGTAAAGCATAGTCCCTACCGGATGAGTCCAGAGAAAAGGAAGATCATGCAAAAAGAAATCCAATATTTGAATGATCACGAAATTATCGAAGACAGCTTTCAGTGAATGGAGCTTACCATGTACTAGTGCCAAAATTAGACGGAACATTCCGATTTTGCACGGACTTTAGGAGATTAAACGAGAAAACAATCGCCGATAACTTTCCACTGCCTTCAATCGACACATGTATCGAAAAGGTAGCACATTCCAAAGTTATCAGCACGTTCGATCTGCTCAAAGGATATTATCAAGTCACCTTACCCGAAGATGTGAAACGAGTCTCAGCCTTTGTTACTGAAGAAGGTTTATATCAATATAAAGTCATGCCATTTGGGATGTGAAACGCCGTATCGACCTTTCAACGACTAGCTAAAAAGGTGATAAAAAACTTGGACAACTCTGCCGTGCAATGACAAAGTGACGTAAGTGCAATGATGTCAACTTTTCAGGAGAAGCAAAAAACGTTTTTGTTCGCTAATTATGTGTACTTTTGATCATTTTTTTTGCAAAAGCCAAATAGCATATTTGAGTTGAATACAATAATTTCCCTTATATTAGTTAAGCGGTGGTTGCCATTGGCAACGAGGAAAAGTCACCAAGTCATTTTATCATTGTACCTTATATATATATGTGTTATTGGACTTACAATGACAAAAAGTCTTAAGTGTATTTAAGTCGTTCTGTCATTGTGCATTTATTAAATAAGAGACTATAAACAATGACAAAGTGATTTAATTATGCATTAATTGAATTCTGATTAAATCTTCTAAGTATAAACCATTACCAGGTTTGATTAATGACCTGAGAACCTACCTGTAACCATCGCTTCTGCACAGACCGCCCTCTAGATGCTAGACCCGGTCATCACTGAATTTAGAATTGAATGAATTATGGTTGAATCTTTTAAGTGTTAATCCTTACCAGGACTGACTAAGGAGTTGTGAACCTAACTATAACTACCACTTGTGTACAGATCACCCACCAGATTCTAGGCCCCGGTCATCACTGAATTTCGAATTGAATGAATTCTGATTGAATCTTTTAAGCGCAAATCCTTACAAGGACTGACTAAGGACCTGCGTAGGCCCCCTACCTGCAATTCATAAGCTTACAAATTCCAGACATTGTAAAATAAACATTTTGATTTAGGCAATCTAGCCTGATTCATCGATATAATTTGATGTAAATGAACAGTTCATAATTTGACACATATTTATGTTTTGTATATCATGTACGTAGTCGATAGGCCTGAGTTTATTAGCATGGTGATTTTAAAAATTTTGGCATAAATGTAGTCTTCCTTTCAGGGATGACAACCTCATGTTTCTTGCACAACCAAGTGATTTGATTGCCTATTTATTTTACCAGGAAAATGTAGCCCAGATTAGATTTTCCGATCAGAAACTGTACACCGTAGCACCAGTACATGCACCGTAGTTGAAACCAAATACCTCGATGCATGCGTCTGCATAGTATGACTAATTGCTTTGGTGTAAATGCAAAGAAGAAGTTCTCGAAACTCAACAGACTAGACATAAAAGTACCAGTAGATTTAAGTAGATATTTTTACACTGCCTAAAACTTTACTTCTGTACTGGAATCTAAAGGCAATATGAATACATAAAGATAGTAGTAGCCAAGTGTAGCCCCTTACCCACCCATTTTCACTAAAGTACATGACCTTGCTCCATTCATCGGAGCACACGCACACGCATCGTCGCACGTGGTTGTTAAGAGGACATGAAGCGGAGCACTTGACATTCATCGGAGCTATGATAGTTATCTATGATATGAAGAATATCTATGATAGTTTCAAACTCCCGGCGCATTTTGTCCGATATCTTCGTTGAGGATACACATCCTCCATTTCTAGTTCAGATGGTTCAGATAGTTCCAAATCGATTTCAGATCTGCCCAAATGAATTTCAGGTATGATCCAGATGAATTGGAGATCTCCAGTTGAATTTAAGATCTTTTCAAAGTTGAGCTTGTGACAGATATCTGAAATTCAGCTAGAGAAATCTGAAATCCATCTTAAGTCTGAAATTCATTTGGAAAGATCTGATAGACATGGAAAAGGTGCAGTTGGTGCCAAAAGTTAACATACAGGGATGATAGAGAAGTTTTCGGACTTTGAATACTACATAGTCTTTTCAAACGACTATAATAAGTCTCCAAAACAAAAAAAATCGTCAATCACCGAAAAATAAATTTCAAAATTTTTCAATTGGATTTTTCTGGAAAATTTTCGATTTACATCACTATATCGAACTCATAGTTGGGAACGATTTGGCCGGATCAAAAGTTCAATTGCTAATCATGATATCAGATCCAAAAAAGGTTCTTGAAAATGAAAGCAGTCAGAATGAA
Organism: Prostheceraeus crozeri; assembly: GCA_907163375.1. Classification (NCBI taxonomy): domain Eukaryota; kingdom Metazoa; phylum Platyhelminthes; order Polycladida; family Euryleptidae; genus Prostheceraeus; species Prostheceraeus crozeri. The sequence continues at coordinate 220,853 of CAJQUW010002953.1, read as the reverse complement.
CACGAAACCGTAGTCAATGCAGTTACGCGATCAATGAGTAAAGCACAAAGTAATCCCGAAATCGTACCATGAGAATCTACTAAGCCTGAAAGTAGCAAGACAAGCGAGGTTAAGTTTGAGGGCATATCTGACTCGTCCCTTCCGACTGAACAAGAGCAAGATCCAGACCTGCAAGCTATCTATGCAGAAACTCCAGACGAAAAATCTGACGAACAGAAAACAGATCAAAAGTAAATGAAACTGCGGCACAACGGACTACCGGGTCATAATGGCCACCATAATTTCGAAAGAAACTACATATGTTACTGTATCTGACATATAGACTAATACGCTAAAACATGCTAACAAATAATGAAGAATCGGCGCGCACAATTCGAAATTTCTGTCCACAGTGTCACGTGGGATTAAAAGGGTGAGTTTCTATGCTGCTGATCAATTTTTGGGTTAACTTCAAATTATATTTGAGCAGTGGCGTCTTCTCCGTCCCTGCGAGGACTTCGGCGCATACTGAAAAATAATTTACCAACAATTATAAAAATGAAAAGTATCATCATTCATTTAAATTCGATAGCTTCTCGTGATAGCTGTACATAGCTTTCCGTCTCAAAATCAGACCCTCACCATCATTGAACAATTTTTGCAGCACGTGCTCGAATCACAGCTGTTTTCTTCGAACAATCAGACACACAAGCTAGTCGTGTGTTCAGACGGAGCGAAAGAAAGTTGTATGCGTGTGAGGCAGCAAGCGCACGCGCCCACGCCAAGATTGGCTTTCCTGACAGACATAATGCTTTGCCTTCTCCAATTTTTGCTATGAAATTCTACGCAATTCTTGATCGAGGCGTGGTACCTAAATATAGTAAAGCAAGCGCAACCCAATTGTTCCTGGCTTCGCTTCATGTGTGAGAGGACAGTACGTCAACAGTAGCAGATGGCTGACGTTAAGACAAGACTGCGATCAGATGATGAGCGCTCTCCAATGAATGAAGATTAATGCATCTGACTCGAACACCCAGGTTCGGTAGAATTCCATTATTTGTTTTTACGTGATTGATGTGACGCTATGTTTAGTGCTGCAGATGACATCATAACCACGCCTTTCGTCCGAAGGGAATATACTGAAAAGATGACAGTCGTCAAGCAAGGTAGGCCATCACCTGATATAAAATTGAAAGTACTCACAGAGAAAGTACACAAGACATTTCAATGCATCAAAATTTCGAACATGTGAGTGGCTGACCGGCCGTGAGAAACGCAAGAAACTGTTGGCCTTGCCTCCTTTTTTCTGAGAAAATGTGGTCTGGACAGAGAGGGGATATAGTAATCAGTTCCTTGAGTAAGGCCGTTAAGCGACATGAGCAATCACTTCTCGTGTACATTCACGTTGCCTTAAAAATGTTCGGGAAATTCTTATTGAAAATTCATCTTTTATGAAAATTAATGCTGTAACCACAGAATTAAATATTTTGTTTATCTGCTTCGGTTTGCTAGAAGTGTGATTAATATGAAATGGACGGCACATTGAGGAATCTATTAGGTGGGCAAAAAGGAATTTCTAATACCTTACAGAGATAGGAAAAAAAGTCATGCGTCGCTTGCGGATTAATGTGAATTCAAGCAAAGTGCTTCGATTGCCACAATTACTTCAGATTCGAAGAATTCAGATCATTGCCCACAAGTTTTCTCCATAATGTTGGCCCTTCCGATCATTATTAAATAAAGTAGCAGGCGTACGAAAATTAGTTCACTTGATGATCCTCTCCTCGGCATTGCTCACTGTATAGTGCATACATTGAATCGAAGCCACGCATCGATGTGTGTTTTGGTGTGTGCCACGTGATATCACAGCACGGAAGCATCTCTCACTGGCTCTACTGTCCTCTGATGACAGCTTATTGTTTGCAATTTCCAATAGCAAGCGGTACACGAATTATCCATTCAAGAAGGAGCAAATTTTCTAATTCGGTGATGTGCCATTTTAATATTAAGGTTACATACAATTCTTCCTTTCTAAGAAACCGAAGCGCGCGCAGATGAATCTAATTCTGTGGCTGTAACATAAAAAATGTCTGGTATAGAAATAGCATTTCAATGCCGAGTGAAGGCCTATGGTCTGGGAGCACGCAACGCCACTGTATTTGAGGTATCTTAATACAAGTAAGCTCCTATTTATAGAATCTTTCAGTAATTTAGTGGATTTGTAACTTAACCCTTTCAGTCCGGCAACCTTTATTTTCTTTGAAAAAAATCTTTCTCCTCAGAGATAGTCTTCTTAGACCTCAAATAACATCATTTGAATAGAGAAAACGTTTTTGTGATTTTAGTTGCGAGTTAGGACCATGTATCATATATGATGCATCCGGACTCAACGGGATCTTTGCAGAAATTCCAGTTTTAAAAGTTAACCTATGAGTTTGAGAAGAAATGCGTTATTGTTACATGCTTTCATTATTTGCAAACTATTTTCGAGTTATATCATTGTATCTCCGCAATAAAGGTGAAAATTCATAAATGAAGTTGAGGCTATAATTCAACTGAACAAACAAATTCAACCAAAAAAAACACTACTTTTCATCAGAAAATGATGAAAAATAAAGTTAGTTCACTAAGTTATTTACATATTGTGAAAAAGTTTATAACAATTGCGATTTGGTCGAATGCACTGAAATATAGTACATTTCTCACATCGTGTCTGAGTCAATGTATGGCAAACTTTGCACCGCTGTCTTTGGTCAGCCGTCACCATCTCCGGCCAATGAGCAACCTGATCGGATCGAATGTCAGTTTGAGGTATGATGGCAGAACGACGTCGTGTTTTTGCTGGAGAAATTGCTCCGTCCCCGACTCTGCATGGTCGACCTCGCTTTCGTGGGGTGCTGATCATTTCGGGTGTCTTACCTTGGAGACATAATGAGTTTGACACCTTCGCAGAAAACGACAAAAGATCTAATCGACCTCTTGCCGCAACATCAAGTTGATCACAATCTCTTTTATAATGAATCCAAGCGTTTAGACACAGGTTGATACTCCAAAAGAAGATAGGTTTGTAAAATTTCCTGGTTTTATGATCGCAGCGATAAAGTGACATAAGCATGTCGAACTTATCGACACCACCCATATGTTGATTGTAATGAGTGACAATCGCAGGACATGGCACTTGAACCCTCTTCTTTGCCTTTCGATCAAATCGCTGAACATTTGTTATCGGGTCAACTGAAACATAAGAAGAACTCAGCTGAATTGATCTGTTGTCGAACCAGCGGACGATAGAAATATTTGTTTTCTTTTCTTGACGGCAATCAAACGAACCACGACCCGTAGTCTGAAGGTCCTTTTCCGATTTTAAAGGACATCCGCGCAAACGATTGGCTCGCAATGTACCAGCTGATTCTATACCGAAGTCTCTCTTCAACATAATCTGAAGTTCAATGAAATTGAAAAAATTGTCAAAATATACTATATGGTTTGCATGGCGAGGTAGCATTTCGCACACTTTCAAAACCATATCACCAGGCTGATATGCAAATGATGAAGATCTCAATTTCAGGGGCGAGCCATCTTAAAAGTAGAAATCATGTGTAAATCCATCCACTCCATTTCGAGAAATAACTTTGAAACCCCATCGATGAGGTTTTTTCGGCAAGTATTGCTTCAGACTGGTTTTACCTTTAAATGGTATGATTTGCTCGTCGACACTTTGGTGTTGTAGAGGCTCCAATTTCAAGCATGATCGACGAATGAATTCGAGCAATGTTCTGACCTTGAAGAGTCGGTCAAATTCATCACTATTTCGGTCCATGACGATGTCATTGTTGTCCGCAAAATGAATGAATTTATTCAATAAGAAGAAACGATCGCGTGACATGCGATCTGCAACTCCAGGAAAGCGAAACTCATCTGATCAGAAAAGTCTGTACCTTGGTAAGTTTACGACGCCCATTTTGATCAAAATTCCGACATACACTTCAATTCCTTCTGGTGATGTTTCAAACGATTGATTTTGCTGCTGTGCGTATAGGTTTGTTTGTTTAGAAATAAAGGAAAAAAGGCCTGGTATGAAATAGGTTTTGAAATATTCGATTGGCTGACGCAGTACAGTTTCGCGGTTTTCATCAGACCCTTCTGCAATAAAGGGAACGTCGACTAGAGGAGCACGTGCACTATTCCATGTATAGTCATTTTTTGAATTGGTAGATAATCGACTTTGTAAACTACCACTCGATGTTGCAACAGCAGGGTCACCAGTATCGCTAGATGAGTCGTCACTGTCTGACTCAGATTCGTGAGGACAGTCGTCGGCATCACTATCAATTTCAGGCTCAGAAACATCCGCATCAGGAATAACTACGAACATACGAATCCGACGGCCAAAACGGTTGATTCTGTATTCGACGTCACAGTCCATCTCTTCAAATGTCAGTATATGAGTTCAGAGTGAATTACTTTCAAGACACGACTTCAAATAGCTACTTCCTTTCAGTGTGTTTGATGGATAGAGTCCATGATATCGTAAAACTCAAAACATCGCAGTAAATTCAAAACATCCAATCAGAGAGGAGCGACAGGATGCTATGACTGTGTTCATGAAAAATCTGTAAGATATCTGACAACCGTTTCCAAACAATGCAATATTGCAGTTGAGATAGCTGCCGTTAAAAGGCAAAACGACGTATTTCGAAATACATTGTTTTACCTTTTAAGGGTCTATTAGAGCCAGTGAGATCTGAACTTTCAGGGTATATGCTTGAAATGTGATCATATAATTGTCGTAATTCATACATTTTGATATATTATTTACAGGTAACGTATGATATTGGAAAATAATTGGAATAGAAACTGGATGGATATCAGTATACCATGTAGGCCTAAAACTCGCTTAAATGCACTCTAATAAATCAAGACATGTAGCCTACATTGTACATGTTGCTTAAATGCAAAAATGCTGCTTAAAGATGATTATGTACTCCTATTAAATCTAAATTAATTAAATCTAAGATGAAATGTTCTTATATATAATTAAAATATTGAGAAGCATTTAAAAATATATAAAAATGGTTAAGTCTTGATATTCTACTTTCAGAGGCGGTTTACTGCACTGAACAACCTACGGCAATGGAGGAGATCGTGCTGCAGGAACATCTGACAAAAGTGAATTCCGACCAGGAAAATGAACTATCGGTCTCAATTGCCGATTTCCAGCTACCAAATTGCAGTGGATGCGACTATCAATCGGTCGAACTTCATGGTAGTGGGGTTGACTTGGACGAAAAGATGCTTGCGGATGAAGATTTCGGCGATTTCAAACCTGTTGGGAAAATTTTTGATGTCTCGAACCACAAAAGCATCCCTAGAGAAGAAGATACTGTGTTTGATGAGAACCAATCTAGATCCGATTATCCTGCTAGTTGTGTTTCTGAACTTCTAAATTCAAGTGCTTTAATAAGTGATAAAGAAAATATGAATGATACTTTTGTGTCCTGTTCTACATGTGTTCATCGTGAATCTGGTATCACAAGCGATGAAGATCATGACGTCGCTCAAAGCAACGTTGTTGATAAACATCCTTTACTCCTATCCAGTTGTAACCATGATAGCAAATTGCCTCGAAGTAAGGGATTTTCTTGTGATCTGATAACTGATGAAACTCGGCAGATAATCCATGATTCATTTTGGAAAAGGAAGTTACAGGACAGAAGAAGTTTCATTGCTTCAAAAGTCTCGGCAAAGTGCTCAGGTGGATCACTGACACGTAAAATGAAATCTATGTCTTATTCCTTGAATAAAATGAAAGTTTGTAAGACATTTTTCCTAAGGACACTGGGGTATAAAGCATCAGACTCCATTATTCGATCAGTATTCAATCTTCCAGCTAATGAACTCTCTCTCAACCTTGGTGCACCTGTTGATAGGAGAGGACGTCATGAACCATCGAATAAACTTGACGAAACATTGAGAAGTGAAGTTCATGAATTTATCGAATCCTACAAGCCGTGTATTTCACATTATAGATTAGCACATTCTCCTAATCGTCGTTATCTTTCGAGCGAATTATCGATTCGTAAATTGTATGATAACTTCGTTGACATGAAATTGAAACAAACAGGATCAAAAGATGTTCCATGTTCACACACTTATTTTTACACAGAATTTCACAAAATGAATATTTCGTTTCAAGGACCTCAGCAAGACAAGTGTACAGTCTGTGAAGATCACAAACATCTTGCAGAGCATTCATGTCTTCCACTAGGAGACTGTTTGGAATACCATAAACATCGAGAAAACAATTGTAGAGCAAGAGAGGAAATGAAAAGCGATAAAGTTAAATCCGAAGAGTCGAATATCAAGGTTGTATCTGTTGATATGCAGAAGGTTTTACTCCTTCCCCGTCTAGCCATTAAAGAGGCTGTTTTCAGTCGAAAATTAATCGTCTTTAACGAAACTTTTTGCGATGTCGCCTCGAATGGATCAGCTACCTGTATCATTTGGCATGAGGAACAGGCCGGTCGAAAAGCTAAGAATATTGCATCCGCCTACTCGCACTTCATACTAGATTTCTGCCGAGATTTTGAGGATATCATTTTCTTTGCCGATAATTGCAATTCACAGAATGAAAACAAATTGCTCTTTAGTGTTTTAATGCTGCTTGTGAATGACATCCGCGTTTCAGCCAAAACGATAACATTGAAATTCCTGGAAGTTGGGCATACCTACATGTCAGCCGACAGCACCCATGCCGCAATATCAGAAAAACTCCGAAAATCGAACGAGATTTATGATTTTGATGATATGAAAGAGCTGATTAATTACTCAAGAAGGCGAATGAACTCGGTTGCACTGAAATATGATGATTTTTGGGCTTTCCAAATGACCGACACTGTAGCGCGATTACGTGGCTTATCTGAAGCGCGTGTGGTTCAGTTTAGAAAAGGTTCATACGATGTATTTCTAAAGCTAAATTTCGATGGACCTTTCCAAGAGCATCCTATTTTCAAAAAATCCGTGCTTAAAGATATCATGAATGAGCAAGATCGACCAATTGAAGGGATACCAAAAGAAATCAAGAAACGGGGTATTTCTCAACAGAAGAAAAGAGACCTGGTGAATCTTTCAAAGCATATGCCTATTAATCGTCAACAATTTTACAAAGATATGGAAGTTGGTGATGTTGACGATCTCATGAATGTTAGGGAATGTGATTTTTAGATTTTATTATGCCTAAAGAAAGACTACCGACATTTTTCTATTGATTAAAGACATAACTGTACAATTTTGTGCTTGTAATGGCATAATTACACATACTTAAATCATAAAACATATTTTGATTTTTATATTTTGTCTTGAAATATTCTAAGGTGCCAAACACAGACTTGGGGCCTACCAGTATCATTAGTCTACATGGAAATATGTAACAGGACATCAATAAGTAGATAGTGTGACAGACCGACGTATAATGAATATAGACCGAAATAATAATTCGATTACGTGTATACATGGAAGTTGTATGGCATCGTTTCTATGAACAGGGTAAAAGTACAAATATGTGTACAAAGTACATAAAACTGCAGTAGTTGTAGCTATATATAATTGGGTGTAATTGCAGTACAACTTCATGTAGATAGTGGCAAAATTATCGAAATACCCTTTTGCAAAACTATCACACTATCACTATTTTATAGTATCACTCCAATTGCATTTTGGAGACGGCACTAAAATTGCGGAGTAGAGGACAAATTTGACAACGTGGCAGCTTATGTAAATGTTTTTGGTATTTCTTGAGTTCAATTTACGCTGTGATCGAACGTTATCGGTTCTGTCTTTTGAAATCTAAGCTACAGTAGGCGCAACATATTTCGAAATACGTTGTTTTGCCTTTTAAAATCCACGCACATGGGAAACGTATTTCGAAATACATTGTTTTGCCTTTTAAAATCCACGCACATGGGAAACGTATTTCGAAATACGTTGTTTTGCCTTTTAAAATCCACGCACATGGGAAACGTATTTCGAAATACGTTGTTTTGCCTTTTAAAATCCACGCACATGGGAAACGTATTTCGAAATACGTTGTTTTACATAAAGGGTTCAAAAGAAAAGATTCTTCGGGTACTTCCAATCGCTTGGAAGTACCCGAAGAATCTTTTCTTTTGAACCCTTTATATTATGGAACCGGGTACGTGGAGGACTCGGCCTCAGGGCCATATCACGTTGTTTTACCTTTTAAAATCTATGCAAATGGGAAACGTATTTCGAAATACGTTGTTTTACCTTTTAAAATATCGGATCAGATACAGGAAGTATCAAAAGCAGAATTCACACCTAGAATGATATCATTTACAAAGCAGATTTTCTCAAAACCATGACATTCCGAAATACGTCGTTTTGCCTTTTAACGGCAGATAGCTGAACCGCAATTTGTTGTAAGGGTTTGAATAACTTTTATTACTACCCGAGTGACTCTTTTCTATGGGGTTTTAAGGGAATATATGGGATTGTAAGGGATCCCATATGATCCCATTCACGATGCAAATAGGATCATGTTTCTTGGGGATTATATGGAATCCTTTACAATCCGATACAACTGAATCCCCTAGAATCCACGATTCTCATCAAAGGATTCCTTATGTAGAATATGAAAGGGATTAATTGAGCCATTAATTGGATAATTGTTATGCCATTAATGCTAATCAATCGAAATCAAACCGGTCTCACAGACCTTTATGGATGACTTGCAAGGTTTTGATTACATACATCGATTTCGATCATTAACAGTGTGGGCCAATCGCTCACATATACAGTGTATAATCGACTACACTGTGAAAATGGACGCGATGAACTCTAGACCTACACGTAGAAAAAGATTCAATGATGGCATAGATACTTTATCCTGTGGGGACCAGAAAACTTCAGACAATTATCTATGGGCCTGCTGTTTTAGGACCTTCACATAGGCCATTATCATTCCTACTGTAACAATTTTGGTTTTTCACTGGTTGTCTGGAAAACCAAATGATTTGTTTTGGATTCCTAGAAAACTAATCCCGCAATGATTTGCTGGAATAACTTTAAAATGTAATTATGTAATTTACTATCCTTTGGTACATGTGCTGATTCGAATCCTACTTATCTGGCAAGAATCCTATATGTTTCCTACCATAACCTGTGAAACCCACCATTTCCTATAGTAAAATCCCGGCAGGTTTTGTAGGGATATCAGTAATAGCTCTATTCTTGATGGGATCTCAATAGGACACACCAGAGAAATATAATTGACCAGAACAGGATCCTTTGGGAATAAAACTAGCCCGTAACACTTATAAAAACTGGACTACCAATAACACAACTGAAGTGAATCTGACAACTGAAGCGAAGTTTTTTCATTGCACCTACTTTCGCAACTTAATCTGGTGCTCTGATGTCGAGAAATATAAAAATAATAGTTTAAAAGAGTATTCGTACGTTTCTTTTTTTTAGTTCAGCATATTTCAAGCTTTCCAATCAAATCAAGACATTGTTGAATGTGAGTATAAGTTGACAGTTTGAATAGCTAGTGTATAGAATATATGTTTGCAGCAAAAGAAGTTGGACCATTGCATTAATACATCAGAAAGTCTGTCTGAAAAAAAGACACAAAAATAAAAAGTCAAATTTTTATTAATGACAAGACTAAAATTGAGACTAGAATGACAGACTAGAACTCAGCTAAGTTTCACATTGGAATAATTGCTTGCGAAACAAAATTAATTAATTTGAAATTTTAATCGTCATGTCCTGATTTCCGTGGAATCGCCAATTGTCTTTTAATGTGGTATATTGTTGACAAGCATGGTTCAAGGCGGTGGAGCGTCGTTTTATATTCGAATATACAAGATTGATCAACGTGCAACAGTCACAAAGTCGTCAATTTAGAGTGGTTGGTGGGTCAATATAGCGTGTAGGTAAAAAATCTGCTCTCGTCAAAAACGGGGTCTGAGGCATAATGTTCCACCCATCTCTGATCACGTCCATTTACGTCACCATGCTTTCTATTTTCTTTGTTGTTTCTTCCAAACTTGGGGATCAATCAGAAAGAAGATGACAGAATTCCATAAACCAACTGAAACCGCCACAGGTAATGATATGTTCGCAGTGTATCTCTCAATGAGTTTGATTTCGAATATATTGAAAAGTAGTGGAATCATAAAGATGGTATTAAGAGTGATAAGAATTGTCTGGCGAACCACAATCTTCAAAATTTTGCCTTGAACGGCATTATCAGCCTTCATCTTGTTGAACATATAAAGTCCTTTAATCGTTAGACATATAATACTGACGTTTAAAATGAAAAGCAAAAGGATTAGCACTAAATCTACAAAAATGTTTACCATAGTGTACAATGGTGGGATTGCAAAACTCATGCTACATTCCTCAACTGATTGTTCCGAAAAAACAGCAATAAAAACTGGAACACAAATAAAGTACCAAAATGCAAAAAGGAAAACGCCTAAATTATACTTGATCAATCGAGAAGTTGTGACAATATATTTATGTTGAAGCGGACGAGAAACTGCAATAAAGCAGTCAACAGCAAGACTCAATTCGGACAACAGCATGACTGTCATTCCAAAAGTGAACATGCTAAATGAAAGAACACAAGTTATTTTCGTAAAAGGGAAGATCAGACGATAGAAGGCTAAATAGAGAGCAGTGAGTGCCATTATTGAATTGGACACACACAAATAGAGTGTTTGTTTGAATTTTGCTTCCATGTATAATTTCTTGGAAACAAGAATTACAAAGCATATTACGTTTAGTGATAAAGTTAGAAAGCAAGTCCAAATAATTAGGCCGACCGGTGCTGTCGGAGGATAGCAGATCATTGCATGAGGAGTGAGTCCAAAAGCGAAATAGATTGTCTCGTGTAAACCACATCCGTAAAATCGTGAATAGAATGTTATGCTTTCACGTTTATCTGAAAGTAAAAAAATAATTGAAAAATCAGAGAAATCCGACAATCTGTCATATTGAAGGGGTGGAGCGGACATGCACATGAAAGCTAAAAAGCAGTGTGGAAACGCGTTGCTATGATACACAATAATTAAGTTGGGCGATTATATGCGGCTGAAAATGCGCTTGATAATGGTGCCCTAATAATAATAATAATGGTTTGATTTCCCTAGTGGGACAACGGCTTCAACCTGTTGAATTTTCCTTAAGAATTAAATGTCAATCTGGATGGCAAATCTTTTCATTTTATCTGTTTTGCTGGTGCTTTTCGCTTTGTTTAAGCAAGTGAGACTAGATTGGACAACAGCTGTTTGTTGAAGATGATTTCAGTTGCTCCGCTATGCGCCGATTGCAGCTAGAACTTTAGAAGAAGCAAATTACTGAAACATGCAACAGGTGTATTTTCGCCGCAAGGCGATCTATTGTACATGCAAGTTATTTTACAATAAAGAGAAGAGATAATGGCCGTGAATATTTACAAATTACACTAATAAGCTGTCTATTTCTTCTGTGGTCAACCACTGGAAGCCACCATCGTTAAGGCACCGTTGTCATGACGACGCATTTCCTTGGCGCTCTATTGTTTTCAATATCCATGCATGTTCTAGTCCTTTACCCATATAGTAAGGACATGTACAGTAGGTAGAGTGTCGGCTGAAAAAAGTTGTATACAGTGAAAATTTTTATATGAAAAGATTCAGTTTTTTGCGGAGATTGTGTTCCTGCAGTCCCAGTTTAAAAGCTGATGATCAAGGAAATCTAATGAACGTCACTATTATGGAAGTCTTCATGAAAAGTCGAGTATATATTATGCTTCTATAAAGTCGCAATCATCCCAACAAGGTATCAGGGTTATTCATAAATACACTTGAATGTATAAACGTATAGGTGTCAGTGAATAAATGAATGAGTGCATGAGTGAGTGAGTGCGAGAGATGTTGGGGATATCTAAATTCGCTGGTGTTGAAGTGTCTCAGAGACAATATTTTGTATTTGAAATGATTGTTGGGTTCATTTACTACCAATGACGTGGTGCAGACACTAAGTGCCGCATCGCCATGGCAAAGAAACGAGCTCTCGATTTGGTTCCCATCTGGAAAGATCGTGGGATCCGCAAGGAAGTCAAGCTTCGCACTGTTCGTCCTCTGGTGCGGTCGGTGTTAACGTATGGAGCGGAAGCATGGACAATAGAAGCAACAGTCGTCAAGCGGATTGAAGCTGCAGAGGTGTGGGTTCATCGTAGGATTCTTAGGGTGACTTGGTGTCAAAGAATAAGCAACACGAGCATTCTATTAGACCTCGCAACATCAGGAGAACTGCTAGCGATGGTGAAGAAACGGGAACTGGTATGCTTTGGCCACGCGTGTCGCGGATAACGTTTACCTCGTGATATGATGTTCGGATTTCATCCTGGGAATCGCAGACGCGGGAGACCTCGCCGTAAATATATCGACGACAAGAAGGAGTGGACACAAAAATCGATGGCAGAAGCATTACGAAAAACAGAACCGAATGGAGGACTCTAGCGAAACGCTCATATGAAGAAGAGCCATCCTCGAACTCGGGACCGACCTGAGTGAGTGAGTGACGTGGTAGTTAGTGATAAGGCATCTTATTTTGCAAATAAATTAGAAAGGCCGAAAATTTTGTACAATATTTTCGTTGGTATTTATCTGCTCTAAGCAGCCACTTTTGCTTTTGGATTGTCTGTTTTTGTCTGTTGCAATTGTCTGACCATTGTGGCTGATATTTTGACTGGTATTTGGCTGTTTATAATTTACAGCGTAATGCTTGCATATTGATCATTAGTGCTACAAAACAGATGGTGTTGATAAGATCATAATAAGGTCAATGACAAGTGTCCTAAATCAAACTATTTATAGCTACGCATGATTACAACAAGTGCAAAAGTGAATCTAAATTTGTCCCTATTACAACCATTTGAAAATGTAACGTTTCTGTACCACTTTGAAGAATTCTGTTCATTTGGTGTGCAATATAATGCAGAGTAGGGAACCCAAGACCATGCATAGTGGCGCTTAAAAGATTGAAATTCTGTAAAAATCACAAACTGTCGCATTAGAGGCTGCCAACTAAGAAATTCTAGCATTTTGAATATCTAAGCGGTCAGTCTGACCTTCAAGTGCTTTGGCTCATGCCGGAATATAATAAGACGTGTAATTCACTCAACTCAAACCCTTGGTGTATGAGGAAGTTTCTCTTCTGCAGAGTGGAATTGCACAAGCTTCGAATGTGGCCATGTTGATATCCTCCCTCCAGACAGCACAGACCGGTCTGGCGATCAAAACTCCTCCTCCTGAGACGTCCCTGCACTGATTTTCATTTCCAAATAGAAAATTAGGCATTGCGTACTTCACTTTAAGTGAGTAGCTTTTAGACAAGTTCAAAAATGGATCTGAAAAGCAAAAACATTCATTTCTCGAGTGCATTCCTAGGTAAAACAGGAGTATCATTACAGGATATTATGCAATTGTACGTGTTCGTCAATCGTGATTTTTTATGTGCCAATATGAAGAAATAAACGATAGCTTGAATTCACTTCATCAGACTGTCGAGTGACAATTTACCTTAAATCAGAAGAATGTCGGCCGATTTGGACGCTTTTAAGCACTGATTTTTCTGACACCGTATGACGAACATGAGATCATTCAAACTGCTAGGCCAATTCTCTCCCAAAATTCATAATGCCAAAAAAAAAAGAAAAAAATACTTATGCACGCATAAAAATGGCGTCATCATGGCCAATTCCAGGTCCAGACTTTTTCATGGAAAATAGCACCTGCTTATACCTATCATTACATTAAAGTCGCCTATTTTGTGGATTGAAATGCACATAGAAATTCGTCTATTTCGCTTGGCTTCGTGGAAGTTAAATAGACTGCAGCTATTCGTTTAAGGTAATTTTAGACTTTGTTCACCGGTATCACAACAGCGCGTGTCTACGACATTATTTTGCATTCATTGTCTACGTCAGTTATCGTCCTTTAATATTATTGAGTGTCTATGTTATCCAGAGCATCCACATTCATGTACAATCAAACGAAGATGTAACCGTTCTACGTGAAGACCCAAATTTCAAGTACCGGCGATGTAGGGAAGAGCTTCCCTGTCTCAAGCAATGGGCAAGTTGGAGGTAAATATAGGCGAAGACTCCATTGCAGTGGTTGATTACTTCTGCTAACAGGGCGATAGACTGTAGATCGTTCTAAAGGCTGTTGAGACGCGACAACAGATCGTGTAAGAAGCGCCTGGAAGAATTTCCACGACCCATGTTTGTTCTTACCAACAAGAATATCTCGCTGGAACGCAGGGGTCAGGTATACAATGTTTGATCAGGAGTGTCTTGCTGTATGCGTCGGAGACATGGCCCATAAAAGTTGATGACCTTACTCGCTTGGTAGGAAATGAGAACGCAATGATCCGATGGATATGTTCCATCAAACTTTGTGAACGCCGCTCCATGCGCTAACTGAGACGCATGCTCCACCTGCATGACCTGGAATCAGTCTTAAACCAAAATCGCTTGCGCTGGTTTGGTCACTTCCAACGGATGCCAGACTGCAAGTGGACAAAGAGAATCTTTGATCATGAAGTGACTGGACCGAACATTAGAGGTGGACAGAGGAAGAGATGGTGGCAAAATGTCAAGAGAGATATTGAGCTCTGGACCCCTAATTTTGGCAAGAACGATCAGAATGGAGAAGGCGTATCCATAGAGTAGGTATATATAGGTAGAGTGTCGACTCACAAAAGTGTCCGAATACAGTGAAAATTCCTATATGGAAATATTCAGATTTTTACGGAGACTACGTTACTGTAGTCCAAAAACTTATTTAGCAGTTTTTAAAAAGCTAAATTGTTGCAAATTTATATCCTACCGACATGAAGCTCCTTTATAAGTGGTATGAAACAAGTTGGGTATTAAAAGGAATGAATATTCGCTAACAAGCATCTTAATTAAGCGGAAATTAGGCTTATGGTCTAGGAGTTTCCATGAAGCACATTATATGCAATGCAAGTCCCCGCAAGTCTTCAAGGGAAAGTTGAGATTTTGATAATTGTACTTCCTAGCTGAGATGTCGTGTTTTTAATTCAATTTTCAGCGATATGATTTCAGGATTCACAAGGCGTACTTTCTTGAATCTGTATAGTAATATGGACCCATCTTTTAAAGTCAATTATGATAAGCTTCCTTGATTATGATGTTTTGCTCTTTGAGTGGCAGTTTGTGATATGATCACGCTTAAGATAATAATCTTATTGTAATAAAACTGAGCTTTTTGTAATGGCAACCCATCCAAAATCTAATTTTACAAACAAGATTGCCTCTCCAAATTGACATGACATGGAGGATTTGTGGAATACTATTATTCATTCTGTATTGCTGTCATGATCAGTCAGATTCGTGTACATTTCTGCAAATGTTGTGTAGAACTTTGCATATTTCACAAGTGGTACCGGGTCTCGACTCATGTTCACATAATGAAATCGAAACTGTTTACACATTGGGGGTACTTTCATCAAGTGCTTTTATTACCACACTATGCTGACATGTCACATCAGTTAGTGCATGACTAATAATAAATAGAATGCTGATTTTATAGAAGACAATGTACATGTAAATAGATTGATCAAATATTGAGTTGCCCCTGAGTTGAAAAGTGAAAACAGACCTGGATAACTGCCAATAGGAAGAAAACTTATCTGAATACCATCAGAAATTATGTTAATTTGCTCGTGTCTCAAATGTATCTACTCCAGATATGGATGTAAGCTTAAATAGAAAGCTGATGGATGTGAACTATAGTTCTACTGATTTTTATCCTGATACTGGATGGAACACTTTCAGCTTGTATGTTCCCATTTTTCCACTGATAGTGGAACTCATTCTACTACGACATTTCTACAATAGGGAATGTTGAACTGATGACGGCTTTTGAAGCTCCCGCAATAATCTAAAAAAATCTTGTTCTCATATTTTGAGTCCTTCTTCTCATCCCTTTCGGGAGATGTATGCTGTTTGCCTATAGATATAGTTTGAATTAGTTTATGTGAGAATTTATGTCAATGAAAGCTAATCACCTAAAATTCAAAAAATTCACTTACAATTTACGTATATGCTCAGTTCTTCATTTCCTGTCTGTACGAAAGGCCAATCGAAGACAGTAAACGAGGAATTGTCGGTTGTAGATGCGAGTAATCGTATAGTTTTCTTGGATCTCCACGGTAAACATTGTCTTCCAAAACCAGATATTGTAATGTTCCCTTTGTAATCCCAACCTAATCGATTGGATTTACAATCTGAAATGCGCATGAACGTATGTACATGTATATTGAAGATGAACAGTAGAGATGAAATGTTTTGGAATTTTGATATTTCAAGCACCAATTAAAATTTATAATAAAACTGAAAAGTAATATGATGCGTGTAGAGAGAGAGAGAGAGAGAGAGAGAGAGAGAGAGAGAGAGAGAGAGAGAGAGAGAGAGAGAGAGAGAGAGAGAGAGAGAGAGAGAGAGAGAGAGAGAGAGAGAGAGAGAGAGAGAGAGAGAGAGAGAGAGAGAGAGAGAGAGAGAGAGAGAGAGAGAGAGAGAAAGAGAGAAATAGACGACCTGAAGAATTCAGCACAGCAAACAAATACCGAAAGCGATGAAATGAAAGACCAAGTTGAAAGACAGAATGAAGAATTGACGATAGCTCAAAGAAAGAACGCAGATCTTCTTCAAACAATCGAAGTGTACGATTCCCAACTGACTGAATATGAAGAGAAGGAAAGAAAAAATCAAAACAATAGCAGCAAGGAGAGGGAAAGAAAGAACAGTGACATTGAAGAACTTATTAAGCTTGTCGACGCAAATAGACAAAACACGAGTTCGGAGATAGCGGTGTTAAGGCATGTCATCGACGACGTAAAGACCAGCATGCATAAAAGTTTGAGCAGACAAGAAGGAAACCCGTCAACATACTACCAACCTGCACCAACGTCGACATACCGTCAACCTGCACCAACGAGACTGTACCAGCCAAGACCCTACCGACAGCAGCAACGACGACCAGCGCCAATCTGTCATTCGTGTGGCCGAAGAGGCCATATAGCAGGAAACTGTTACTCAAGTCGACCGCGATGGTACACACCAAGAACCAACTTCTCAAGACCACAACAGCAACATTACCAGCAGTACCAGTTGCCTTACAATCAGCACTACCCACCGCAACAGCAATTCAGTCATCAAAGCTTCCAACCGCCTATAAGCTACCATCAGCCACCCGCTCCCACCATGGCTCAAGGACATTATCCGAATTTTAATCAAGTCGGTGTGCAACAACAGCAGTTCATTTAGCGGAAGTGAGCGAGGGGAGGAGACAGAAAAAAGTAAGACTCAAATTCAATTGATAAAAATATGTTATACAAATATTAATGGATTAAATATCAATAAAATTGAAGACATTAATCAGATTAATTGTGACGCGGATATAATATGCTTCACCGAAACACGCTTAATGGAATATAATAATTTGACAATAGATCAATACAATACCATAGAAACATCTAGCAAAACCAAAAATAATCTAGGACGCCATATTAAGGGAGTCAATCTGTATCACAAAAAGGACAACCTAAATATAGAAAAAATAGTTTCTGAAAATGGAGACACGATAATAATTGAAATGTCAAACAAACAATGGAAGGAAATAAAAAGAATACATATGATCTTATGTTATAGAGAAAGCAGAGAATCCAAATATGCAGATAAAGAATATATTGATAAAATAAAAAGATATATAGAAAAATTCAAAATGAAGCATATAGTTACATGTATGATGGGAGATTTAAATAGCAGAATAGGTAATTTGAATGACAACGTACATATGGATCTCCCATTAAGAAATTCTGAAGATTCAATTGTAAATAAGCAAGGAAGAGAACTGATAAATTTCTGTAATGAAACATCTCTGATAATAGCTAATGGAAGGTACGAAAAAGGAGAACACACTTTCTGCAGACTGCAAAATGGAAAGTGTTGCAAATCAGTAATAGATTACTTAATACTGTCAGAATCATTATTGCAAAATTTAGAAACATTTAAAATATTGGAGCCTCAATTATTTACTGACCACAGACCGATGGTAATAGAGATAAATATAACTTTAAAGACTGTAGCAAAGAATGCATCATCTAATGTTAATTTCGCACAAATTAATCATGATACACGGATCATCCCTCTCAAATGGTCTCCTAAATATGACATTGAAAAATTTCATCAAAATGCTGTAGGTAAAAGCATGAATCTCTTAAAAGAAATAACAGATAATAAGTTAAACAAAGCAGACATTTATTACAAATTAATCAATATCAATAAGGGATCACTGTCTACTATGACGAATCCTGATAGACAAATGATTTATTCTAATGAATTAAGATCTCTCAGGAAAACATATAGACAAAGTGTTGAGAAATATAAAGCTGATAAATCTGAACAAAATTTGCATTTGCTGTTGCATACAAAAAGAGAACTTAATAAAAGCATCAAAAGAGAGAAGAAGACACTGAAGCAAGCGAATTTAAATGAACTACAAATAGCGAAATTTAATAACGATGTTAAAAGATATTGGGAGCTTCTGAATAAAAATAAGCCTAAGAAAAGTACTAAAAATAAAACTTCACTGTCAGCTCTATCTTTCAAAGAAAACATCCAGAAAAGGGATGCAGAAATAGAAAATCTAAACGGTAATAAAAACTGCGTAATTGCTATGCATAAAACTCTACTTACCAAAAGTGACGACAGTATAAATCAAACTATAACAATGACGGAGATTGAAAAGGCGATAAAACGATCGAAAACATCCAAATCCAGTGCCCCCAGACGAAATTGTATATGAAATGTCAAAGAATGATCAGAACCAAAGTAAGATCCTGCATACTCTTTTTAATGAAATATTGATTGATCATGAAACTCCTTGGGATTCCATAGTTGGACTATCCCTATCTTTAAGAAGGGTGATAAAGATGATACTAACTCCTATCGATGTTTGAATTTATCATCATGTATTGAGAAATTATTGACCAAAATATTAAATGATAGGTTAAATGTTTGGCTCGACAAAAATGCAATATTACACGAATCTCAAACAGGTTTTAGGAAAGAACACTCGACAATTGACAATATTTGGATCTTAAAAGAAATAATACAGATATATAAAAATGATAAGAGACCACTGTATACCTGCTTTGTTGATCTTTCGAAAGCATTTGATTCTGTTCAGAAAAGCAGACTGATAAATAAGTTGAGAAGCATAATACCTAATGGTGACTTTTTGTTGTTACTGATACATATTTTAAAATACAAAACATATAAAGTTCTGTTTAATGGTACAGAAAGTGACGAATTCGAGGTTAAACATGGTGTTCCACAGGGAGATAGTTTGTAGCCTACCCTGTTTTGTATTTACATGAACGACTTCTTAATTGAACTTTATCGAAATATAAGTTCATTTCATCCTATACAGATAAGCCATTTGAATCTGGCGGCACTCATATATGCCGACGATATTTTATTGATGAGTGAAACGCAAACTGGCATCATTAAACAGATTAAGCTTCTTCATGAATTCTGTGAAAGTAACAGCTTGAGAATGAATTACAATAAGACGAAGATAATGATCTTTAATGAAACTAAACAATATGAGAAACTGCAATTAAGCGATGATGATGATATATTGCCAATCGAAGTTGTTGATGAATATAAATATTTAGGCTATTGGATTGCAAAGAATGATAGAAAACAAATAGCAGAATTAACGAAAAAAGGAAAAGCATCATCGTACGTAACCGCTAAAACTTTAAAGGAATTTGGCAATGTAGACGGTAGAATAATGACAGAAGCATTTGAAATGTTAACGATATCAAAAATAAGATATGGCAGTGAACTGTTTTTCGACAAAAATTTGGCTGATCTAAATCGAGTGATTATGCAATTCTACAAAAAATATCACCATTTAAGAATAACTACGCCAAATTATTGCATTATTGGGGAATTCGGTGTCAAACCAATAGAATTTTATTGCTATAAATCAGCAATAAATTATTTTCTTAAGATAATGATAATTTAAGATAATAATGATTGTAACAATAATGATACACGATTAATCACCCGAGTATTCAAAAATATACAATGCAATATAAACCATAAGTCTTATCGTAATACATGGTGTGTTCGAATAAACAGTTTATTTAACAAAATCAAATTCAAAGACGTACAAGGCTTGGATTACAGTGGAAAGTCTAAAAAATAGTTAATAGTGCTCTAACGGAATTCTTTAGGAAGGAATGGATTGATAGTGCCAAACATAGCAATAAAGGTTTAAATTATTTGGAGCTGTGTAGATTTCAATGTCAACTGAAGCCATATCTAGCACTCACTAGTGACAAAACTAAAATCAACAATATTAGCGTGACTCTTTACTGTCGCATAACTTCGGTCCTACCTGACCGTTCCCCGAGTTTTTTTATTCATCTGCATCGCCATGCGCCACTCTATCGTTTGAGCCCTCTTGCATTTTCTTCCGCTCAGTGGTTCATGTGCTGCGATCCTCCCAACTCCGAACTGTTTCACAATACTTTTGGCAAATTTTCGACACAGTGATTGGTCCAGCCGGTTATAGCGCCACTGTCTCGGCGAGTCAACCACTACTGTATCTCTTGGCTTGGTTCCCTCAAGCAATCGCCTCACATCGACATCCATACTGCAGGGCCGTCTTCGCCTGTGAATCGTTGTTCCATCCGCCTGAGCTCTCTCTCTCTCTCCCTTGCCTGCATGCGATACTGTCGTGCTGAGAGATCCGCTGTGTGTTGCCGACGTCACTATTTTATCGGGAAGTCGGCCACGACCTCGATCGTCTGCACTATTCTCCCAATAAGTTACTGCAGGGCGACTCTTATCGCGCGAGTGCTCCGGTGGCCTAACTGCCTCGTTGGCTAACCGTCGAGAACAGGTTCTAGGGTTCGATCCCTCCCTCACTGAACTATTTTTTGCTATTTACTCAAACAATCTATGCTGCCAGTGGACGGTCGTACATTTTTACAGCTCCTGCCAGATATCTACGCAATTATTTTTTAATGAACTATTTCAGCTTTTCATATAGGATATCAATCTTTTTTATATTGTTCAGTGTGGAATAATTTTGCGATTCGAATTTTCCCTCCCAATACTTGTTTCATTACAACTTTCGCGCGCTCTGATCTCAAACTTTCTCGCCTATCGCTTAGTATTGGAATTTCAGTTTTTAGAATACCTTTTTTTGGAAATTTCTATTGCCATACATAAATTGTCATTTCCGATGCCAATTTGGGAGATTCTTGTCAGATATCGTCATTGAGTTAGTATTTTGAAATTTCCTCGAGCTGTAATGGATATGACAGGTGCAGACACATCAGAATCTCAACATACAAACCCTGGTATCATAGATAGCAGTCGAATAGCTGGCTGTCCATGCCCAGTGGACAATTGCCCTGAAATGATTGCCTCCTCGATGGTAACTCGACATTTGGAAAAACACTGCTCCGGATTACTTCACGGACAAGTTCCTGATTCTTGGCTTTTTCGGCATCGTCGTTATATTTGCAAATGCAATCAAATTTTTGCAGAATCATTTCGGTCTAGACATAGCTCAAAATGTGCATCTCAACAAGCAAGTCAGTCATCTACCACAATTGAGCCTGTTACTGATTCAAATCACGTTTTCAAGTTACCTTCCTTAGACGAGGTCATGCGACTTCAAAGACCAACACTAAAATTTGTGCCAGCAAAAGCACGTCAAAAATTTGGCTATGTTCTCTCGGAAGCCATCAAGCAAGTTGTCAATGAAAACTCCGTTGATTCGTGGACTAAGTTGCTGATGCTTCCTAAATGCGTATTACCATCATCCAAACGTGCAGGAAAGAGACATCAACACAAGATTTCAATCAATATGCTATGTGACAAGTGGAGCAACGGTCATCTAGAAGAATTGTGGGAAGCAGCAAAAGTTAATTCAAAATCACCAACTTTTTCAAAACCAAAATCAAGAAGTTCTCAAGAACAATATGCTGCAAGAATTGCAGCGGCCATTGATCAGGCTGAAGATGGACTATATGGGAAAGCGTGCCGCATCTTGTCATCGAGCGGGTTGTGCCCCAATAACGACATAACATGGACCAAACTGAATGACATACATCCCAAAGTTCCTCCGCCATCCGTTTCAGAATATTCCAATGAGACTGAATTGTTGCAGTTGTCTTCTTCTTTCGACATGATGGAGATTTTACGCTCGTTTCCTCAGGCTACAGCTTGTGGGCCATCCGGTCTTCGGGTTCAACACTTGATTAATGCATGTGAAGCTGTTTTGCCAATTAGTTTAACGGCATCCTTAAGGCATTTGGTTAACCTCCTTATTTCTGGAAAGTCTCCTATCGATTTAGCGCCATACATTGCAGGTGGAAATCTTACTGCTTTGAAAAAGACGAAAGGAGATAGTTGGGATGTCAGACCAATCGTCGTGGGAGAGGTTATACGTCGCTTGTCTGCTAAGTGCATATGTAGTCTAATACGTCAAGACATCATTACATATTTCTTGCCTCTACAGATAGGAGTTTCCTGTAAAAATGGAACTGAAAAGATCATCCATCGCGTCAGGGCAGTGACTCATGATCATTGGAATGATCCTGACTTCTGCATTTTAAAAGTGGATATGGCTAATGCCTTCAATTCGGTTTATAGAAAGGCGGTTCTAGATCAATGCTATCAGCTCTTCCCGAAGATCCACAAATGGATAACCTGGTGCTATGGTTGTCAACCTTTTCTATGGCATACAATTGGACGCATCTCTTCATGTCAAGGCGTTCAACAAGGCGATCCACTCGGCCCATTCCTCTTTGCCCTAGCATTGCATCCAGTTGTCAAAGCAATTGAATCTTCTTGCTCATTACTTCACCATTGTTGGTATCTGGATGACGGCATCCTTGCTGGAAAGAAAGAAGAAGTTCTGAAGGTATACGAAGTTTTATGTTCGCAAGGTGGTGATATAGGACTCAAGCTGCAGACTAAAAAATGTGAACTGTTTGGTAAAGGCAACCTTGATGACTTCAGTCCTGACTTCTTAAAATCTAATTCAGCCAATTTCGAGGTACTTGGTTCGCCTGTTGGAGATCACAATTTCTGCTCCGAATTTATAGAGAATAAGCGTGTGAAATCCTTGCAGCTGCTGAATTATATCTCTCGGTTACGGGATCCACAAGTTTCTCTATCTCTGCTGAGGACTTGTGCCGGGTTCTGTAGGATGACTCATTTGGCAAGAACTGTTCCCCCTGAATGCACCGAGAAAGCTTTCGGAGAGTTTGACAAAGAAGTTCGAAAATGTCTAGAAGAAAGTATTGCCATTGAACTATCGGAAGAGGCTTGGATCCAATGCCAACTTAAAGTATGTTCTGGTGGACTAGGTGTTCGGTCGACAATGAAACATTCTTCAGCAGCCTATCTTGCATCGCTCAGTGCATCACTTCCCGCTGCGAGTATCAGGAGCAATGCCACAACGTACGACTCTTGCCTTCAGGCAATTTCCTCGTATAATTCGATGGTAGAAGAGCAAAAACATCTTGCAAATGATTTCTTCATTTCATCGACACCTTCACAAAAACATCTGTCAACTTTCATTGATACCAGACTACAAAAGACCTTAATGACCAGTGCAAGTCCTGCACATCAAATTCGGTTACACTCGGTCAGTTCACCCGATGCGGCTAAATGGCTAACCGTTGTTCCATCACCTGGATTGGGTTTCAGACTATCACCCGAAGAATTTCAAGTGTTGATAAACTGGTGGCTCGGCTTGCCAATGACGACTGGTAAAACTCTGTGTCCAAGATGTCCAGGAGTTTCATTAGATCCGTTGGGCCATCACGCTTTGACATGTAAGCGGGGAAGCTTTGTGACAAGTCGGCATAATGCTCTGCGTGATCAGCTAAACCAAATCTGCGAATGGGCAAACCTTCGACCTGCCATCGAAAAAGGCGCCGGTTGTGGTCACTCCGACCCAAACAGAAGACCAGCAGACATTCTCCTGCCAGATTGGAGTCTTGGTCGTCCAGCAGCAGTTGACCTGACTGTTGTGCATCCGCTTATCAATAACACTGTTCCAGGAGCGAGCACAATCGAAGGGTCAACCTTGTTGGCGGCTGAAAAAAGAAAGCATACCTCCAACGACAACAAATGTGAGGAGCTTGGCTGGATATGCATTCCGATGGCAGTTACAGCCTATGGCTCATGGGGAGAAGAAGCTCTCTACACATTCTCTCGAGTTGCTTCCAGACTGTCCACTCAGACTTCAGTGACCTTTTCTGAGGCACGGGAGGCCATCATGAGAAAAATGTCCATCGCTTTGATGCGCCATAACTCCCGAGCAATGCTATCAATGAATCTAGGGGAGATTGGCAGACACGAACTGGTTCTGGCTGGAGCATCAAGTTATTTTGACTCTTAACTTCTTTTTTCTCTCTCTCTCTCTCTTTTGTATTCGGTATGACTTTGAAAGATCATGATCTGTACAATTCATACATTACAAAGGTGAAGCTGTATCAACAGGTTTGCTATAAAAACAGTACATGTGGTTAGACTATTGAATGTTACAATATTATTAAAATCAGAACAGGAAATCACACACTAGCAGCAGAAGTTGAAACGTATCACAACCACATTGCATATAAAGATTATATTTGTAAATTATGCGAACATGATGAGATAGAAGATATCTTCCACTTCTTTGCTGTATGTCCATGCTATAATGATGTGAGAAATGCTTTAATTCCATATGTAAAAGATATTTCAAGAACGGATTTCTATGATTTCATGAATTCATTAACAGTCGGACAGTTACGGATAGTTGACAAATATATTGATAGAGGGATGGACATTAAAAACAAAAGAACATAGATAGCGGACTGTAGACGACAATGTCTAAGATTGTGTTTACGCTTTGATCAACAAAAACAATGAACGACTATAAAACTTCGACATATGAAACAATGACATGACATCTTGGTTAGATATCCATGATATGAAACGTTGCCGTCTAAATGCAAAATGCAATCATAGATAGCGGATGGCAATCTACCCAAGGTATGCGAATGCCTGAATATCAATATTGAGAAGCGGACGGTGTAGAAATTAAATGAAATGAATATAACTTGGTCAGATTTCTGTGATACTAATTGACAAAGCGTGAACACAATAAATAAATCGATGAAGTGCGACAATGGGTAGTAAAATTGCGCTGTTGCATTGTTAAGAGGTAGTAAAAATCACTCACAGATATCAACAACAGAATAGATTATCGCCTTGATCACTCGCTTCAAGTCTTAATCGGAGGTCGGTTGACAACACGGGTTGAGGTCCAGTTTTCTAATCTTTTCTCGGTCACATTCCAGGTATGTGTTCAACATCATTCATATAAAAATGTTGTATCTGCTTAAAATATACCGCACCTCCGATTAATAATAGGAATAATAATAGGATTAGTAACCTGCTGCTGGGTGTGATGTGTAAATAAGAACAATGAATAACATGATTAATAACATCAAATTATCTTACAAATGACAAGATGCATGCCCTGTCTCCTCTCCTCCCTGGATCATTATAAATCACGTTTCATTGTTGACATTCATATCGTTATCATCATCTGTACATATGTCAGACTTTTTCAGACTTTCATTTCAAACACGTCATCAAAGAAATTCAACGACGATCAAGGCGCTAGTGTGTTATTACCTTTCATCTTATACATCCAATCATGTCATCTTTCACCTTCATTCCTCTAGTAATTAAATGAAATAATTGTATGTACCATAACGTTTGTACCCACTCGTTGGGCAATAAACTTTTTGAGTTTAGAGAGAGAGAAAGAAAAAAAAATTATTAATAAAAAAGGTATTCAAAATCATCAATCAAAACATTGAAGAGCGTGCTTTTCATAATACTTGGGTATTTCGCATAAATAGACTGATCAGAAATCTCGCATTAGATGATATACATCAAACCATAAGTCTCAACTCAATTGCACAAACAAAAAAATGATTAATAAAAGATTAACAGAATACTTCAGACAACAATGGATAGATATGGCAAAACATAGCAACAAAGGTTTAAATTATTTGGAGCTATGCCGTTTTGAGTGTAATACAAAAGATATCAAACATAACAAACAATAGCAAAGTAGTTTCAACAGTGCTTAAAATGAGAACTGGCAACCACAACCTAATCACCGAAATAGGAAGGTATAATGACAGAAAAACATATGACGAATGCATTTGTAAGAATTGTAATAATGAAATTGAAGATTTATTTCACTACTTCTGTTCGTGTTCAAAATATGACAGCATTAGAAACTCAATTGCTCCGTTTTTACAGACAAATAGTAAAATCAGAGTTCCATCAAATCATGGATACATTAAATCATAGGGAATTAAAACTTCTTGCAAAATATATCGATGAAGTAAATCTGATTAGAACAACTTGACAGTTTCATCATTAACAATAGGAACAAATATCTATGTCATAAACGAAATAATTGTACATAGATATCTATAAAATTACGGCCAAGATACAAGTAGGTTTTCCTACACGACAACGGCAACTACCGAATCAAGAGCGGCACTTTAATTTCTAAAACGTTAAAAGATAAAATATTACGTCATTTCACAATTGAGAGCGACAACAATAAATAAACTGCAGCAAAATAGTTCAATTGTGTCTCTATCAGATTAGTGAGCGGTATTTCACGTGAAGAATAAATGATATCTATTCAGTTTGATCCAAATCCCTATATAGATGTCTTCACATCTGCTAAATTAACTTATCAATATGGAGCGCCAGCGAATACCTTCTGATGTTAAACGCAGAATCATTATGGTTCACGAAGCCGGAGATGATTATATTGAAGCCGCTCGAGTTCTCGGTGTAAAACGGGGTACTGCGTATTCAATAGTACATCGTTATATACTTGAAGGAGTCATTGAGTGTCCCAGAGGAGGAAGACGACACCAAAATATGGACGAAGATATTGCAAATAATGTGGTAGAGATTGTTGAATCCCAACCGGAATTCACGTTAGCCCAAATCAAAGCTGATCTACAAGCGCGGACAAGCCATCTGTCTCAATTCAAACTATCAGCAGATGTCTGAGAAATCGTCTTATCTTCTTAAAGAAAATGGAGACTGTTCAAGTCAACCGTAATAGCCATGACGTCAAAGTGGAAAGGGCCGAGTGTGCGAACTGGTATCTGCACACGATCAACGCAAACCATCCGCCAACATTTATTTTTGTGGACGAATCCGGCTTTGATTTATGGATCAGTCGCACACGAGGTCGTGCTAGACGGGGAGAGCGAGCTGTCAGGATTGTTCATGGACAGCGCGGGCGAAATTTTACTCTCATCTTGGCGGTCTCTAATGAAGGTGTCGTCCATCATGAATTCTATGAAGGCGGAACCTCCTGTGGGAGATTTAACTCCTGGCTGGAAGAAGCGTCCGTTGCGGCTGGGGCTGGACCTCGTGTATTCGTCATGGATAATGCTCCGTGCCACAATAGTGCCCGTGAAGTCAGTTTGCGAGAGGGACACTCTATTAGGTACTTACCGCCCTACTCTCCATTTCTCAATATCGCAGAGAACGCGTTTTCCATGTGGAAAGCGGCTTTCAAGAGAGAAGTAGCTGAGATTCGTGAGCAGTTACACAACTACACTGGACAACAGCGGAATTTGACCTTACTGCAACTCGCCTCCCAAAACATGAGTGCCATCACTGCAAATAAGATGGGAAGGTCTTCCAGACCTGTGGGCAGATTGATGCCTAGACTAATTAATCGCGAGGATATCTTACGAAACCATCAATGAATATCACGGTACTTGTTTTGTTTCATAATGGAATAAAAAATTTCAAGATTATCAAAACTTTTTCGCATTGACTTACCTTTTCGTAAAAAAAGTTTTTAATGACTTACTGTATTACCTTTATGAATTAAAATAATTATCAAACTTTTCCTTTTGACATATTTTACCTTCTCGAATTAAAAAAATTATCAAAACTTTTGTATTGACTTACCTGTTAAATAAAATATAATTGAATATGAAAAGCCGTTTATGATTTCAGGTTGCCGCTCATTAAACTTATAAATCCATTAATAAACTCACTTATTATCACTACCGATTAAAAACAATATCATTCAATTGAAAACGCTGCTGATTAACAGAAACACCGTTGTTGCATCTTAAAACATATTCTTTAATCTGATAGTCGCATTGTCGAACTGGAAAACCTGTAATATGCAAGAATATTAAGCGTTGACATTAACGCACATGCAGAAACAGATCGAACGCGCCTAGATATCTACGAAAAACTATAATGAAATGTGAAGTATGCGCGAGATGTCGAGATATTGACAACTACTAATGTCGACTTTGATAACAGAGAAGTAACAATGCGGACACATGCTACCACGCATAGATATCAATGACAGATGCCTATCATAGAGATTTGTACGCGATTCGATTGCTATGATAAAACATCCCTCTTAACCGACACTTAGTCGAGGCATAGACATGGCCATTCATGAAAGCATTAGATCTCTATAAACGACAGAAATCGATACATGACGTCATCAATAAATACAACTCATTATCTTACACGTTCGTTCCACTTCAATACTGATTCAGTCCTAATTCAATTGTGACAAATAACAGACGAAGTCAAAGTCGAAGTCCGGTATATATTTCATCTCATCAATCTGAGCAAATTTTCCGAATCTATCTACTTACACGTAAGTGTCAGAGATATCAATTATATAGTTATTTCAAATGTGTCATCTGTTTCAAGTATGATATCATCACTATAATTCTAACGTTAAATATTTGACAACCTTGTGATATTAGCCTGTTTTAGGTGATGATGATTTGAATTTTCACACATGCATGTCAGTTTCTCACCGGACTTCGACTATCAAATAATAATAATTGATAACAGAATGAGTTGATTATGGATGGCTGTATGTGAATGTATGTCTGCACTTGGAGTAACGTAAATAAAATATAACTGTAGAAATGACCTAATGGCATGCCTTAAAAAAACAAAAAAGACAAAATGATAATAGCAAATTTCAAAAGAACACTGTCAACAATGCTCAGTTACTAATCAAAGTTGATGCATACATTATTCAAAATTGACACTTACATTACATTAATAAAGAAACTGTAAGCTTATTTGAAAGAATCACAAATGACATCGATTTTTCATGCATTGATTTTTTGAATGTCTCCTCTCCGCTCAGCTACCATGTATCATAATCAGTTGCCTTCGCCATGCCATTTCATCACGTCCTCCGAACATCGTTTCAGACACGGCTCATGTTGATTTTATAATAGACAACGGCAAACGTGGTGGATTTATTTTATCTTTACTCTTCATTATTCACCCATTGTCAACTTTATCCTCACATCACTCATTTTGTAACATTTCATTCACATGTTTGTGCCCAGCTGGGACAATAAACCTCTTGAGTTCTTGAGTTCTTGAGAGAGAGATAGGCAGCAGAAATCACACACTGGCAGCAGAAATTGGTACGTATCAAAATCGCAGTACATAAAAGATTGTGTCTGTAAACTATGTGACCATAATGACAACGAAGATATCTTTCATTTTATTGTTAAATGTCCATGTTATAGTAGTGTGAGATATGTTTTGATTCCGCATCTTAAAGATCTCTCACGGACAAACTTCTATGATTTCATGAACTCATTAACATGTGTACAGATAAGAATAGTTAGCGAATATATTGATAGAGCAATGGACATCAAAAATAAAAGAACATAGATAGCGGACAGTAGACGAACCTATGTCTAAGAATGTGTTTCTGCACCATCCAGCGATAATAAATGACTTTTCTTTCTAAACAATAAATACAATTAGGAAACGACCATATCTGGAACATTGAAAATACCTGGTCCGGCATTTATGATATTAAACGTTGCCGACTAAATGCAGAATGAAATCATAGATAGCGGATAGTAACATACCTGATGTCCATGAATGCGACCATACAATATCAACATGATTGACTTTTCTAATCAATATGTGAATCAGCTACTTCATCTGATTTCTACGATATAAGTTGGTGAAACGCTAACACTTGATGAATGAACCGAACAAATAAAACAACGGGTAGCAGAATTACAATGTTAAGTGATGGTGAAAATTACTCACAGACATTGAAAGTAGATTATAGGAATATCTCGGTCACTCGCTACGATACTTAATCGGAGGACGGTTGACATTACAGGCTGTTATCTGTTTCTCAATCATTTCTTGATCACATTCCAGGTATGTACTGAAGATCATTGATTCACAGACATTGAATTTGATTTAATAACCGTGCATCCGATTAAATAATAGGATTAATAATAGGGTTACTAAACTGCTGCCGGGTGTGATGTGCAAATAAAAATTCCAAATAAACTTGATTAATAACATAAAATAATCATTCTGAAATCAAAATGAAAACGATGTTTATATACACTTAGCACAATTGAAAACGCACCACCTGTCAAATCCAGCTAATTCGAAGTAAATCGCTTCGATTGAATATGGAATGAAGGACGCACGCTAATTGACATAGATATCTGCACGACGGCGGTCTGGTGGTGGGATTGCGTAATTGTTCAGACTGAATTACTGAAGCAAGCATTATTATTACCGAATTACTTAGAAAGCATGTGTTCAAATTGAACTTCGATCATGAAATATAAAATTAACGACTTATTATGGGAAATGATGGGTTTGTGAAAAATCTTAAGATGGTGCGTCAAATGTCTGATGCCGAAAGATGGCGTGCTATTGGCATGCTTGACGCTGGAATGTCCCTTCGGGCAGTCGGACGACATTTCGGTCGTTCGCATACGACGATTGCCCGACTTCTCAAGAAAGCGAGAGCAAATGGTACCGTGGCACATGCTGGCGTTGGTGCAGTTCGTCACACAACTGCCAGAGCTGACCGGCGATGGCTCAGAATGGTGCGAGGCAATCCCACACTCCCCGCAACTCTGCTACGACTGATGTGGGGCGAAAGAAGTCGCAGAGGCAACATCCTGAGCTCGGGCACCATAACAAATCGGCTTCGAGAGCAAAGACTTCGCCCAAGGAAGATGCGCAAATGCCCCAATTTAACACCTGCGCATGTGGCACGAAGAGAGCGATGGGCGATGCAACGAGTTCACTGGAGACTACCACAATGGAGACGTATCATCTTCACTGACGAAAGTCGGTTTCGTATGTTCCGCAATGATGGCTGCATTCGTGTTTAGCGTGTGCCACGCCAAGAGATGCTGCAGCAACACGTCCAGCCTACTCATTAGCAACAGGGGCCATCCGTTCACGTGTGGGCAGGCATCACCCTGACGGGCAAGACCGAGCTGGTAGTGCTCAACACAAACGTGACTGGTGAGCGTTATGCTGAACTGCTGCAAACGCATCTTCTGCCATTTGCGACTCGAACATTCGGAGATGTGGCCAACTGGATCCTGCAAGATGATAACGCACCTTCGCATCGTGCATACAATGTGACGCAGCTGAAGGAAAACTTAGGGATACGGACTCTTCGCTAGCCATCAAGGTCGCCGGACATGAACCCGATCGAGCACGTGTGGGATTATCTGAAGCGCCAAGTTCAGCAGCGGGACCCGCCTCCGCAAACACTGCGTGAATTACAAGAGACAGTGGTTGCAGTTTGGCAACAAATTCCTCAAAATTTTCTGAGACGGCTCGTCCTCAAAATGCCGCGACGAATCAGTGCCTTATTGACTGCTCGCGGAGGTTATACCCGCTATTAACTTGTACAAGTATAGATGTTATGTTTAATAATTACTTTTCTTAATCACTAAAAGTTTGTCCTATTCAGTTACATTAGCTGTCAATCATGTCATTAGACCCCTGACCGCCGTCGGGCCGTAGCACAGATATCTATGTCGGTTAGAATGCGTCCCCCATTCTTTATCAATCGTGTATAGCGATCAATTTGACGGATTTGACAGGTGGTGCGTTTTCAATTGTGCTAAGTGTATTTTGATACATGCTTGTCTCCTCTCCTCTAGTTAATGATGTTATTACTCATTCATTCATTCGTTCATTGTCTCGTTCATAGCATAACTTTTGACTGTATATATCTCAAGACTTTTTCAGACTTTCATCCTAATCACCAATTCACTCACGGTATACAACTAGTCCGGGAGCCAGCGTGAAGTTGTGCAGGGAACAAGGTAGTACATAAAACTTTCACATAGCATAGCACACCTCTAACCTAGTGCAAAACTTCGCGTCTGCCGGATCAGATCATTTGCTTTTCAGAAATATAGAGGATAACACAATCCTATGTATTTCCAGTGGTAAAATTGTGACATTTAAGGTGTTGACTCCATTTTTTCGAATTTTTGCTCAGAAAAGTTACACAAATTGGTATTTTGTTGAACTGGTTATTATAGAAATCATCTACAGATCGTGATCTTTCAAATGAGTTATCATTCAGTGACAGAGGATGAAGTAAAGTGTACAAACAGACACTTTTCGTTAAAGTATATCAAAATTTTCCTGAAATTTCTATGTTAAAATTTGCAGTTACACCAACGAAAAGTGTCTGTTTGTACACTTTACTTCATCCTCTGTCACTGAATGATAACTCATTTGAAAGATCACGATCTGTAGATGATTTCTATAATAACCAGTTCAACAAAATACCAATTTGCGTAACTTTTCTGAGCAAAACTTCGAAAAAATGGAGTCAACACCTTAAATGTCACAATTTTACCACTGGAAATACATAGGATTGTGTTATCCTCTATATTTCTGAAAAGCAAATGATCTGATCCGGCAGACGCGAAGTTTTGCACTAGGTTACAGGTGTGCTATGTGAAAGTTTTATGTACTACCTCGTTCCCTGCACAACTTCACGCTAGCTCCCGGACTAAATGGCGATCATGGTGCAAGTGTGTGTTTTTAGCTTTCATTTCACCCATTCCTTACATTGTCATCTTTAATTTTTCTACCACTCACTTTGACATAACTGTAATTATTTCATACTAGTAAGGCCCCGGACTTCGTCCTGGATTTATATGCATAAGTATGTTAAATTAAGACAGTGCACATTGTATGTATGCACATTGTTGCATATCAAGTTTACTAACTCATTCGCCTACACTGATTGGCTGTCTTACCATTTAGATCGCGTTCTCATTGGCTTTTGCTGAATCCGTCGTGAAACATTAGAATCAATGAGACGCATGTCTAGCGAGGCAATTTTTTAAAGCATTTGTAAATTTAATGTAGTTACTTGTGTAATTAATATTTTTTCGGTAAAAATTTACAGAAAAGTCTACTTTTCTCTGTAATTATGATACTTAGGGAAATGAGACCGGGCGGTTTTAACTACAAATTTTTTGTTCTATTAAATGGTAGTATCATATTGGCGTAAAGTTTCATGGTTTAGGAGGAGTTTGTCGGCGTTTTGCATTTTATATATAAGATGTACCTTGTTTGCTCCCACAAGATGTGCAATAAACTTTTTGAGATTTTGAGAGAGAGAGATTTATTGAGATCCTGATTGAGAATCAGAAAGTAAATACAGCAAATATTATTACGCACAGGTCACAGATATGGTTAAAAAGAACGAGGTATTTACTAAAAATGCATAAAAAACGCAAAAAATGCAAATCAAAAGAATCTTAACTAGTTACATAAGGTCTCATATTCTACATAAGGTTCATACATAAGGTTACATATTCTCATTGTCGGGAAAAAGGAATTGCGTCGCATTGAAGTTCTACAGTATGAAACCGAAATTCGGCCACTGGACAGTTTATGTGGAAGCAGTTGTCGAATAGATGTGTCAGAAGATCGAATCTGTTCGAGTAACCTCAAAGCTGCTGAGTACCTCCGAGAGTTAAGATCCGAAACTCCTCGACAACCCTTGATCTTCAAACAACGATTCTGAATTGAATGAAGTCTGCTTGAATCTCCCATAGATAAGCCGATGAATGCTGGTGATGCATACTCCATCAATGAACGAACAAGCACGTTATAAATCATAATAAATTGCTCAGGATTTGTGAATGATCGCATGCGACGTAGAATATACAATCTCTGAGCGCACTTCTTCTCGATGTAGTCGACATGAAGTTTCCAGCCAAGAGAGTCACCCATTATAACACCAAGAAACTTTACGCTTTTACATAGTTGTACTCCCAGGATCGACAATTGAACATCACAGCATTCTTGGAATCTTCCTCTGTAATGAACAAGACCAGTTGATTTTGATGAATTCATGGAGATTTCAAAGGTTTCTGCCCATTCCGATACAGATGTATTCCTGATCTCAGAAAGAATTAATGATACGTCATTCTGAGGACAGGTTTTTCGGATGCCGGCTGCAATACACACGTCTTCAACATACTTGACAAGGCATGTAGGACCATGAAGAGGCACTAAAGAAGCCATGTAAATTCCGAAAAGATACGGACATATTAATGATCCCTGCGGAACGCCACTTGTGATGAGTCCAATGTCACTTTTATTATTGTTCAGACGAACTCTTTGATATCTATCGGATAGGTAGTTCGCCATTAAACGAAGAAACCCGCTTGGAAATACAAGATTGTACAACTTGCACATAAGGAGAGCATGAGACACACGGTCAAAGGCCTTAGTGAAGTCAAAGCCAATAAAAACTGCCGCTTTGTAAATAGGGTCATCTGCTAAAGAAGTCAGGTAGTCATGAACTCTGATAATTGCGTGAGTAGTACTGGAATGCCTCCTGATGCCATATTGGTATTCGCCCAAGCACCTGTTAAAATTAGCCAGTTGATCATCGATGATGACCCTTTCGGCAACCTTAGCCGGAATAGGGAGAAGACTGATGGGTCGAGTGTTTGCAATGGAGGATTCTTTCGATGCTTTTGCAACCGGAACAACATCGGCTAATTTCCAGTTTGATGGAAGTTTTCGCTGTTCAAAGCATTGCAACAATATTACATATATCGGTTCGGCTAGTATCAATGCACTCTTCTTATACAAAATGGTAGGAACACCATCGCTGCCAGTTGATTTGACTTTCAGGTGCGAGAGGATATTCCAAACGTCTTCAGCCCTAAATTCTGGCATCCATCCATCATCACTAAGAGTTTCGTATTCTGGAAGGCATGAGATGCAAAAAATGTAACAAATAACCTGTGAGCTCCTTCGTGAAGCCTATGATCTCTAAGTCATGCACTGAGAAGATATTTTGTGCATTTGCGCTGGATTGTTAGAGGAACAAACTGAGCGGTCTTCATTGAATAGTCATTCACCATCAGGGTGGGATCATAAAATATTAGATTAAGGATTATATCATTAATTCATTATGTTGATTATGTATTTTATCAAAATATTTGACAACTAAAAATTGATTAAAATAAGTTAGTAAATATAAGGACTGTAAGGCACATTAACAATCATGTGCTTAAACACAGCTTTTCACTGCTACATATTTCCTAATCCAAGTTTTAAATACATCAATATAAAGCGAATATCAGGTTAATCCATTTTTCATGAAACGCTCTGTAGTCCCTCAATTTGAATGTGCCACTGGAGGCTATCCGTCTTGATTTGAAGGCGCCTGTGAAAGGGTTTAGGGGAATGAACAGACAGAGGCTCAACGTTGCTGAAATGCGGATGCTAGAGTGGATGCACGGCTTCACACGAATGGACAACAAGACCAGCGATAAAATCAGATCGTAGATGGACCAACTCCAAGATATGGCAAGATCGAGAAGGCTGGCATAGTTCAGACATATACCTACACCGTCGTGAAGACAGCCATCCCCTTATTATAGTATCTGGTCCGCGATTGGAGAGAAACGGGCCGAGCGAACGCAGACATGCATTATTCAAATGAAATATTTCTAATTTTCAATTGTGAAGTAGCGTACCTTTCTCCTGTTCCTCCCTCTCCTTTGATATTGGTATGCTTGTGTTTCTTTCTGTAAATAGATAATGGCAGAGCAAAGTATCTAACCCCACCGCACAATGCACATACCAAACAGAGGATCAGAATTTACATTAGTGAAACCGAAAGTTGCATAATGAAACATGTGTCAAAAATGGGCAGCTTTACCCTTAAATATAGAGTAAATTTCTCATATTATTCCGATTAACCATTAAACGCGGCCCCATGATAAAAAAATTGCAGAAAAAACAAATGACATTTGGACTTTAAACTTGGTTTATGCCAACTAAGAAATAGGCAAAATATTATTGTTGTGAACAGATAGGAAACTTATTTATTACTTTGATCTCATATGACGCTGGTCGCATGCAACATTGGCAAAACGGTAAACAATTTTAGAAAAATATAATCTTTTGCAATTTCATAACACAACTTAATATTCAAAGCACTTATTATTAAAAATGATGCATGTGAACTTGAACCTTGAAGAAGCTATTTTGTGTGATGCGGAAGGAAGCAGTCAACACAGACCGTCTTGTCACATCTGATGCGTGCGATAGCTAGCACTTCAGGTAGCAAATTGATAACGTCGTTGGTTCAGACGAGCAGCAACAAGGTGATTGATTTTGTCGTTTCGTACGTTTGCACGAATGCGTGCTGGAATGACTTGTGCGCTGTTAGCCACGGTCAGCATCAGGTATATTTCCTTGACCGTGTCCTGTAGAAACGGAGCATGACTCAAATATTGGAGACAGCAGCAACAATTCCATGCATGGGAAGCGGTCAGTGCCACTTTTTTGAACGGATTGCTATGCGATGCGTGGCGACAAGTTGATCAAGGAGGTCAACACCTCCAATGCTGCTACAGGTGTCGCAGAATCAAAACTTGTGCCAACTGTAGCGATGACATTATCATTCCATTGGACAAGAATAACGTGAGGTATGGAATCGAGCATCATGGAATCCCCTGGCTAGCCGTTTTTTTCATTCTTAAGCAGCGCGCTTTCCGTTCTGTTCTTTCGCACTGTGCCGCTAGTACGTATGCCCTGATCAGCCAGTTCATCCTTCAGCTTTACGGAAGTAAAGAAATTATCCAGATACAATTCAGCGGAGTCCGGATCTCTGGCACAGGCATCTAATAGATTATTCATAACATGTAAGCCTACCAAGTGAAACATAATACGAGGTTGAAGTCGGTCACGACCAACGTACAACTGTGGACGGTAGCAGAAGCTCAACTTGTCAGCGATGCACGAGAGTTTAAACCCCAACTGTACGGGTTTACCACGTATAAATTGTTAAAACGGAGATCTCCCAAAATACGGAACAATAGTCTCATCCATAGAAATATCTTCATCACATGCGCCCCCTGCATTAAACGGTCATTGAGCAGTTCGAGGAATTTCTTCACCTTCATAGTCTTGTCTCCAGCTTAAGCATGTTCATTATTGCGTACATGGAAATATGTCTTCAATAATCGGAAACGGTCTTTTGACATAGCGTCCTGGATGAGATCAATAGAGAAATCCGTTGACACTGCCCAGTAGAGGTTTTA
Organism: Prostheceraeus crozeri; assembly: GCA_907163375.1. NCBI lineage: Eukaryota > Metazoa > Platyhelminthes > Polycladida > Euryleptidae > Prostheceraeus > Prostheceraeus crozeri. The sequence continues at coordinate 183,248 of CAJQUW010002953.1, read as the reverse complement.
CTGAGCAAGTGCATGATACTCATGATGAGAATGACAATTAATGCTCTGATTTCATCGCGATTCGTCGAAAATTTGTAGTCATTTTTATCGATTGCGGCGTGACGATTTGTTTCAATCACGATAAAGTTAATGAATCTTCGTTAACACCAACTTTGTCTGCAGTCGAGCAGCTGGCAGGCCGTTTGGTGATTCTCGAAATCTCGAATAATTTGGAGATTCCTGAGATGCCCATCGACCACTAGATGGTTGTTCCTGATCTTCGCCTGGGCCTTGGCTCTGTTAGCTATTAACTTGAATGCTTCCAGGGATATCGGCTGGTAAATAATGAACAGATGAATCTTCATTGATTTCATCATCATCACTCAGATGATCTGGGTCTGGTGGAATAATGATTAGGTCTACATTGTTATCTTCATTATTGGAAGCTTCAATTTCAGCAACAGCTTGATCAAGTGTCAAATACCGCAGCATTTAGACAGACTGATAGTGTTTGCACGCGTTTAGGAAAATAAGACACTAAAGCCTCAGCCACACTGCGAGTTTTTCCAAGCGTTTCCGTGCGAAGCGTTTTGCAGCAAATATAAAGTCATCATTACATTGGTTATTGACTGCCACACTGCGAGCAAAGCAAGCCAGGGCGATAAATGGCTTACGGATATAATGTACGTTTGCTCGGGATGTTCGTGTTTGCTTTGCTTTCAGTGTGACTGAGGCCTAAGACCTATTCATCAGAGAGTAGTTCATTGAAGACGATTAGCAGAAGAATTGATTTATATGAATTCCTATTCCCTATTCCAAAAAAATTCCCATCAACTTCTGCTCACCTATACTAATTTATGACTTTGTTAGTAACTCTCTGATGCTTGACAGCAAGTGCAGAGATTCGATTCATATATATATATATATATATATAATAAACTATAATAAAATAAAATATAATTAAATAAGTTGTAGTATGTTAGGAGATTTTTCGAAACCTATATATAGGTTTTCCAAAAATCTCCTAACATACTATAACTATAAACAATTATAAATATTTGAACACTTCCAAAGTACTTACGACAACTTTTTCTAAGATAATGTACATTGTTTGGTCAAATATTTGTGAAGCAAAAATACTTGAATATTTTAACCGATCAAGCTGAGTACGGATGTGTTTACAAATCGAGTTAATGCACAAACATTACTGCATATGAATTGAAGCGCAAGTATTGCCCCATTACAACTATCCCTGTAAAGTCTGCTTTGCTTTGAAAGCTATAATATTGCCACATTCCAAACATTGGCCTTAATCTTCATTGTTTTGCGCGTAGTTAGCATAGGAAACGACTAATTCTAATCTGTTTTCGCAATATATTGATTTGAAAAAAAGGTTTGCTTGAAGGTTTACAAACTACGAGTATACTGCTCATCAGAAATTCATTCACTTATCTGACCAGTTTTATGTGAACATTTGATTCGCACGTAATGTTGGCTTTGAATTATTGCACGTGTGCAATAATGACCTCATGTGTTTCAAAATGTTTAATAGCAAGAATAAATCGACCCTAATCATGTGGGCCTAATCCATGTTCAGATCAATTACTGGCACATATAACTAGTACATACTGTACAGTAGAGGTTTACGCCAAATTAAAATATGTCCCAATAATTATTTGAAGCACTTTATAACACGTATAACGTTGTTCATGTCATGTATGTTAATTCTTGCGTCTCATATGGCTACATGTTTCGTCGGAGATGGATTTGTAGGCTATCAACTTACAAAATCAATTGCTGCCAGCTTCACATACAAAGCTAAGTACGCACTTTAATCATATAATTGCAACTAAGTCGATACTTACATGTAGAAACATCATTCAGGCGTATTCTGCATTTAGTCAGTGTTAGTGAGGTAGCTCAGTTTTTTCTATTCGGGTATTTGATACAAATAATGATTATTTGCTGTAATTTTATATTAATAATTGTGATTGATCATTTAATTGCAAAAAAATTGTTGTCCAACTATTGCTTCAATAGTCTTCAATTGCATGCATATTGTTATCTCAGCATTCAATTCTTCATTTTTTCTCAATAAATAGTGGAATTTCTTTCTAATCATCAATATTTGACATTATATATCCCTTTTAAACAAAGATTGATGTCAAACTGTCATCACGTGATATTAATTCTTATTGTAGCTATAGTTTATTGCGCAATTCAGCTCCTCTGGCTTTTCATGAGGTCGAAAAGATATTTCTACTTCGTTGTTATTGTTGGTTTATTGCTCGTTCCTATTTTCTCACATCATTATTTGTCACTGCTTTTTGATAAAATGTCAATTTCTATTTCTCATCATATTCTAAAATCTATTTCTTGGTATGTCAATCTTGCTATTTTTGCTATCATAAACTGCTGCGTTTCATATGAATTGAAAGGATGAAATAAACGACCACATGACAATAACAGTAATAACAATACATGGAATACTAAGCGTTTATTCAATTCGTACATAGTCTCAATAATGACCACATACACAGTGAGGCTTGTGATGACCAGCATAAAAATGAAAGTAATTCTTCATAAAATGTTAAAAACTAACAAAAACTTAAAATGATAAATCCACAACGAAACAAACTATGACATTGAAATAACTTCTTTGGTTGTTCAGTTCAAGGTTGAACGTGAGTGAGGATCTATTGAAGCATTTTCACAGAAGTTTTAATAAAAACGCACTTACCATGGCAGATGAATTGAGCTACCACACAATTTTCCTCGCTCAGAATAAGTGGAACATTTTCATCAAAATAAATTAAATTATTTGATTTTACATGCAGAAAAAGGCAATTGCCAGCTGCATAGAACGGTGTATGATGGTACAGGCTGTAACCATCGCCTGCGTACACAACATTAATGTAGTCCACAAAATCAGTCAACTGGTATAGCTGTGGAATGAAGTAAGAAAAATTGCATTATTAAGTGTGGTCGGTCATGCGGGTGATCAAGAGTCAATGGATTTGAATGTGCAGTACATAGATCGATTAAGTAATTATTTCAGTGTTGTCTGTAGGTTTTGTTTGGAAAGGCTATACTTAGGCATAAAATCCATGAATTGAAGGAGCTGTATTAGCAAGTTGACACTTTCTTAGTAGTTTCAAATGGCTTACAATTGCATCGCAGTTGCTTTTGGAAATTACAGGTAATATTTATTCATTGCACACGGGTGCATAATAGAATTCAGGATTACATTTCCGAAACTTCTGTTAAAAATGTGTTAATTAAAAGTACTCATGTGTTGAGATTTGTGAACAATGTCAATTTATGTTAATTCAGTTATTTAAATATACCGTGTATGAAACAAACACTTTCGCTCCTCAAGTATACCACGCTATCGAAAAAACGGATTGGTTTTCTCTTATCTCTATTGGGCCAGAACGCAACATTAATGGTGGCTAGCGGCGTTGGTTAGCAATCCACTGACGCGCTTTCCCATTTATTCATCCTGACTCAGCGCTGTTCGTCATTCATACGCTGTCACGTGCTACCTACTACACGATGAATCCGATTACTGCTCCTCAACTGCCTGCATGTCCGCGAGAATCCGACTTTCTGTTCTTCGTGCGTCAACTCGAGAACTATTTCTTAATAATCCATGCCGATACGGATATGGAACTGCCTCTTCTACTCAACTGCTTGGGTCGTGACGGATGCGATATTTACGATGGACTTCCTTCACCGAAAGACTCATATTCTGACTGTATAGCACGTCTCCGGGAATATTTCTGCGGGAAGACAAGTATACTACTGCGGCGAAAAGACTTCTTTCAAGCCAGACAGTCTCAGAAAGAATCAATTACGGAATTTTCGTGCCGGTTACGACATCTATCCAAAGAGTGTAACTTCGGCAGTACTACAAATGAACTACTTCGTGACATTTTCGTCATCGGTGTTAAAGATGACAAATTAGGCGAGCATCTGCTTACCGAAGATGCTGCCTCCCTTACATTTGAACTTGCTATACGAAAAGCTGAGGCGTATGAACGCGCCAGACATGAACGTCAATCCGTGGGATTTTCTAGTGTCAATGCTGTTTCTCAGAAATTACCCAACCCTCAAGGTCAATCTACTAGGTCTACAGACCGTTTACCAAGGAGCAATTACAACTCCAGAAGTGCTGATCAAGGAAATTCTCATTACAACTCCAGAAGTGCTGATCTGGGAAATTCTCATTACAATTCCAGAAATGCTGATCAAGGAAATTCTTCAAATAGAGTGTGCTTTCGTTGCGGATCATCTTTTCACATTGCTTCGGACGTAGTGTGTCCTGCTAAAGATGCTGAGTGTCGTTCTTGCCACAAAAGTGGTCATTTTTCGAAAGTGTGCCGTTCAAAAGACAATGTTACTTCTCAATCTAATAGTGCTTTTACCAAGCAAATACGTAGTGTTGCGACTATTGACCCAAATAGCGATGACCAGTGTTACTCTGTTTATAGCAGTAATAATCCTTTCTCCGAAGTACGCAAAACCGTACTGATAAATGATATTTCAGTATCTGCCGTTTGCGATACTGGTGCCGAGGTTAATATTTTGCCGGTTGATTGCATTTCTAATTTGAAACTTGAAAAAACAAGAGTATGCATCAAAGCTTGGGGTCATTTCGTCATTCCTGTCAAAGGCGCATGTAATTGTGTTGTTCGTTATGCCGATAAATGCGTTTCTGATGTTTTCTACGTCGTTGATGTACGTGATTGTCCACCCTTGCTTTCCTATCCGTTATCTAAAGAGTTAGGACTTGTAGCCGAGTTAGCTAATATCACTACATCACACAACTCTATAACTACAGAACAGGTTACAGACGAATTTTCAGCAACAGATTTCGACAGTTTACTTAGCAGCTACCATCATTTATTCACACGAAACGGACTATTGACTACTGGTTATGAGTACGATGTTACACTGCGCGAAAACGCCAGGGGTTATGCACCAGTAGCGCGTCGTGATCCTCCAGCGATTCATGATGCAGTTAAGACAGAACTCGAGCGCATGGTTGACCTAGGCGTTATCCGGAAAATAGACGGACCCGTAGAATTCTGCTCACCGATGGTAGTGTCTTACAAATCTTCAGGTGCATTACGCATATGTGCAGATGTACGACGATTAAACGAAGCCGTTGTCAAAGAACCAATGCAGATCCCTACTCTCGATGAATTACGTTCTAAGTTGCGCAATCCGAAAGTTTTCAGTCACCTCGACATGCGAAACGGATTTTGGCAAATCCCTATTTCCTCTAGGACTCAGAAAGTTCTAAGTTTTTCAACTCCGTTTGGTAATTTCTGTTACAAACGGCTATGTTTTGGCATATCGTCTGCCCCCGAAATTTACACAAAAGTAATGACAAACCTACTCAGCGGAATTGACGATGTTGTCATAGCCACTTCTACGATCGAGGAACACAGAAAAATTTTGAAACAAGTGCTCGACCGACTTGATCAAGCCGGATTAGTCCTGAACAAAGAAAAGTGTAAAATCGGTAAGAGTTCGGTCCAATTCTTAGGACATTTATGGTCTTCCGATGGTGTACAGCCATCACCAGCAAAACTACGTGCTCTCAGTGATATGCCTATGACTCCGTACAACGCCTTCACTCCTTCCTAGGACTAGCTGCTTACATTGGCCAGACTTCAACCCCACATTTCAGTTCTATCGTTCAGCCCCTTTGGTCCATGGTACGAGAAAATTCGATGGAATGGACAGCCTCACGGTTATCTTCATTCAACACAGTTCGCGAATCCCTTCTAGAAGCAGTAAGACTGGCATATTTCGATCCTAACAAGAAAGTTGTTGTCCAAAGCGATGCTTCAGGTACCGGCATCGGCGGAGTTTTACTCCAGGACAAGAAACCCGTTCTCTTCGTCTCAAGAACCCTCACTGATACGGAACGTCGGTACGCACAGATCGAACGCGAATTCCTCGGAATTCTTTTCACCATCAAACGGTTAGAGAAATACCTTATAGGCATCAACTTCGAATTACAAACCGACCACAAACCGCTCGTCAGCATTTTCAAGAAGCCGATAGATTGCCTCTCGAATCGCCTTGAACGCTGGTTGATTACAACCCAACACTTGCAATTCAAAATTGTATACATTAAAGGCAGGGATAACGTTCTCTCCGACTGCCTCTCGAGAAATTCACTTACCGGAAATAATCCTACTCCTGAAGAATTAGCTGAGTACACCGTTTGCGGTATGTTACGTTCTTATCCCCTTACATTGAAAGATGTTGCCGATTCGACCGCACAGGATCCTTTATTACAACGCGTTATCACAGCTGTACAAACGGATTGGTCTGATCCCTCTTGCAGAGAATTGAAGGCCTTTTACCACTGTCGTGATGAATTATCACTAAAAGAACAAAACAATGGAACTCTTATCATGAAAGCGAACAGAGTTGTCATCCCTTTCCCTTTACGAAGAAAACTGCTTGATTCTACGCACGAAGGCCACATGGGAATCAATAAAATGAAATCTTTTCTACGTGCTTATTGCTTTTGGCCTGGTATGACGAATGACATCAAAGAATATGTCAGAACTTGTACGCCATGTACTATGTACCAGACGCGAGGAGACAACGCTCCACTTACACCGTGGCGGAAGTAGAGACTGAACCTTGGAAAAGAATTTCTATAGACCTCACAGGACCTTCCGATGTTCTGGACGGACATGTTTTACTTACGTTGATAGATTCCTTCAGTCGTTTTCCAGAGGCAACCTTCGTTACACACGGAAATTCAAAGGAAATAATTGACGTTCTGATCACTCACTTCGCCAGGTACGGCATCCCTAAATCGATCATGACGGATAACGGTACCCCATTCGTTTCTCAAGAGTTCGAAGAATGTTTGAAAAATTACGGCATTGCTCATTCCCTGTCTTCTGTGTACTACCCACGGGCAAATGGCATCGTTGAACGCTTACATTCGACAATCAAAAACCGGTTAAAACGGATAAGGTCAGAATCGACTTCAGCCGGAAAGAAATCCTTGACACGAGCATTGCAAACCGTACTTTCAGACATCAGGTCTACACCAAACGAAGTTACCGGCGAATCGCCCTTCCAGCGACTTTTTAACCCCTCAATGTCGACCAAACTTGCTTTACTATCAACATCCCAAGAATGCAACAAGCCTACTTCTCCACCTAGAAATGTTTATAAAGAGTATGCGAATAAATGGTCAGTCAGTGATAAGGACTACAAACCGGGCGATGACGTTTTGGTTCGAAAAGGTGACCGAAAGCCATTCACCGTGCATGGCAAGATTGTCCGAAAAGTGGGGAGATACACATATGCAATATTGATTAATGGTAATTTGCGACGTTACAATCAAAGGAACATCAAACCTGCAAAGGCGATGCCCTCTGAAGAAGCTCTACGTGCCTATGATTTAGTAGGAACCGACTTGCTGCCGATTAACAGCTCTCCTCCCGAACCTCACTTCTCTTCACATACGAATCACTCAACAACCGAACACCATCCACAACATACGGACAACACCGGATTACATCTGTCCTCTCAACCTTCTACTTCTAATCATAGTACTCCACATACAAACCCTAGAAAACAATACAACCTGCGTAAACGATTTGTAGATCCTAATTGTTACAGAGTGTGATTCCCTGACAGTTTTCTCTGCTGTGATTTATCCAAGACTTATCTTTTAGACTTATTCAATCTTTGTGGTTATAAGAACTGAACTTGCACTCTACTTACGATTGAAATTTAGTAGTTATCGTGATTTTGAACTTTTGTTATGCAGTTAGTAATTTCTCTTCCTATGATTACCGTTCCGTGTTTCAAATTGCGTGGATGTCGAGTTATTAAAGTTGTTGGGGGATGTTGAGAATTGTGAACAATGTCAATTTATGTTAATTCAGTTGTTTAAATATACCGTGTATGAAACAGGCACTTTCGCTTCTCAAGTATACCACGCTATCGAAAAAACGGATTGGTTTTCTCTTAGCTCTATTGGGCCAGAACGCAACATCATGCTACTTTGAGAACATAAAATTTATCATTGATTTTCAAATAGGCCTCAGTCCAACTTCCGGTCTAGCATCCTGCAATGACTGGCTGCAAGAACTATAACCTTTATTACTTGTTTCAATTATTCAGTTAACTGAACATGTGGAAGCACTCGTTTGAAGACAGTCGCAAGCAACCTGTACCGCCATTTGTGCATTATCATCCAGCATCAGTAAAACGACAACTTTTAGGTTATAATTTTCAGTCGTCTTTCAAGATATGGAGCGTCAAGCATCACAAAATCCCATCTGTTTATATAGATCCATATGCCTCCGAATTTAGTACACTAAATGAGGCAATGATCTGACATTCATTTAATCACTCAAAGTGAGATTTGTCATTTTTATGATCATAATAGCACTTTTCAGACAGACATCTTCTATAGTATGCAGAAATGTGATATTTCTCGTAGCCGGTAGTTTGCCCTATTTGCTGTTATAGACAATGAAAACGTCAACAAGCAATGTCAACAAGCTATGTAAACAAGCAGAATGTCCTGATCATAGAATGATATTTACAGAATTTATGATAGGTACAATACGACTTCATTAATTTGACTCTTCTAAAGATATTTACAGATATCTGTCTGACCGAGTAGTTGAAATTCCCATCAACAAGCAACTATTATTCATTGTGGTCCCACTAACTTACGCAAATCGAAAAGTCGGATGTCTATGAATGAGTATGTCAGTTGATTTTTGTTGAATAGGTATTGAACCGATGCACAGGAAGAATATAAATAGGGATAAAAAGACAAATCTGTCTTCGCAGCTAATGAAATTCAGCTTTTAAGTCATCAACCTTCCGCCGACGGAATTCGTCCAAGCCCAGATCTTGCGAACAAGATATTGTCCTGCCAACCCCCAAGGTCGTTGAGGGAACTGCAATCATTCTTGGGACTAGTTGATTACTTCGGACGAATGATTCCAGACTTTGTCGGCATCGTTGCGCCTCTCAACGAATTGAGGAAGAGCGATGTCATCTTAACCCTCCAGGCGGTGGGGGGGCATATTTATGCCCCCCCCTTTGTATTTTTTGATCTAATTCATGAAATATGAAACGTATGATTCTGAAATTTTCAGTAGCTTAATTTTTGCGTATTTTTGACAATTTCCTGTAAAATTATTAAAATTGGATCACAGAAACGACCTTTACATGACCTTTATTGAAAAGTACTTTCGAAATTTTATCAAATCAGTGAAATTCTTCAGAAATTTTGTCTATGAATGAATTGCTATTGCTTGGAATCACTCATTACGTATAGAATAACTTATTTGACTATAAATAACTTTATGCTTATCACGGTTTACCAATTCAAATTTGAAAATAAGCTGCATATACTACTTACAATGATATTGTAAGTACTTTATAGAGTAATATTAGTTTTTACATCTTTTTCATTACTGTTATGTATTGAAAATATATTCACATGTATATGTTATGTATTTTCTACATGTAGGCATGTACATGTACTATTTGAACATAAATATATGGAATACTGTTTTCAAAATTTGTAGAAAAAATGAGTTCTAAACACTATAAAAGATTTTCTAAACACCTTGGTTCTAAACACCTTGGTAGTAGAGGCAATAAGTCTGCGTATCACGTTCAATCGCCTTCCCACTGCATCCTTTCATCACTTACAAACACGCCGAAGGCGCTATTGCGTGACTAATTTGACTGCATTGGAATCGGTAACAGTTTTCTTCATAATCAGCTGTAACCAAATTTGATCAACTTGAGTTGTATTCAACAATCAAAAACATTTGTTTGAATCAAATATGCTTCTATGACATCAACAAAAAGCTCTTTTGATAAGAGTGATAAATGTTTCAATATTTTTAGAGTCCTCTCTGTTGATTATCTCAAAAAAAAACTATATATATAATTTTATTTGATAATAACTAAACAAATAAATTTTTAAAATTTAAAATGCTATTTATGCATATATTCAAATTTTAAAGCAATGCGAACATCACCATTGTATTCAGAGAACTTGAAACATGTTTGAGTCAATTTTTGCGATAATCTGATGATAAAATTTCGCTAAAAACATAAAAAATACATTTTTCTGAAAAAAAAACGCATTTTCAAATTTTGAAATGCTATTTATAGCATGAAGACAGTCAAATTAAGTAATGCAAATGGCACCACTGAATTCAGCATGTCCGAAATGTGTAAGGGCCAGCATTTCATAAAATTCGCACACTTAGTTTAGGATATCCTGGGGGGGGCATAAATATGCCCCCCCCACCGCCTGGAAGGTGGCTGAAGGGCCCACCGCCTGGAGGGTTAAAGTGGCAATCTCATCACCAAAGGGCTTTTGAATTTTAATTGTCGCATCTTTCAAGGCCTCCTCCATTCCTTCGTCTTTATTCGTTGAAGGATGAAGCTACCCTTACGACTGACGCCTCAGAGGTCTCAATTGCAACAATTCTGACTCAAAACTCAAAGCCGGTGCTATACATTTCCGGTTCTCTCTCTCTGCCGCGCAGAAGTAGTACAGTAATGTCGAGAGGGAGTCCCTCGCTGTGGCATGGTCTGTTCTTCGCATCTGTCATCTTCTTTTGGGTCGCAAATTCAGACTTGATTCGGATTATAAACCTCTGCAACGATTTTCAATGGTAATGGCTTGCCTAAAGTTGCCTCAGACAGAGCATATAGGTAGGTGGACTATTCTTCTACAATCATATGACTTTGAAGCATGTATGTATGTAAAGCGTTTTATTTCAAAGTAATGAAAATCAAAATTTACACATGACATGGATTCACAATGACTACAGTACTTTCCGTAAAATGTTTCATATAAATCAGTATCGAACGTAAAAGTAAGGAAATGCATGTAAGGAATAGATTACGATTCTTCAAAGTAAAGAATTATAAAAAGAGGTACAAAAAGGAACGAATGACTTAGACCTTCGATGACTTTGGGAAAGGCATGACTCGAGGTGCCCAGAATAGTGTTGTCTTCTTGGAACCAAGTGATGAAGTATGCTTTCAGGATGTAACATGTCCCCAAACACTTTGCATGCCCTCTGAAGACGGCGTGCTTCAAGGTCACCAAGACACATTCCCATACACTCGTTGCCGCAGATTATACGCTGGCAGAGACGGAACAGTTTTTCCATACGACTGTTGTTTTTCGTGTTAAGGCCAATAAAAAGTGGAGAGTTATATTCCATAACGGAACGAATAAATGCCCCAAAAACACGAATGAGATCAGCTTTACAGAAGCCGGCAGCCTTCAGACGACGCAACGCATAAACTCTTCTGCTAGCGGTTTTGCATGCGTAACCAATGTGCTCATCCCATTTACATGAGTCAGTAAAGACAACTCCCAAAAATTTGATCGATGCACAAAGCAACCTGTCAGTAATCGGAACAGGTAAACCACGGCGAATGTACATGCATTTAGTCTTTCCTGTATTCAAACACAGTCCATGATTCCGACTCCAATTACTTATATTGTCTTCCTCGATGGAAATAGTGAGATTAATGTCAGTATCCGAATATACCGGGATCACTACAAGTACGTCATCTGCGTATTTGACCATTAGTGCGCCATCCACACTGTTTTTTAGCGAGCCAATATGTGCAGAGAAAAGTTGCGGTGCAAGAACAGATCCCTGGGGGACGCCGGAAGACATGCTACGAACAGAACTGAACCATGTCTTGGACCGTGTCTTGGAGACTTATGCGATAACGACGATCACTTAGAAATGATATAATCCACCTGACAAAGTCATACGGAAGGGCGCCATCAATCAAAGTTTCGATGAGAGAACGGTGATTTAAACTGTCAAAAGCCTGCTTTAGATCGAAAGATAACATGATAACCCCTCTCGAGCCGATTGCATCCATCTTAGAGGTGACAAAATCATGTACAGCAATTTGGGCATGCAATGTGCTAGCATTACGCTTATACGCAAACTGATTACTCCCCGATAGACTTTGTAAGGAATCATAAACAGACTGCAAAATGATGCCCTCCAAAATCTTGGAGATAGTGGGGAGCAACGAAATGGGGCGAAAATTAGCATTATCAAATTTGCCATTCTTAGGGATAGGCACGATGTTAGCAGTCTTCCAAATGATTGGCAAATGTCCAGTTGAAAACCCGGCTAAAAAGCATATTATCTACCCGGCTCACAAATTCCTCATGTTGATGCCTTGAGAAAACTGTGATTCTCTCAAAGCAATGCCAGTGAAGACATGGACTTGATGATGAACAACATGAATTTTGAAGCGCAAGATTGTATGGTGGACATTAATTGTGTCTGGAAATTTACACAATCTGACCAATTCGCTCAATCAATTATCAAAAGAATCAAGTCTGGTCGCTGATCAAATGGTTCGACTATGGAAATTTCATTCAAGCGTGTTCGCTACTGTCTCACGGTTGAAGACAATCTGATATATCTTGGGAATCGTATTTTTCTCTTGTCTGCGAAAGGATGTCTTTATATCTGCGCATACTGCTCATTCCGGCATCCAATCTACTCTCAGCAGAATGACGTTCAGTGTTTGGTGGCCAAGAATGGATCAGGATGTTTCGAAGTGCATCAGTGTGTTCCACTGTTAGACATCGTCTTGGGATAGACAGAAGCAGTTAACCGGATGTTCGAACGTTTGAAAGACTTGAGATTAATTATTGCATAGAGCAAGGATATGAAGGTAGAGTGTCGACTCAAAAAAGTATCTGTATACAGTGAAAATTTTAATATGAAAAGATTCAGTTTTTTGCGGAGATCACGTTCCCATGGTCCAAAAATTATTTGAGCACTTTTAAAAAGTCAAAAATTTGCAAATTTATATACTACCGAAATGACGCCCCTTTATAAGTAGCATGAAACAAGTTGGATATCAAAAGGAATGAATATTTGCTAATAAGCATCCTAACTAAGCGGAAATTAAGTTAATTTGCATGGGAATTTCATATGCCGTATTATCATGGCAGTCTTCATAAAAAAGAAATTTCAAGTTTTTAATTCATTTTTCACCGGCATGATTTTATGATTCACTAAATTCATGTTTAATTTCATGAATCTGAATTGTGATGTGGACCCATTTACATTTCTTAAAGTTAATTGAAATCTTTGTCTTTTGATTATGTGATTTTGCTTTGCCAGTGGTAGGTTGCCTGTGATATGATCACGCTTAAGAAAATACTCTTGAGGTTGAGTATAAAAGTAATAGCAACCGAATTGCTAATTTAACAAACACTATACCTCTCCAAGGCTGTCATGACACCGAGGATATGTAAAATACCATCATTCCTTCTGCATTACCATCATGATCATTCAATTCCGTGGTAATTTCTTGAAAACTGCAAAAATTTGCATATCTCACATTTGGTAACAATACACAATTGTATTCACCTCAAGTTCATGTAATAAATTCGAAAGTGTATACACATTGGGGATTTAATAAATGCGGAGCTACCACTCATATTGCCATATCGACAATGTTGGCAACATTCTCGTCATCGTTCTGGTTGGATTGAACCTTTCCGGCATCGTGAACGTACTTCAGCTGTACCGTCAAATCCTTACGTGAAGTGTGTACCCGATTTGGTATTCCAAAAGTACTGGTGAGCGACAACACTCCTGAAATTACCTCTAATGGATTAAATCATTGGTGCTCAATCAATGAAATAGAGAGGATGGAATGCCATCCGTATGATCCTGCTGTAAACGGGTACGCAGAAAGAGGGGCTGAAACTATAGAGCAAGGAATGAAGACCTGGACCCTAAATTCGGTTCATCAGGACTTCGATGCTTATCTTCAGAAACTTCTCTTTTATTATCGTGCTTGCTGTAGATGTCCTGATGGGAGAACGCCAGCAGAAGTGGCCTTCGGTCAGCCTATTCGAGAACCTATGGTCGGAAAATTCAATATCGACGAGACGGTGATTTACAAGACAATATATCATCCATCTCGTCAGATGTCAAATTGAATTTGATCGTGGTTCTAATACTGCATGGATCCTAGACTGTGCCAACTCTCGTATTCATCTGGCTAATTCTAATCAGCAGGTACCTTTATCACCTTCCAATCAAATCAATAATTCTTCTGATAATCAAGAGCAACTCAACACTGACGAATCTGCAAGTCCAACTGAGTCGGGTTTACTCAGTTCGCCCTATTCAACTAGTGTATCTTCGACGGACCCTCCTCTACGTCGACCTACAAGAGCTCGACAAGTTCAACAACCAACTCAATATGAAGACTTGTAAGGTTCAGTAGACTACTCTTTTCCTCTGAACAGGGAGATTTCATGCATTGTGCCTTTTGTTGTGCTCGTAATGTTGCGAGATATCTATTGCACAGTGTCATCCGACATGTCCCGTGATTCTCTGAGTACAACTTTGATCATTCAGGGTTGTGGTGACAGTTTCTGAATGTTCACAATTAAGTTGCTTCTCTGGATTACTTCGGCTTTCTCTTACACGAGTCAGTTCATAGCAAACAGCAAATAGGTCAAGTTAGCGGTTACGAGGAATATCACATTTCTGCATACTCTAGATGTCTGCCTTAACAGAGCAATCACAATCGCAAAAATGACAAATCTCATTTTGAGTGATTACATAGATGTTTCATCCTTACGTTGTTAAGCGTAGCAAGTTCGGAAGCACGTGGATCTACATAAATAAATAGGATTTTGCGATGTTTGACGGTCCGCTACTTGCCAGACAGCTGGAAGTGTTGCTCAAAAATCGTGTAATTTTACTGATGCTGTGTGACAATTTACAAATTTTAAAATGATAAGAAGCTTGTGCGCGAATTTAGAAAGAGAACAAGAGTAGCTCTCGCACTATCCTTACATCGAAAGGATTCTGAGGCCGCATTAATGAAGAAAGCAAGCAATTAAGCCAAACACTCAGATATAAAAGTTAGCACCTCATTTAATAAGTGATAATGACAATTTAATGAGCATTCGTTTTGAAAGAAATAATGACACTTTTTAAGACTCACTTTTTGTCCTTCAATGTAATTTGTAATTCCTTCCCAGTGCCAATAATATCTTGTAGGAAAAGTTCCACTTTTGAAACTTGAATCTTGCATAAGTTTGTAAAGTAATGCTGAAATATAATTGAAATCTATTTCAAAGGAAGATTTGATGAGTTTTGAATATTCTCTTCAAATTTTGAAACTGAATAATGTCCCCTTTTGGATGAATTATGATAAAGAGGATCAACCACACAAAGATTGCCTCAATATTCAGACCATATCGGATATTCGTATTTGCTTTAATTAGTTAGACTTGTCGCAAGGTGATGCAATGTATTCAGTTCTATACGTTTGTGACTTTTAGTTTAAGCGTATTTTGAAACTGTTTCAGAAAATCGTTCAATTTGGCAACCAGTAAGTAAGAATGCATTCTGACCTATTTTGAAAATTCTGAATATTTGAGAGAGAGAGAGAGCGGAAAAGGCTCTCAGCGGAAATAAAGTCATGCCACAAGGTATTTAATTTTCTTGGCATTGATAATTGCTATGCTAGATAAGTGAGGTTAAATGACTGGATAAAATGTTGCCAGAATAAGCGAGGACTATAGGGTGCGATTTACAAAGGTTGCTGCGAAAAAATTGTGGTAAGAAAGCAAAATGTTCGAAGTTACATGTAATTGATCAGTGCTTAGCTGTCTTCATTGGAAATGAGAGAGAAAAATATCAACAAAAATGTGATAAACTATACGAATAGAATTAAAGGCTCGTCGTGACGTTGGTGAGGAAGTGTTGAATTTCAGGGGTAATGTCTGAAGGATCGCAAATTCGAAATTTTCAACTATGATTTTATAGTGCAATTTTTCAACCACATCATTATACTGAAGTCGATTCGCTTTCTCAATGGAACCGGCCGCCGGTCGACCCATAAATTTTGAAGATCAGCTGGTCAGCCAATTACTCTAATTAGGATTGCATGCATGTCGACCATTGACGACGTTCATTCTAGAAGCTCTAAATGCTGTATATATTATAACACCGTATATTTATATGCTGTAGCTGTAAATGTGCCGTAGCTGTAAACAAGCGCAAATTTCAAAAACCTGACTTCAGAAATCGAATCACCGGTGTCTAATCACTACAGATAAATATTGAAAACATTTAATAAAAATTATACATTTAATAGCATTATAGCTGGGGTACAGTGTATCCCGTTTGCCCGTCTAGCTAGAATCAAATCTCGGTCCAGATGACCGTTAAAGCAGAAAACAATACTAGAAATACGCACGTATAAAGCAGAATGTGCAAAGCATTTTACCCACACGAACAAAACTTCGAATGGTTTGGCAAAAACTTGCAGAGAAGGTTTGTTAATGTTTATACATGTAATGTCAACAGATTGCAAATTTATTCAAAGGAAATTTAGTAGGATATTTACTTACTTCGACTGCTCAGGGGATCAATAATTGAATACAGATCAAGATCCAGCTCATTGCAGATCCTGTAGAATTCAAATCCCTGCAAAAAAATGTGTCTGGAGTCGTGACCAGAACTGATCGCACAGTACAAAGTGCTGCTCCATTCTTCATTAACATAATTATGACTTTCTATCGATGCTAATGTGATTAAAATATTATCACAATCATAATACTATGTTCATAATACTATCAAGCAATATGTGAAATCAAAATAAAAAATCTTCCCATTGTGCTGTTCGCTGCACACGAGCAATTTTTTTAGATTGCATTTATCATTCTAATTGCCTGCACTGATCATTAATTGAGAGCCAGGGAACTCCCCAGACCATGACGTCAGCAGCGTCTTTGAAGTATGCTATTGCGGAAAGAAATCGACCCACGTCTAACACGATGGTTTGTTGCATCAATGTCTGAACGTATTTCTGCAGTGATTGCAGCACGAGGAATGATGCAAAATCATAAATCATAAAATCATAACAACTGTTTCTACAAAATGGATGTCCAATTTCACAGTATCGCGATATGAATTCTTGCCAACGAATACAAAAAAGTTTTTCGAAAACATTCTGTTAGTTCTTATGAGATAGTATTTTTTCGGGCTTTCTGTATGCGGATTTTGAATATTTTTCACGCTTTTATGGACATGTCCATCAAACAGTTTTGTGAACAGTGAACTAAAAGTTTAAACTTTTGAAGGTACATGTACAGGATACAGTCTCTATCCTTCATAATAAAAGTTCAAATTGTCTAGAATTAAATGGAAACTTTAAAAAGCAATAGAAAACTTTCTATGTGCTAAAGAATTTGAAACAGACTTACACAGGCCTCCTTTACTTTCTTGCTAATCCTTGCAAATGACTCTCACCACACTTCACCCGTTCGTCTCTGTGATAACTCTTACGGAGTTCTTTACAACAATATGAAAAAGAGATTATGTACATGTAGATGTGCAACAAAATATGGTAAAAATTGCGATCACTGAATTTCTAAAAATTGAATCTCCTTTTACACATATGCATATATTTTGTTTGTATCTCTTAGTATTCCTGATGAAGGATAAGAGCGGCTGTTCAACTCCTATCCGAAAGCAGTAGAATAGACATTTAATATCATCTTCGAGATTTAATTACGTAGAGATTTAAACATCATATGTTCGCAATTATATCATTAGCATCGTCAATCGATCTGTCGTTGGGAGTTCTTTAACTATACATGAAACTCGACATCTCCAAATTTGTGATGTCTCCTCGACTGATGCCAGAAGAAGGTATTCCGTGATATACAAGTGCACGCGGCGTACTCTCATTATCAAAAGAGGTAATCCAGATATTTGCGCTCAAAAGGATTTCATAGCCAGTGTTTTCCTTCCGTGGTAGATTTCTTCTTTATGCTTTCTATGAGTACTAGGGTGTATAGTGTCTGTCTTACAGTATTACTATGGCTTGATTTCTATTATGCTCATGCATTACTTCCCAAGTATCTATTATGAATGATTCAAATTTTATATCTAAGTTTGCATCTAAGATTTGTTTCTCTCCAGAGAGAGATTGGACGAAAGGCCTTGTGCTAATAGATCTTAATGAATTTCGTGGTTCACTTTACCTACAAAATATCACTGAATTGCTACGTCAGTTGGACGAAACGTCAGGTTTGTATTCTATATTTAGGTCCTATATATAGCAAAGAAAGAGTTTCTTTTATTCTTTTGTCAAAGTGGCTGAACGTATCATGAAATGTAAAAAGATTCGAAACGATGTCACCACTACCTACAAATTGATATGCAAGAAGTTCAACATCTGGACGTTACTCGGCTTCAAGCAGTCTCTCTCTCTCTGCACTGCAAATCGCTGGACACGAAAATTACATGCAAACATATACCAAAATCACATACAATTTGAAACTAACATCCGATACGAGATTCTCGTATGCCTACAGTGATCCGGTATGATTTTCATACGAAATCTCACTTACTTTCGCATGTAAATGGTGTGTAGCGAAACGAACTGTTCTACCTGTGATTGGCTGTTTTACACTGAAATACGAGTTGTTGGTATATAGCAAAATAATATGCAGGGGGGCCGTAAAGGACCGATGAATTTCTTCAATTCTTTAAATTCATTAATCTAACTGTTTAATTCAAAAGAAAATGCAGCACGATTGTATGACAGAATAAGATAAAGTTTATTTCGATAAAAAGAACACAACATAACATTGGAATATAACAAATATTGCAAAAAAGTTAAACATAGGAAGCAACCACGTAAACTTTGCGAACTTTATGTTCTCTTATTTTCGAAATGACCACCTCCTTCACCGATACATTGTCGGATCCTCTCACGAACAGATGAACAAATAGCAGAACAAGGAGTTTGATCAAACCTCGAGAAAAAATTGATGATTCTCTCCCTGAGATGTTCTAGTCCATCAACTCTATGGCTAAACACGCAATCTCTAACAATTCCCCAAACTGAGAAATCCATGGGGAAAGGTCTGGGCTACGAGTAGGCCATTCAAGTGAGCCTCTCCGACCCATCCATCTGTCTGGAAAAACGGCATTCAGACGATTTCTTACATTTCGAGCATAATGCGGTGGATCTCCATCTTGCTGCCACCACATATCGCCGTCGAGCAATCCCATTTCATTAAGTATCGGTAATGCAAAAGTCTCAAGCATGTGAAGATATGTTTCACCAGTAACAGTACTGGGAAAAAATAAGGTCCAATTACAGCATTAGTGCAAATTCCAGCCCAAACAGTCAATCCTGGGCTATTCACACTTTTCTCAAACACTTCATGAGGATTTTCTTCATGATAAAAGACACAATTATGTCTGTTCACATGCCCATTGAGTTTGATAGTGGCCTCGTCGGTCCACAAGATATTCACGTCATTAGCGAATGCCTGTTCAAAATGTTCACAGAATTCTAATCGGCGATCATAATCATCCTCGAGAAGTTGATGGAGCAATGTTGGTCTCCAGATCTTGAACCATAGATCTTTAATGATGCGTCTTAGGGACGTTCGCTAAATCTGAAGTTCAGCAGATAGACGCCGGCTTGAATTAGAAGGTTGTTCATGCAACCTATCTCGAACAATTTGTTGAGTCGAAGCAACATCCACTGATTTCGGATGACCGGAGCTTTTCTTATCAAGAAAGCTACCTGTTTCCTCAAATTTTTCGATAAGGTCCTTAACCGTATTCCATCTAATAGTGTTTCCA
Organism: Prostheceraeus crozeri; assembly: GCA_907163375.1. NCBI lineage: Eukaryota > Metazoa > Platyhelminthes > Polycladida > Euryleptidae > Prostheceraeus > Prostheceraeus crozeri. The sequence goes on along the minus strand of CAJQUW010002953.1, from coordinate 163,542 downwards.
TGTTCTTCCTGAAAAGTTCGACAAACCGAAGAGATGTTGTTTGTAGAATAATATCGCTTAATACAGAATATTCGCTGTTGTACATCCAACTTATGTGCCATCATTCGTGATAATGAACGAAATAAAGACGAACGCATAAGCAAACACTTGAGCGAAAATCACCTAATTAATCTGCACGCAGATTAACTACAGAGAATTCATCGGTCCTTAACGGCCCACCCTGTATATGACATACCACTGTCAAATAACTTTTTTTAGTAATGCCAGTCGTGAATATTTCTTTTTGATAGTGTGGTATTTAACGAGATTAGATTTATTGTGAATTTTATTCTCCACGATTATGTCATCGTTGCTACTTGCCTAGTAACATTGACAGGACGCTTGTTTAGCTCTACTTTATGAACCAACTTGATTAACATCAATTCATGCAAACGATCAATCGACTTTTCGTGCAATCATGTTGACTTATATATCTCAAACATAATTATTTTTACGTTCATGAATTATAATGCATTTTTATTTCGGATTGACAATGTGCTTAATTTCAAAATTGCATAATGCATAATTGTTGATGGTTGAATACTTATTGATTATTTATGAAATACCATAGATTTACATATAAATTAGAATCGAATTCAGTATTGAAAGTTTGACTCTTGAATGTCATTCTCACTCTTAGTGTGATCTTTATTGACAAAAGGCAGTAAATCAACATATTTTAGACATCATTGATGCTTTCTTTTGACACTGTGCTGGTATGGCTATAGTGTGTAAAGCATACCACATTTGAAATAACATACGGAAAGCATACCAATACATGCAGAAATATGCCAAAAATTTTTTGGTATGCATCCTTCGTGTGTGATTGGTATTAAGCGATTTACAGTGTGATGTGACAGTAGCTACTGGATGCCGAAAAAAATCATTCTGACGGATAGGTAAAATACTAAGATAGACTACATCTTAGCAAGAGGAGCACCAGCAGGGTACGGTACGCAGTAGTTGCAATCGGATTCTGGAATTCTGGGGTCCCGGGGATTGAGATATCGTGGTCTCAAAATGATTTATCATAAACTTGAATTATCAAATTTCCGTCACCTTTTTTGCATTTTTCTCTCAACATTAGGAAATGCAGCGGCTATATTTTGATATAGCCGATGAGGACATGAAGTTTTTCGAGCTTGCTATGAGAAGAAAGTGGACTAGTGGACGGCAAGCCAGTTACAGGTAGAGAAAAACAATAACCGCCATTCGTGAATGCAAGATCAAAAGAGTGCAATCTACCACCCATTAATATCATCTAAGCAGCGAAATAAAGAGATAAATGGAGAAATCTGGTCACATCATGATCCTCACGTTCCGGTGATGTCTGGGCAAAAAGGAAGCAAAATCTAAGGTTTATCAGTAAGAAAGGTATGTACACTAGGTGACATGCCACGCGTGATTCACGCGTAATTACGGAACACCCCAAACATCCGTGGTTAAGGACATTCTACTCCTCTACCCGCGTACATACGCGCTGCACTAAGAGTCAGAAATCACTTGATCTGATGCTGCTAAAACATGGGAAATGTTCATGAACACGCGCGGTTCACTGTGAGCCCTTCTTTACAAAGTATACTGACAAGGCACCGGCTCTAGTTCATCAAACTCATGGAGTGTCGGTTCTCAATGTTTCTAGCCTTCAGAAAATGAAGCAAGCTTTTTTTCTAAATACATCAATATTCGTCATGTTTCGAAACATTTCGTGGCTTTCAATTTCTAAAATTAGCGCCTTGTTTTTTTTTTAAAAGTCAACTGAGGGTATTACATTTTCTACACTGTAAGCACGTTACCAAACCAATGAAATGCTTGGTAGCAAATGTTTTATTACTTTTCATTCGGTAGCGCTTTTACTTTTTTGGCACTAAAGCTACCAGAACTGTATGTTGCCTACCAGATGCCTCTCTCTTCTTTGGTCGCATAAGTATGTTAATAAAGCATTCTTAACTGCAGATCAAATAATTTACATTATATTGTATCATGAATGATACCAAATTTCTACCAGTAGAAAATGTGAAGTCAATGCTGTCGATAATAGTTTATCCGATTGTCATCTGAATTCTCCATGATCGATTTCAATTTAGTCTCATTTCAAGTTTTGCTGTGTTGATACCATGTTGGTAATGCGATTGTGTTCAGGCCCTATGGTGGATTCCTTTCCACCAGAGAAAAAAATATTGTCTACTTTTGAAATTGTTTCAAAATACATTAAATTTTGCAATTTTCAATTCTTTGTCATGATTTACATGGTGATTTTCAAAGTTTGCATTGGGATGATTTATGATATATTTCAAATTCAGACTTCATTTTCTAGTAACGTTATTAAGTTATTTTCAAGACCACCCAACAGCGGTTCAGCCAATGACTTTTAAAGTTAAATTTTTTTTAATTCTATAAATTCGTGCACATTTTTGAAGTATCGTTCTCTTTTACTTCTTGATAAATAACTAAATTTTCAGATGTTTTTGCAATTATTTGAAGCAGACTGTACATTTTTGTCCCTTCAAAGAATCATAAAATCATTGCATTATGAACAAGATGTCGTGAAATTCACACTGTCAGCCAATATTGATCACTTTCAATTGGTTTCGTGAAGAGGACTGGTGGCCAAAGCTATCACCACTTAGGAAAATGACATTATATGCCAATTTGATCCTCAAAACATCAGGTTTCTCATGAAACAATGTATATAAAAATTGAATTACAACTTCAACACGAATTTTAAAATTTAAAATATATTCTGATTTGAGGCATTTTGTTAATATACATGTACATCGCTCTTGCGTTGCATGGTACTCATTGCTGCGTTATAAGTAGTAGGATATTGACATTTACATGTAAGACTCAAACTTACAATCTTAAATTCGATTATATTAAATAGATTTCTAAAATATTTGACAAATAATCAGCAATTTTACACCTATAAACAATATACATTGCGTAAGTTTCAAATTAAGCGAGGAATCAATCCGAAATGATGATACATTTTAATTCATAAAATAACAAATACCATTGTTTGAGATATAAAGGAATGTGGTTAAAGTGAAGTAATGGTTCAATCCAAATGAATTTAGTCATTTCAATAAATGGACTTAGCATTTACCGACTTGGGTAGAAGAAAGACATTAGATCTGAATGCTATTCCACACATAGAAATTGACAACAATAAAACCTCCACAATGGAAATTAAGCTTCATGCAATGCACATTGCACAATAACGGCACGTAAATCGCACGCATTTTCACTTAGATGCACATGCCAACGTCTGTATCATCGGGTTAGAATCAGTCACGAGTAAATAGAAGGTTTTAATTGGTTCTTCATGCCCCAACTTAGTTCCCTCGGATGTGCCGCGACCTTGAGTCAATTTCCATTCTAGCGAACTTCAGATAAACAGTTTATTTCTATGATTCCACACGACTTCAGAGAGGTCATTCACCTTTCATGCTTAAAGAATATACTATACGTCTGCCACTTAAATGTGTAGTAAATCTACTACTGCTTATTTATAAGTAGTATAAGTAGTAAATATGAGCCAAATATGAAAAGTTCCAGTACCATGGTAGCGGCCGCCTGGGTGAAATCCGACGTTCTGGTAAGCAATTTGCCACCAAACCTTAATGCGCTGCCAGATCACCTTGAATTCTATTGGTTGCTATCTAATTCATTTTGTCTTCATCTCGCAGCAATGATGATTTGCTACCATATGACCTTGAAGCCATGGTCTTTTATTTTACTGGATCTGCACATGAACATGGTCTGGTAGCCAAAAAAGCCAAACCTGATGAGTTTGTTACGCAAGGAAATTCATTTCATTTGTTAGCTGACGGTTTACAGTGTAGAAGTTGGGACATGCGACATGGAACATGCAAGAAACAACAAAAACGGTAAAAAAGGTGCCACAAAAAAATTGAGCTGCATCAGATGAAATCATAAATCATCAAACAATAGAGTAGGTATATATGGGTAGAGCAGCAACTCAGCATTTATTAATTTCCCAATGTGCTTCTTTATAAAAAGAAGAATATTACTATATATTTTTACTATATATATTACTATATATTTTATTTACTTATATAAAAAGAAGAATATTATTAAAGAAGAATACTACAATCAACGCGAAGCGATATCAGCCACAGTGCCCCCGTATGATATTTATATCCTTCTTACTGATGCGAAAGCCACCATCGGTGAAGACGCGCGGACAACTTGGCCAGGAACAGTAGGCAATGTGCATATTGACCAGACAACAAACGACAACGGCTCAAGATTCCTCGACATCTGCCAAACACATGGTCTTTGTATAGCAGATTCGTGGATCCCCAGACGCAGAATCCATCACTGGACTTGGTATAGCAACGACGGACATACCAAAAAACCATTGATCACATTGCTGTCTCATGACGATGGCGCGGTTCATTTACAAACTGTAAAGTGTTTAGAGTAGCACACTTGGGAAACACTGATCACCGACTGCTTGTCATGACGGTGCGTGTGCGACTCAAAGCAGGCCAAATGAAGAGGCGTGATATCAGATTCGACGCAACAAAGCTTAAGGATCCTGAAATTGCTGAGAAATTCTCGATTGAAATGGCAAATCGTTATACTGTTCTTGCTAACCTCGATCACGAAACTTGGGAAACATTTAAGTCGGAGATTCAAAACGCAGCAGCCACTATTCTTCGTAAAGAAAGAGCACCACCGCAATGTCCTTGGATCTCACCGGAACCTTCGGCTGAATCGACTCAGGAATTTGTCACTGAAAGAGGACAAGGAAAGACACTGGAGTGAGAAGGCAGACGATCTCGAGACCGCTTCGGACAGAAATGACACTGCCGCAGTCTATCGACTACTCCGTGACCTTCGCGATGAACCGACGACTAAAATCACACAGATTAAGAACAGGCATGGAGAAGTCCTTACAAGCAAAGAAGAGTGCCTCAACCAATGGAAAGAGCACTTCAGCGATCTTCTCAATCGTGCGTTCAGACAGACCGATTTGACACTGCTCAACGCGGCTGACAATCCCTTACCTTCTCCAAGGTGCAACACAGATTGTATTTCCACATCAGAAGTAAAGCTGCAACTGAAACGGCTTCACAACAAAAGAGCACCCGGTATATGCAATATCACAGCAGAAATCCTCAAGCATGGAAACGACTGCATGATCCAATGGCTCACTGACGTCTTCAGCGCTGTGTGGGAAAATGAATCCATTCCGGAAGATTGGAAGAAGGGCGTGATCCTCCCATTCTGGAAGAGAAAAGGAGACGCTCGAGTATGCTCTAACTATCGTGGCATCACTCTTCTGTCAGTACCACGGAAGCTGTTCACCAGTATCCTAATCAACCATGCAAAGGTAGTCATGCATCATCACCGCCGTCCCCAACAAGCTGGCTTTATGCCTGGACGTGGTACAAGTGATCAAATAGCGAGTGTACGACTGCTGATCGAAAAGGCGCACGAGTATCGTCGTGGAAGAAATCTGTGCATCGCATTTATGGATCTTAAGGCTGCGTTTGATTCTGCTGATAGAAATGCAATCTGGCTGATTCTTCGCTCAATCAGTGTACCCGAAAAGATCATTCGGCTTCTACAACTCCTGCATTCAGACTCCCATAGCTGCGTTAGGGTCAATGGGGAAGATTGAACTTGGTTCCAAACTGAAAGTGGCGTAAGACAAGGTTGCACAGCTGCACCAGAATTGTTCAATTGTCTTATTGATTACCTAATGAAGAAAGTTGACGACCAGATGCAGGGAGTTCAGCTGGGTAGCTACCAACTAACGGATCTCGAATTTGCAGATGACACTGCTCTTTTCGCTCCTGATATGGATTCCCTCATTCAAGCCATCAACATCTATGTCAATGAAGCTTCGAAATTGGGGCTCCAAGTCAACTACTCTAAGACAAAGTTAATGATGATAGGTGAGAGCACACCCCCACAGTCCATAGTGGTCAAAAATCACATAGTGGAAGTTGTCCCAAACTTCATCTATCTGGGGTCGAAGATTAGCAGGCGAGGTGGTATTGACGAAGAACTGGCTCGAAGAAGAGCTCTAGCAAATGATGTGCTCAGAAGACTTAGGAGACCTCTTTGGAGACATCGGAATATCAGCAACCGGACCAAAATGAGAATATATAACGCCAGTGTTCTTTCGGTTTTGCTTTATGGCTCCGAAACCTGGCCTCTTTCCGCAACGCAGGGTAGAAGGACTATGGGCTTTGACAACCCATGCCAACGCCGAGTACTCAACATCAGATGGCAAGAGCGTATCACCAACGACGAAGTGCGCAGACGCACACTCCAACCGCCGTTACCACGCCTTCTAGCTCAACGGCGCATGCGTTGGCTGGGGCACATGCTCCGCATGCCTAGTGAACTTCCAACAAAACGCGTGCTCGATTTCAATCCGACAGCCTCTGAATGGAGAAGACCAGTAATGGGCAAAAGACCGTTCCAGGACACCATAAAATTCAAAAAAATAGTATCTTTAAAAACGACATAAATTCATGAATTTTGTCCCTTTTTCAGGTTTTTAAGACCTAAATTGATAAATTTAGACCATTTAAAAAGTACCATTTTTTCAAAAAATGGTATTTTTAAAACGACATAAATTCATGAATTTGAACCCTTTTTCAGGTTATGAAGACCTAAATTCATAAATTTAGGCGTTTTTAAAAATACCCAATTTTTCAAATTTTTCAAATTCTCAAATTTGAGAATTACAATTTTTACCTTGAAAATCGTGACCGTTCCAGGACACCGAAAAAATCATAAAAGTTAAGAATCTCAAATTTGTGAATTACAATTTTCACCCCCAAAATCATGACCGTTCCAGGACACCAAAAAAATCACAAAAGTTAAGAATCTCAAATTTGTGAATTACAATTTTCACCCCCAAAATCATGACCGTTCCAGGACACAAAAAAAATCACAAAAGTTAGTATTTTTAAAAACGTCTTTTAAATCCATTCTTCAGGTTTTTAAAATATGGGATAACTAAACTTATGTGTCTAAAAATATTTCTTTAAAAATGGAAGAAACAAAAGTGGATGAAACAAAAGTGGAAGAAACCGCACGAATATATCCTTCGTTATCACAAGTAAAAATAAGTGAATTGAATAAAGAAAAACACCAAGATAGAGTACGTTATATGAAAGATAAGGAATCTCAATTATTATTAAGATTAGAGCATTATAAAAAATTAAGAAAGAGATGGACTAAAGTTAAGAATGTAACACAAGGAATTGGCATATTCTTAACAATAAGTTTAGGTGCTTTAACAATTGTTATATCTTCAGGTGTTTTAGTAATTCCAGTAGTTGCTACAGCTTTAACAGGTACGGGTGTTTTTGCAACTTTACTTGTTACAATGTTAGATAAATCTTTAATAACTAAGAAACGAAAATCATTAAAATCTAAGCATTTACATATTAAAGAAGTATATGACAAATTGCATTACTACTTTCAAAGAGTATGTGATGATAATGTTATTACGTTAGATGAGATTGAAAAATTTGATCAAATAGCTAATGAAGTAAATCAAATATCATTTCAATTACAGTCAGAAAAAGTTGATGATAAGAATAAAAGGATGGCAAAATTTCTGGTGATGCTAAAATTTCTAATGAAGAAAATGACAAATTTTTTTTAGAAGAGCTAAAAACTTTAAGCGAAAATTTAAGCAAAACTTTATTAAACAAAACTTAAAACGAGAAACCTTTAAACAAAAAGATGTCAGACAACAAAGCAATAAAAAAATAATTTGTTCAGTAAAATGTTTTTGTTGTATTCCAATGTTACCACTAAATTCAAATATTATATTTTAAAAATGGATAAAATTAAAGCTGATAATTTTAAAAGAATTAAACAATTAGAAGAGTTAATAAAACAAAGAAATATTATGAAAGAAAATCATCTTCAACATAGAATGATAAAAGCTGGTATTCAATCTGATTTGTTTGTAAAAATGCAGCAAACCGAGCAAGTAAAAACTGATTTTGAGAAAACTATGAAACCATTTAAAACTCGTGAAAAAGAACTTACAAATAATGATAATCAAATTGATATAACAGATCCAGAGCACAAAACTATATTTGATGACTATGGATTACTAGAATCAAACATTAATAAGAAATTTCCAAAATCTATGCAATTTGAACATTCTATTTCATTTATAGATGGAAAAACAATACCTAGATTTTATTTCGGACGAAAAGAAATATTTCCACAACCTTTTCGAGGTTTAATTTTTTCACCAGATAAATATCCTTTTAATTTAGATAGAAATTTTGTTGATCTTTTAAGAGGAGCAGATTTAAATAATTATGATGTAGAAGATCTCATAAAATATAAAGCTATGTTAGATAGAGTTAAAGCAGGAAAGACTCTTAAACGTTATAGAGAATTAGAAAATTTATTATCAACGGGAGTTAAAGTAGGAAAAGGTTTTAAAACAGAAACAACTGTATTTTTACCAGATGAACCACAAGAATTACTGAATAGATTAAATATTTTAATATCTGCAATAAAAGAAGGACATAATTCTAGTTTCAATGAAATTCATGCTATATTGAAAAGACTGTTAGAAAAGAGGATTCTAAATGAAGAGGATTATAAAAGTATAACGCGACATCGGAGATGTCTTCCAGGGCTTCGCCCGTAGCTGAAATATGTTGTTGTTTTTAATTTTTTTATAAAAGACATTTATTCAAAATTTTAACTAAAAAATGTGTTCAACAGATTTAGACAAAATTAATAATCATTTAGTAAATTTGACAGAGATTTTGGGTTCATCAAAATTTAGTACGACGTTAAAAATTATAACAACTACTTCATCACACACTTGTAATTTAGAACCCATTCTACATTAGGAACAAAATAAAAATTATCAAATTCCATTGACTAGTTTCTCCACATTTAACACTATTCAAAATGTTATCAAAGATGTGAATGACCAATTTAGATATTCTACTGATAAAGGCAAAACGTGGAAAATACTAACTTTTCTTCCTGGTTCTTACGAAGTTGAATCAATATCAAATGAAATTAAGGGTTATTTAGGTATACCATTAAAAGATAAGAAACAATTACATTTTGCAGTTGAACCGGCAGTTACTAAATTTTCTCTTACTTTAGACGAAAATCATCAAGTTGATTTTAATCATGATAGATCATTGTCAAAGCTATTAGGATTTAATAAACAAACCTATAGTCAAGGTTTAGGTGAGAAGATTCCAAAAATAACTGAAATAAATTCAATTGTTGTACATTGTGACATTATTGAAGGAGGATATATAAATGGTAAATTGTCAAATTTGATATTCAGTTTTCCAGCTTTTACTGTACCCATTGGTTATAGATTAAATGTAATTCCACAAACATTAATATATTTCCCTATTACAAGAAAAACTATTAACAACATTAACATGAGAATCACTGATGAAAAAGGACAAGAAATGAATTTTGGAGGTGAAGAGATTATGATAGATCTTTTGGTTCGAGAGGTATAAACTCCCGTTCGGGAGGTATAAACTCCCGTTCGAGAGGTATAAACTCCCACGCGAAGCTAGAGAAGTTTAATTTTCTTCTTCTTATTATTATTCTTCTTATTCTTCTTCTTTAGAAACAAAAAATAAAAAAATTAAAAAAATTTTTTTATTAAAAAATAAGTGAAGTACTACCAATAAATAAAAAAAAACTTAAATTTAATCATCATCCAAGTTTATCTAATAAAGTTTTGTCAGTTATTTGTGGAAGATCAGGATGTCGAAAAACATATCTATTATTTAAAATTTTAACGACTCCAAATTTTTTGGATTATAACAATCTTATAATTTATACAACAACAGCAGAACAACCCGTCTATCAATTTTTAAAATATGGATTTGAAAATAATCTTAAAAAAACAGCAATTGCTTCATTATTCAAAGAATTAAAAAATCTGAAGATGAAGAAGAGATAAGTTCGTGGTGTGAAGAAGCAGCAAAAAATAATCAGTTAGTTGAATCCAATAAAAATAAGCATATAAAGATACAATTAATAGATGATAGTGGTAATATGCAAGATCCTAGTAAACTAGATAAAAGAATGAAACATTGTGTAATTTTTGATGATTGTGTTAATGATAGAAATCAGTCAGTTCAGAGAAATTATTTCACAAGAGGTAGACATAATAACTGTAGTGTTTTTTATTTAACACAAAATATGTATTCATTACACGGAAGTGTTATTAGAAAGAATGAAAATATATTTATACTATTTGAAATAAATGCAAGAAACTTAAGTGATTTGTTAAGAGATTTATGTGTAAGAAATAAAGATGAATTTAAACAATCGTGTAACAATGCTTGGTCAAAAGATTATGGATTTATCACAATTAATATTGATAAAAAAAATTCATGATAGAGTCATCGAACAATTGTTCTCTGACTGAAAGTCGATAGAAGATTTGTTTACTGAGTAATAAAAAATTTTTATACTGAGTAATAAATAATAACATTTTTATTCTAGTGTGATTTAAATAATAAAAAATTTTTTTCTAGACTGATTTAAATAATAAATTTTTTTTCTAGACGGATTTAAATAATAATAAATAAACTTTAAAAAGGTGAAGTAGTTATTCCATCAGGTAAAATTTTTCTTTTATCATCAAATGGATCTAATGCTAATTTATGTTCTTCTTTTAAGTACATTTTATGTTTCTTTGAATTAAGTCTATAATTACATGCTGTTTTTATTTCATTATTAAATAATACATTTTTATAATCTTGAAATGTTATTTGATTAGCCACTGATGCCTTTGAAATTCATTTAATGTTTTATGTGTTTTAATATTATTAGTTGTATCATAACAATAATATTTAGATTTTAAAAATATAGCTTCTGTTATGAAATCTTCATTTCCTAACTCATCTTTTACTTTACCTAATTCTGAAGAATGAATAAAATCTTTTATTTTATCTATTTCTTCATCAAGTGAAGAATTATACGGTATTGTTAATTCTAAGAAAACAGAATCGGTATCTGTAAAGCGTAATTTATAGTTTTTGCCATAAGCAAGTGCTAAATAATCATAAATAAATCTATACATAAATAGTTTAGCTAATTCTAATATAGTGAATCCAATAAAATTAAACTTATCATGTTTTACGCTAATTCGACGTAAATGTACAGCACATAGCTCATCACTAAATCTAGTAATTCTTTTATATGTAGGTTTCCTTGTTAAATTTTGAAACCTATCTTTATCATAAACTATTTCAATATTTTGTCTATTACGCACATTTTCTATAGTCTTACCATAAAATGCATTATTCATTAATTTGAAGAACACGTTTCCAAAATCATCTTTATTTCTTTTAGCTATTTTACGTTTTTCAATATTGAACTCTATATAATTTTTTAACCACCTAGATTTTCTATACACTAGTTTCCGATGAATTTTTAAAAGAATCATTCCATTATCTAAATAGCAATCTAGCATTCTTCCTTCAACAACATACTTTCTTTTATTACTTTGTGTTAACATAAGTTTTTTTGTTGGTCTGTATTTTTTAGGCATTATAGATTTTTGATAATCTGAAAAATCTTCTATATTGGGAATTTTGTTTTCGGGACAGAAAGGAAAATATTTTGTTTTATCTTTTATTTCATCAGGATATACTAAATCAACTTCATATATATAACCATGATTATAATTTCCATCATGTGTTTATTGATAATCAAGATTATTACACCATGACATTTCACCTGTTGGTAATTCTTGTATCATGCAAGAAGAATATAAGCTATTAAAATCATAATATAACAAATAGTTTTCTCTCATGATTTCATCAACTGCTGCTTGACTCTCTTTATTTGATATAAGTCCTTCTATATTTTACTTAAACAATTTTATAAGCTGATCACTTTCTTCTGGAGATAAAGGTTTCATTATTCCATAATCATCAGGATTTACTATTTTATTGTAACACTGTACATAACGATTACCTAAAACTGATGAAACTCCACCTCTAATTCCAGATTCAAAAAATAACAATTTATCATATGTATTTTCTTTATAATGTTTAAGTTTAACACAAGAATGTTTTAATCCTGCTAACAATGTTAAACCTGGTGTAGAATAACAATAACATGGATCTATTCCGTAATATTCTAAACACATATCACGAAAGTTTTCGAAAAGATCAGCTAGTATTAATACATCTATCTGTAGATATTTCATTGTATAATCGTACATTGTTCTACAATTTAACTCTCTCCAATTTTTGTTCAGCTTCAGCATAGTCTTCTTCAGATGATTGTGATTGTTTTAATGTTGATTTAAATTTATTTACTGGAGAAAGTTGTTTTTCTTCCATACTTTTATTCACAGAATTAAAATCTCCAGTTATATATTCATACGGAAATATTCCTTTTAAAGGTTTTAAATTATATTTATTTAATATTTAACATTGTTCAGGTTTCAAAGTTTTTTCCATAACATCTAATGAATAAGGAGTAAAAAATCTAAATGCATCTAAAATTCTAATATAACCTAATTGCATTGAAAAATATTCTCCTTCTGTTTTACATAGTACATTTATTTATTGTTGTTGTAATTTTTCAGATGAAAATAAATCTTTCATTATTAAATGGAAATCATATTTAGAACCATTGTAGAAATATAAAGGAACAAAGTTATATTTAAATTTATTAGCATTAAGATTACAAGAATTATGTGCTGCACCTCTATATAATCCATTTAGATGATCATGATCTTTTACTTTGTCGGCAAAGCCGTCGCTTCGCTTATCATTACCCAATTCTTTTCCACAGTAAAAACATTTTGTTTCATTAATAAAATAAAATTTTTCTTTTTCTGTCAATGGCATTATTGGTATATTTATTTCAAGCAATTGTGAAAAATAATTCTGTAATTCTTCTACTTTCTTTGTAAACATTTCTGAACTATCTTCACCATAGTATTGAAAATATTCTGATTTAAATAATTCAGGATAATTTGAATGATGTACATTCCCCAACATAATGGTTTTTGTTCAAATAAATATTTTTCTTTTCTTTGTTCAGGTGCACTTTTCTCATAATTATCATTTTCAGAATTTTGTGTCATATTAACATTATATGCTTCAAAATCACAATAAATAGTAAAGGGTACTTTATTTTTCAAATAATGTCTATTATATATTAAATAATCATCTTTAGGAAAAGTATTTTCAACTGCTTCATTTTGTTGACAAATCTCCAAATGTCTATTCATTTCTTCTTTAGTTCTAAAGCTCGTCATACATTGAAGACAAGGAAAATTAGAGTTGATTGAAGTTTTTGTAAATATAGAAACATCTTTACACAATATAAAATGACCCTGATAATATAATATATTCGCATGTGCTGGTTGCTTTGTTTGTTTTAATTTTTCAAATTCATCTTTATATATTTCATGCGTTTCATCAATTTCTTTTGTAAGATTAAATGTATTTCGATGAAAATTTTGATTTAATATTTGTAGCTGGTAAATATATTCTTTATCATATTGTTCTTTATATTGTTGTTGACATTTTTTTAAACATTCATTTATTTTTTGATTGTTTATTTTCTTCATTATTAAATTCTTTATTGTCTTCATTCAATTTTTGTATCGTTTCTATATTATTTTGATATTTATGGCCATATTCTTGTACTAATATTTTTGTTTGTTGTTGATAATCTGTTTTACATTTTTGTAAACTTTCATTTAAATTTTGTAATTTTTGTTGATATTCTAAAGATAAAGATAAATAATCGGAATCATAATCATAATTATAATTACGTCCTTTATAATTATTGTGATTTATCATTATTGGTGATAGTGTTTTAACAAGTTCAAATTTTTCAGTACATATTATATTTCCTTGGTAAAAAATATTATGATGCATGTAATTTCCTCTATCATTATATACTATTTCTGATTGACATAAATTTTTATTATTCAAATAAATTTTTTTTGAATCTGAGTAAAATGGAGTAATATTACCAATAGAAAAATAATTCACATTTAATTCAAAAACATTTACTTCTATTAAATTTTTATTCTTTTTATGAAACTTTTTTAACCTATTATAATCATATGGAAATTCATGTAAGCCATCAGAGAGATCAAATTCATTTATGTATTCTTCTTTATTGTAATGTCTTAGTCTTTCTTTATGATATTTTGCAGGATGTTAATGTGCTATAATACTCCACAGAAAACAATAATCATCTTCATTTTTTATGTTGATTATTTGTGGTGAACTGAAAGGCAAAGGAACATAACTACCACCAGTATTATTTTTATATTTATCAATTACTATTTTCTTAGATAGTATTTTAACAAATCTCCAACCAGATTCATGTAACTGGGCTTCAATTATACAATTTTCTAATTTAAGTATCATTTGTTCAAATATGGGTTGTATATCATTTACATTATGAATTTCTTGTGAATTTGTAAAATGTCCTTGTATTATTTCATAAGGAATTCCATCAGGTCCATTTTTTGTATAAAGTACTTCTACATTCATATAACATTTGAAAGATTTCTTAAATATATTATAAAAGTTGGATAGAATATCAGAAAAATTTTATCGATTTCATTATGTTCAACCGATTCATTAAATAAATATTTTATATCTGTTACAGCTTCATCGGTTTTTTTAGTTTCATCAAATTCATCTATTTCGTTAAATTCATCAGTATCGCTAAATAAATATCTTCCATCGTGTACGGGCCAAGCCCTAGAAACTTCGGTTTGTATGGACTCATCTTCACTATTAAAAACTTTTTTATATTCCGAATGTGAATAATCATCAAACATTTTTTTAACTTTTATATCAGTAGGCAATGTTTCTAGATAGTTTGATAATTATTTAATTTTAATATATTTCCTTCATCAACTCGATCGACATTTTGTAAGTGCAATTTACTATTTAAATGAGATTGATAACTTCTTTTTGTTTGCAACTGTCTTTTACATAAGACACAATAAAACTTGGTATTTTCCATTTTTTTTAATTTTTTAAAGAAAAAAATTGTGTTTTAATTTTTGATATAAACATTCTAATATCAAGGTCTTGAGAGTTATTTTATATTATTATATATTTCACGTTCCTAAGTTAATTTATTTTCTTGATCACATTAAGTTTTATCACATTAAGTTTTATCATATAAAGAGTTATCATATTAAGTTATATCATATAACGTTTTATCAAAAGATAATTTAAATTTATTTTCACTAACTATTGATTTTTCATCATCATCATCAATTGATTCTTCATCATCATCATAAATTGATTCTTCAACATCATAAATTACACTTTTTGGTATAGGATGCCATTCCCTGATAGGATACCATTCCCTGATGTGAATATCTAATTTTAAATTATATTTATTATTTGATAATAATATAATAGAGAAAAATATTGGTCTTTGATCTCTTTTGGAAAATTTAATAACACCACCATAATCTGAATCATTTTTAGTTTTTATTAAAGATGATAAAATTTTAAATTGATTAGATGTAAATCCTAATTTAAATTTTGTAGACCCGACACATAGTTGTCTAACAGTATCTTCAACTATTCGATCATAATTATTTTCAATTTACGAAAATGAAATTTAGATAAATTTTGATTATATGTAGTATTAATATCATATACATCAGTATGAGATATAAATTTTTCTTCACTTAAATTTTTATAATTACTAATATTTTTATAATCTTTTTTACCATTTACACCTTTTTCAGATGTTTCAGAATCATCATTTATATTATCATCATAATTATTATTATCATTATTATTATAAGATTCTTTAAATTTCACATTTTCATGATGTTTAAAATTTTTATTATTTTTAGAATTCTTATCAGTTTCTGAATCTTTATAAGGTGTCGTCCACATATAATTTTTGTCTTGATGAGCTAAACCATTTATATAAGATTTTAAAAAATTAATATTTAAGTTTGAATATAATCCTATATATGCATCATCATCATACCTTTGTGGCATTTCTGATGTTTCTTTTTTATAAATAGTGTCTCTATAATAAACTTGACATAATAATTCTTCATTATGTTTTTTACTCTCTATATGAATATTATATTGGTTTTGTTCATCAACAAATAATCTTATTTTTTCTTTGGAAAATGATTTTAATTTTTTAACTAATTCTCTAATATTGATATAATTAATAATTTTATTTTCCATCCAATCCGTATTACTAATCGGCAACCCTGCTCTAATAAATCCGTAAACATTATTATGTCCAATAATAACCATATTTTCTTTATTCAATTCCACGTACGCAACATCATTATACTTACTTACAATATCCATAAATTTAATAAACGGATCTCCTGGGAAAATACAATAATTGGTTTCTATAGATGGTAAGCCTTTAGTCTGTTCTCTAAATATTTCGGCTTGTAATT
This sequence comes from Prostheceraeus crozeri, assembly GCA_907163375.1. Classification (NCBI taxonomy): domain Eukaryota; kingdom Metazoa; phylum Platyhelminthes; order Polycladida; family Euryleptidae; genus Prostheceraeus; species Prostheceraeus crozeri. The sequence goes on along the minus strand of CAJQUW010002953.1, from coordinate 147,047 downwards.
CAAACAAAAGATTTACATCTATACAGGGATTTGTAACAGCATTATTATTATCAAAACATTTATTTTCAAATCCCGTTGATCTCGTCGAATAAGAAGAACAGGATGATGCGGGCGAATATAATTTTTTCAAATTTGCTTTTTCCATTTTTTTTTATTAGAAAAGATAGATAGGCTTTAGCCGATCGGACCAAAGGTCCTCAGGTTACTACTAACCAATCGTAAATATTTTTCCCAAAAGTCAAATTTAATCTTAAAAAATGCCTATAATTTATAAACACAATCTTAAACATTTTGCTTTAAATCAAAAAATTGCTCATGAACCACGTATGAATCCTGTTTATCATTATGATAATAGAGAAACAGTTCACACGGAAGGAGCTGGCATCTTTTCTGGTATTGAAAGTATCGTTAACTTAATTAAAAATAATAAAGATTTGATTACATCTGCTGCAAAAGGAGCAGCTGCTGTAGGTAGTACAGCTAGTGCAATATCAAATGCTGTTAAGTCTTAAAACGAATTAAAACAACTAGAAGCTATTCGTAAACTTAGGAATGATTCTGAAGAGCTAAAAAAATTAAAAAAACTTTCAGAGGAAACAAAAAACAAAATTGCTAACATAGCTGTGGGGGGTGAAACCTTGAGGAGCGGAGCTCCGTCTGATAGTAAACAGGAGAAGAAATCAGGCGTAGCCATAAAACGTTAAATTGAAGAAATAAGAGGTAATGGCGTGAGCAGCGGAGCTGGTCTAGCAAAATTCTAAAATTATTTTTTAGTAAAATTTTTTAGTAACATTTTTTCTGTGTGTGAGAAAAACAAAAAGTCAAATTATTTTTTATAAAAATGTCTTCGCTTATCGAAAATAAATTTAGATTAGACGATCCTCCGTTCGTCAGTTACAATCAAAAAAAGAATGACTATATAAGAATTGCTGTGAATAAGAATCCCGGATCTTCCAGTAGAGTAAATACTGGAGGTGCTTTAATTTTTGAAGTTGATAATCAGCAGAGTTATTTATATTTACCTGGTTCCTTTTTACACTGTGAATATTCTTTATATAGTGATGCTAATTTTACAACACCATTACCAGATAGCGATAATATTGCATTAGAGAATAATTTTTTCCAAGATTATTTACACAAATGCGTTTAGATGTTGCAACTCAAACTATAGAAACAATAAGTGATTCTCCAGATGTAATTGATACAATGCTTAGATTTGTAACAATTGGTGAAAATAATAAAAAGCATGAAATCGAAGGTTGGTTTCCTGATACTAATGATGGTATAATTGTTGATGATTTAACTCACGCTGGAACAGATGCCACAGGAATTGCGAAACATGTAGAAAATATTGTAAAACATTTAAATAAAAGAAATAATAATGCATATAAAGAAAGACGTGAATTTAACAAGGAAAGTAAATAGACAGTAAATTGGTCATTGTCTCCATTATTCGGATATTTAGATTATGACAAAATATCATATCAATTAAAATTTAAATTAATAATTCATCGCACAGCAAATAATGAATTAATCTTTTTTGGTAAGACTGGAAAAAAGCATATTTAAAAATTGATAGACTTGACTGGTGGATTAAGCATATTACTCCTTGTTTAGAGGTTGAAACAGCTATTGCAAAAACATTAAATACTAACAAACCAATTCCAGTAAATTTTCTAAAGCGTACTGCTAGTTCAGTAACTTTTTCCGAACAAAGATTTAACTGGCATTTTACTAGAACTGCGAATACTCCAAGATAATCATTACCAACTTTTCAAAGAAATAATTCTCCAAGTTTTGATTAGAAGAACAATCTTTTTCATATTAATACAATTCGAAGTTTACAAGTTTCATTAAATCAAACCCGATATCCAATTGATCCATTAAGATTCGACGATACCAATAATCAATTTATGGAAGGATATGATTCTTATCGAAATCTTTGTATAGAATTTGGAGTTGAACCACAATTAACTCCTGGAGATTGGAGACATTTATATCCTGTTTTCTGTTTCGATTTAAGTGCACAATCTGAAGATATTATCAAGACTGGTTTTGATGTAACAATTAATATTGAAAAAAAGATTCCACAACTTCATTGATGGCTTATGGTTTATTGCTAGAAGATGTAAAATATTCTATTGAAATTCTTAATGGAAAGATGGCTAGGATAAGTTAATTAAAATTTTTGATAACTAGAATAGATTAAAAATTTTTGGTAACTTAAAATTTTTTCATAACTAGAATAGATTAAAAATTCTTAACTTAAAATTTTTCATAACTAGAATAGATTAAAAATTTTTGGTAACTTAAAATTTATTCATAACTAGAATAGATTAAAATTTTTGATAACTTACAATTTTTGATAACTTAAAAATTTTCGTAACTTAAAATTTTTTTATTAAAAATGTCGCAATCAAAAAGTAATAATAGTAAAACTGTTGAATTAAAATTGCGTAATATTGTTGACAAAAATACACCTAAAACTATTACGATTAACAAAAAAAAGTATTACATAAGTAAACCAATGATAGAGAATATTCAATTACAAAAAGAAAAGAATGGCGGTATTCTCCCATTAATTCCTCTAATAATAGGAGGTATAGCAGCAGCAGGAAGTGTTGCAGGCGGGACAGCTGGTATTGTCCAAGCAGTAAATATAAATAAATCAGAGAAGGCCGCATTAGAAGAACAAAAACGACATAATAGAGAGTTAGAAAAAGTTGCGAGGGGTGAAGGAATAGTAGATAATTTCATTAGTAAATTAAATTTGGTTGATGAAGGAAAACGAGTTCTTAAAAATATTCTCCACAATGTTGATGATTTAATTGAAATTAAAGAAACTAAAGATGGTTCTGGAATATATCTAAGTCCTAGTATGATAAGGTAAAACATTTATTTTATCTTTTAAAATGAATTCTACAAATTCCGAAATTTTAATTAAATTAAAAATTTCTAATTTAGATTTATTGAATTATCTCTTAAAAGTACATAAAACCTCAAATTGTAAAATTTATGAATTTAACGACATACAAAAAACATTAGAAAACTTTCCTGGATTTATTTGGAGTAACTATTCGAAAGAAAAACATCTTCCTGGTCATTCATATGCCGGTCCAGGAACTCGATTAGATATAAGACTAGATGATAATAATAATCCGAAACCAGGTGAAGAACCAATAAATGGAGTAGATGCCGCCGCTTATAGACATGATTTAGCTTATCAAATTCATGATCTAAGTTCTCGACATGCAGCTGATAAGAAGATGATTCAAGAATTAGATAGTATTCAAAATCCTACATTTAGAGAAAAAATTGAAAGAATGTTTGTTAAGAAAGCTTTACAAGCTAAAATATTATTCGGTCAGGGTCTAAATGAAACGACAGCAAAGCTTTCTGAGAGCAACGCTGGAACCTACGCGTCTGAAATTCATAAAGAATATAGAAAGCCTAAATATTTATTGAAAGTAAAAGTATTTAATAAAGATGATATTTGGAGTGCTGATCTTATTCATATGCCGAATGAAAGGGACTACAAATACGCATTGACCGTTATAGATTTATATACACGATACGCGTGGGTAAAGCCTTTAAAAAACAAAAGTGGTCTATCAGTTAAATATGCGTTTGAAGAAATCTTTAAAGAAAGTAAGAGAAAGCCAAAAAAATTGTTTGTCGATAAAGGGTCGGAATTTTATAACCGAAACGTTCAGCCACTATTTGAAACTGTTTATTCAACTGAAAATGCAGGGAAGGCCGTAGTGATAGAAAGATTCAATCGGACGTTAAAAAATAAATTATTCAAGAAATTTACTGAGCAAAGAAATCAGAAATGGTTGAAGATATTACCAGGAATTGTAGAGCAGTACAATAATAAAGTTCATTCTGGTATTGAAGAAACCCGAAAGAATGCTTCTGACGACCCTGATTTAATCCGAAAGAAAATATTCGAAAATAATTATTCAAATGAGAGTAATCCGAATTTGCAGAAACTTAAGCCGAAATTTAAGTTTTGAGATAGAGTTAGAATATTTAAGTATAAGAATAAATTTGAAAAAGGCTTCGTTGGCTATTGGACTAAAGAAATATTTGAAGTTTGCAAAATAAATCAAACTTATCCGATTACTTACGAAATTAAAGATTTAGATGATTAAGATATCAGAGGCCAATTTTATCAAAAGGAATTACAACGAAGCGATTTTTAACCTTTAGGTGGCGCTTTAGCTAGCTAGCTTCGCTTGATTTTTAATTACAGTAATTGGAACTAACGTTTCGGGAATTAAATTCCCTTGTTCAATTCTAACATAATATCAGGAAATGGTACTCCTTTTTGTAATTTATACAAAACATAAAGACATAATTGACCACAATAAGTAGTTCCCGGTTTTGAATTTGAAATGTATCATAAGTTCCATTGTCAAGTAATTTTTTAACTTCGTTTGTTGGAGGTAATCCATAGGAGTCGAAATAGTAATTATCTTCATTTTTATTAGACATACATGCAGACCAATGTACACGTTTTTGATCTGACGTATGAAGATTTGTTATGAAATTTATAGTTGGAATTTTGTTCCGGGAACTGAAGGTTCCTCTTGGCTTATTTTTTAAGAATTGTAATTCGTCCCTCATCAATAAATTCTTTATTCTTATGTGAAAATTCTTTATTCCCAATTGATTTGCGATTTTCTTTAGATCAAAATTCGTTGTTGTTTGTGTTCCATATAATTTTAAAAACTCATTTATGTTGCTCATTTTGTAATAAAAAAATTTTTATAGGGACCCCTAGAAGTCAGAAGGGGGGTATTGATTTAAAACTGTTCCATATAGATGACTTTCCTTACTACTTATTCGATTTTGAAATGATTTAATTTAATCTAAATTAAAAAGGTACATTTGTAAGGAATCAGTTTATTAGCAGAAATAGTGTTTCGTACATCTTTAATCAACCGCAATTCATTTCTCATCAATAGGTGAAAATTCTTTATTCCCAATTGATTTGCGATCTTATTTAAATCGAAATTTGTCGTGGTTTGTTAACCGTATATTTTTAGGAAGTCTCTAATGTTACTCATTTTAAATGAAATAAAATCTATTTCAGAAATTTCTCAAAAGAATTGGCGTGTAGCAGCTGCTAAAATTGTGTCAGCTGATACGTATGAAGGAAATCACAGACAATAGCGCATGATACGGGTTGTGAAATCTCATTCACACTGTGAGAACAAAAGAACAAATACAATCTAAACACAATAGACATATGAGAGAGAAGAGAAATGAATGAGCATTTCTCTTCATTTTAGTTTCCATAACAATCATTCATGCGACATTATTTTGAATGGAAAAATACACCGACTCTCGAACCATGTCGACAAACTTTCTGAAACATTTTCCGGCTCCCAGAACAATTTTGGTGTAAATTTCCATTAGCGTTCAAGGTCATTATATTAAAAGCATACGGGAATTATTCTCATTGAAGACAAACAATTGTTTTAAAGAATGCATGTCATTGTGAATACAATATTCCTGTAACAGACAGGATCGAGAGAGAGAGAGAGAGAAAGAAAGAAGTCACGCTGCTCCGTAAAAGTTTAACTGAGATAACGAAGGATATATTCTTGCGGTTTCTTCCACTTTTGTTTCTTCCATTTTTAAAGAAATATTATTAGTCACATGATATATTTTAAAAAACCTGAAAGATGGATAAAATTCATGAATTTGAAATTCTCAACTTTTATGATTTTCGGTGTCCTGGAACGGTCATGATTTTGGGGGTGAAAATTGTAATTCACAAATTTGAGATTCTTAACTTTTATGATTTTTTCGGTGTCCTGGAACGGTCATGATTTTCAAGGTAAAAATTGTAATTCTCAAATTTGAGAATTTGAAAAATTTGAAAAATTGGGTATTTTTAAAAACGCCTAAATTTATGAATTTAGGTCTTAAGAACCTGAAAAAGGGACAAAATTCATGAATTTATGTCGTTTTTAAAGATACTATTTTTTTTAATTTTATGGTGTCCTGGAACGGTCTTTTGCCCATTACTAAGACCTCGAGGACGCCCACACGCACGATGGATGGACGTGGTTGTCGAAGATCTCAATCAACTCGGTATCTCCATGGATGACGCATCGGAGTTGGCCCTGGATCGACTATCTTGGGGACGAATGGTGTCAAGAGCGGCCTCAACGCCTCACAGGCACGAGTCATAGGCAGTAGGCAGGTAGGCAATGTGCTTACAGTTTCGATTTCATAAAATGAGCATGAGTCGAGACCCCGTACAACCTATGAGATATGCAAATTTTTACACTTTCGGAGAAATGTGCACGAATTTGACTGATTATAATGTAGCAATGCAGAATAAAGAATTATTTCACAAATACTCCATGTCATGACAATAATTATCAATGTCTTTGTTATAATAAGATTATTTTCTAAAGACTGATCATATCACAAACTGCCGCTGAAAGAGCAAAACATCGTAATCAAAGAGACATGATCCCAACGAACTTTAGAAGATGTAAATGGGTCCACATTACCATTCAGATTCAAGAAATGACGCCTTGTGAATTATAAAATCATACTGCTGAAAATTGAATTAAAAAACATAACATCTCAGCCAAGAAGACTTGCACAGGACTTGCATTGAGTTCATGAAATTTCCTTGATCATCAGCCTGATTTCCGCTCAACAACAACAGCTCTTGTTAACAAATATACATTCCTTTTGATATCTAACTTCTTTCATACTACTTACAAAGCGGCTTCATCTCGGTAGTATATAAACACATGAATAATTTGTTTGAATAATAATTTTTCAATACTGCTAAAATATTTTTTGGACCGCATGAAGGCAATCTCTGCAGAAAACTAAATTTTTTTACATAAAATATTTTACTGTATACAGATACTTTTTTTGGAGTCGATACTCTACCTACTTAGTTGATGGATTTCGTCGAGAGGTTCATAATATGAGAAAAACAATAATTTGTCGTTAGTTTCTCCCCAATAGTTTTTCCAATATGCGAGTGTTTTGAATGAAAAGGCAGATGTTATGCATCAAACTTATTACAACTTACCCAGGTACACATGCACGCTTCCCATGCTCATTATGACAGGAAAATATGTAAAAAGGTTTTCCACTCACTATGTTCATTGAGCCATCAAATAGAAAGAAACATGCGCCATTGATTTCTTTGATAATGTGAAGACGAATATTTGCTTGAATTGCATAATTTTTCCACTTAGACAATTCTATTTTCTCAAAACATTCTGAAAGAAAATGTTTGGTAACTGTTTATGAATAGATGAGGGGAGTTGGCAGTAAAGAAATCATGGGTCGTATTCTCAGGTCAGAACCCAAAATATTTCGAAGTTATTTTGAGTGACACTGCTAATCAAGCACGATCGCTAGAATCTGCATACAAACATTTTAGATAGTGGCAATGAAAATTTTCGCCAGTGGATGAATAATCAGCAGACGCAACTCGCGTTATTTTTTATCCTTTTCACATGTTGTCCAATGATAGTCTGCTCCCGTAGCGTAGATATTATTATCAATCACGGTGTCATCTGACAGATCGCGTCGAGCTGCCTTCCATGCTCGGAAGGCAGTCAAAATTCCAATTGTCATAAACCAAAACTATGTAATATTTGAATACAGAAAGTTTCCTTATCTCAACATGTCAAACTTTTGAAAGCAATTGATATATTCTTAACGACGATGTCGGACAATCACATTGGAAGACAGAAGCCCACCGTAGAAGACAAGCAACCTTATTTTTCAATATCACCCGAAGTTACTGCAGTCTTTGCATCTACCACTGCCTCTAATTCTAAAGTTATTTAACTTCCACTGTTCTTTAGCAACTATTGTTCAAGAAGATCAATAACATCTCTTTCTAGATTATACACTGTGTGTCACGTTAAATATGGACCTACCGATAAAAACTGTTAAAAAAGATGGTAAACTTTAGCAGCAAAAAAGTCAAAATTTTTATTTGAACTTGGACGTAACAAAGGCGTAATATAGAATTGCTGAGATGCGTGATAGATGGTAATAGTCCGAGAGCTACTGACGTTTTCTTGCAAAATTCGCTCACGAGCTTCTTAATATTTCGAATTTGTAGATTGTTACACAACATAAGTGAAATGACGGTTCCTCAGCAAACTTCCAGTCGTCTTGTGAGATACGGAGCGTGAAACATCGCAAAATCCCATTTGTTTATGCAGATCCACGTGTTTCCGAACTTACTACGCTTAACAGCGCTTCATTTAATCACTGAAAATGAGACTTATCATTTCTATGATTATGATCGCACTGCTAAGGCTGACATCTTCCACGAGTATGGAGAAATGCGATTTTCCTGGTAGCCGGTTGCCTGACCTATTTGCTGCTAAAGATAAAGAAAACATCATGACAACCGATGTTATTGTTGTAGATAGACAAACAGACTGTCCTGATCACAAAATGATATTCATAGAATTCATTTGAGTTGCAAACGGTTTCTTTAATTCCATTCTCTTTACTATCTAGCTATCTACTATCTAGCAACATTCACCTAGATTTCTGTCTGAGCGAGGAGTTGAAATTGCCATCAACAAGCAGCTATAGTCCACTGTAGTCCCAGTATCTTACGAAAAGCGGAAAGTCGAATGCCTGAATTGATAAATAGTGTCGGAAAATCTGTCTGTTAAAATGAATACTGAACAAGACTTTTGTTGAAGATCATTAATGGCGTTGATCTGACTAGACGAAATGGTTCGCAAGAGACTAAAACAGTCAGCATCAGTGGCCGAAATGCATCAGACACAGAAGTGATATGGATCCCGTCTTTGCCTGTCGAAGTACAATTTTCAGGCAAAAATCGAATTATAGAAGAAACAATAGTCTATCTCAATCAACAATCTTCTGTTAAGTTCATTAAATTCATGTCTTTATGAGATAAAACATGCTGAACCTTCAGTAAATTCTGTGAATATCATTTTGTGAACAGGACAGTCTGTTTGATTATCTGCAACAATAGCATCGGCTGTCACGACGTTTTCCTTACCTGTAGCAGCAAATAGGACAAGCAACCGGCTACGAAGAAAATTACATTTCTACATAGTCTGGAATATGTCTGCCTCAGTGCAATCATTATCATAAAAATGACAAATCTTAATGAATGTTAGATCACTACGTTGTTAAGTGTGGCAAGCTCGGAAGCACATGGATCAAAATAAACAAATGGTATTTTGCAATGTTTGATGCTCCGTAACTCCCAAGACGACTGGAAGTGTTGTTCAAGCAAGAATCGTCGCTTTTCTGATATTGTGTGACAATCTACAAATTCAAAATAGTGAGAAGCTTGTGTGCGAATTTAAGGAAGAAAACGTCAGTAGCTCTCGCCATAAAGGTGGTTATGTACAAATAAGGAGGACGCGTGTAAGATGTGCAGCCAAGTGTTTTGATGCTGCACATTGCAAGAAGAGGTCATATTTCATTACATGCTTTAAGGAAATATTAAAAATTTATCATGAGTAATGAGTTGGTCGTCGCACTTGGAATAATTGGATATTCAACATCATAAAACTTATTTTGCGAAGACATGTTTAAGTCTTTATATTCATGTCAATAATTTTCAGTTATAATATTTCGTCTTTTCCTGTGTCCAATCGTCATCATAAAGCAATCACAACTTATTAATAAGTTAAATTAATCAGCTTTTTAGAAATGCAAAGTTATCAAGCAACTCACCAGTAATTGAAGTGACCAGTACGTGATATACGTGTCGATTTTTGTTGCACAGGATTGTTTGGTTTGCCGGGCTAAGTTACTCCTCAGTAACTTATTCTTTGACAAAGTTATTCCCCCCGTAACTTTAGCCAGCCTAAAGTATTGACCATAGAGTAGATATATTAAGTAGAGTGGCAACTCCGCATTTATCAAATCCCCAATGTGTATACACTTTCGATTTCATTAAATGAACTCGTGAGGGATATAGCTGGTAATTGTTTCCAAATGTGAGATATGCAAATGTTTGCAGTTTTCAAGACATTGCAACGGAATTGAGTGATCATAATTGTAATGCAGGAGGAATTATGGCATCTTGCAGATTCTCAGTGTCATGACAGCTTTGGAGATGCAATGCTTGTTGAATGAGAAATTCGATGGGTTCCTATTACTTTCATGCTCAACCTCAAGACGATTTTCTTAAGCGTGATCATATCACAGGCAACCTGCCACTGGCACAGCAAAATCGCATAATCAAAGACAACGACTTCAATTAACTTTGAAAGATGTAAATGGGTCCACATCACTATTCAGATTCTAGAAATGAATCATTAATTTTGTAAATTATAAAATCATGCCGGTAAACATTGAATTCAAAACTTGAAATTTCAGACAAGAAAGCACGAATAAGATCGCGACTTTTTCATGAAGACTTCCATTATGACACGGCTCATGAAATTCCCTTGCAAATCAGCCTGATTTCCGCTTAGTTAGGATGCTTATTAGCAAATATCCATTCCTTTTGATATTCAACTTGTTTCATACTACTTCTATGGGAGAGTCATCTCGGTAGTATATAAATTGACAAATTTTGACTTCTTTCAAAAGTGCTCAAATAATTTTTTGGACCACGGGAACGTCATCTCCGTAATAAACTGAATATTTTCATATAAAAATTTTCACTGTATACAGATACTTTTTTGAGTCGACACTCTACCTATATATCCCTACTCTATGGTATTGATTATATTGAAATGAACTGATAAGAAGATGCTTTAATTAATGTTGGTAGTAAAAAGTTTGTATTGTTTGCTGAAAATTTATCTCTTCCTGCTAGCTTCGCAATTCAGCATGCTACATGTTTTAAAGCTTCTGGTTCATGATGAGTAGAGCCCATAACGATTGATGCTATCAATTTTTTTAATCAAATAGCTAGACAAGTTGTCATGCCGGAGATCTTTCGTGGCACCTTCGGTGGATATCATCATGCGAATCGCATCATCATCGATCGCATTTGCATGACGATGCACAGTGAAGCTGGCACGGAAGATCTCCGGCATAACAATTTGTCTGGTTATTTGATTGAATATTTGATACGAGTAACATCAGCCAGTATGCGGTTTTCTCATCATGAGCCAAAACGTGCAGCTATCCCTTTGTTCTAAACATTTCAAATTCTCAGTATAACTGAACGACTACATATTTCTGAAATCTGATTGCAGATTCGTACTCGGAATGCTTGCTTAGATTGACAAAGGAGCACGAATTTAGATTGGAAGCACTCTGAACCAAACAATAAAGAGTACAAGAAGTGCTGCTACAGCATGGATTGGTAGGAGTAATTTTAGACAGCAGTGTAAATTATTAAGTCCTTTTTAAGTATAAATCTGAGTACTAAACAGAAGAGTACTAGAATAACCGAACTAAAACGCACGCAAGTACTAAAATGTTTGTTAAGTACCAATATGATGAAAGTAGCAGTACCTATATTATGACAGTATCAGTAAAGGACGCGACACGAGGCCAAATTCAATAAATCAGTGTGCTGCTGGTAGTGACGGCGCACACTTTCTGAATAAGCTTTTTCTAGTCTTCCCAGGTGAGAGAGCATTGTCGACGATGTAATGAATAGCGGTGGTGGGAATCTGACCGCGGAGCCAATAGCTAGTCAACATACAGTATTGTGCAAATTAATGTGAACAAAAGTAAAAATACATGAATTCCAGCATGATTGAATTTTATTTTCAATGTAAAATGAAATATTGTCTTTCAATACATTATGTGGCCACCTTGGCCTTCAGCAATGCTGAGACACGACTTGGCATTGAATCGACCAATTTTTCGCACACTGATGAGATCTTTTCATCATGGAACCATACCTTAATAAGAGCTGCTATCATCTTTTGTTTCGATGAGCAATCAATCTTTCTCAGTTGCGCTTTGCAGATATGCCACACATTTTCGATCGGAGATACATCAGGGGAGCTTCCCGGACAATCGAGGACGCAAATAGTGTTCTCTTTATTCAAGACAAGCTTTGGCTTTTCGGCTTGTATGGCACGGTGTCAAATCTTGTTGGAAAATTGCGTTCGGCGTTCGTTCCAACTCAGAGACAATCCGAGTTTCAATCAAATGAACATATCGATCGAAATTCATCATCCCCTCGATTGGAATGAGACAGCCGGGTCCCTTATATGAGAAGCACCCCCAAAACATTTGCTTTGGTGGATGTTTGAATGACTGGTTCATGTGTGCAATCCGAACACGCTCTCCGGTACTTCGTCGAACAAACTGAGAATGATATCCCTTTGCTTCAAAGTGACACTCGTCTGAAAAGACAACTCGACGCCAATCTTCGACGGTCCAGTTCTTATAACGCTTGGCCCACTTCAAACAGGTTTTCCTCATTTTAACTGTTTATTATGGATTTCTTAAGTGGTCGACGAGCTTTCCTCCCAACCGCGAGCAACCGTCGACGCACAGTTGAGCTGTCAATAGATGCCCCGGCATGTTCAATTTCGACCCTAGGCTCATGACTTGTCATTTTTGGGTTGAGTCTGCTCATCCTGACAACCTTTGAATCATCTCGTGGCGTTGTCTTCTTTTTTATTCCACATCTACCAATGCGTCGCGGTTGAAGGCTGTCCGTATTTTCATGCAATTTCAAAATATTATTTACTGCACGAAGAGAAACCAAGCATTCAGATGCGATAGCGCGTTGAGTCATTTTCGTGTACTGTCTGAGTGTCACAATCTTGCTACGCGTCTCTGGTGAGATGTCCATGCTTACTGACAGAGATAAAATGTGATTAGTGACAAAAGTAGCAATTTCAAATTCAAAATTCAAATTCTACCCAAGTTTTGTGAGAAAGGCCAAAATTTGCTATTTTGAGGAATTTGAACTTTTGAATTCAAAATCAATTATCTGCGTCAATGTTGCATTGAACACCTACGTCTGGCAATGAAAAGGTCAAATGTTAATATCTCTGCAAGTACACGAGTCATTCTATTGATGTAAGATAGAATAAAGCAAGTCAAACAACATTAAGTGATAACATAAGAAATATGTCCTTTTGTTCATATTAATTTGCACAATACTGTAGCTTCCGCACAAAAATTGTAGTTCCTTGTTTATAGTTCTTGCAAATAAAATGGTCACGCGGGTTGCTTCTATCTCAAGTAGCGAGTGCTCATCACAAATAGGTAATGACGGTTTGCTGTGTTTCTGCATATCGAAGTGGGTAGGTGTAACACTAAATGATCACGGAAACCAATCTCCGACATTTTATCGATTTCCTATCAATGAGCCCAAGACATCAATTTGTATCAAAAACATCCTCCCCGAAAGTGCCTTGAGTCCTGCCAACGTCTACCATTTTCTCTGACGACTCTTTGAGTCCTTTCAAAGTTTTCCATCCTCTCTGAATGTGCTTCAAGTCCTGTTAACGTCCACTATTTTCTCCGTCTGCACTTTGAGTCCTGACAACGTTTTCCATCATCTCCGACTATGCTTTGAGTCTTGCCAGCTTTTGTGCACTTTACGCGCTTTGAGTCTTGTGCATATATCTATTGATTCAAATGCATTTATGTTTGATTGCCAAAGTAGTTCTTCGATGGATGTGATTTCTATGGATGTGATTATGTGATATTATGCATGTCATTTTCGATTGTGGCGGTGCTTGTCCCATACAGCTCATTAAATGAGTGCCTAAATGAGTGCGAAATAAGTACTGTGTTTTCGAACCCAAACAGCTCTAAAATGAGTACTCATATTTTCGAACTCAAAGAGTACTAGATTGTGGGACTCAATTCTTATTCGCAGTTAGTATTCAAGCTCAGTGCGCTTCCTAGTACTCATTTGGGACTTTATGAATTACGGTGTAGTCCAAAGATACTATGGAATGCTGTTAACATCAATTCGATTTTGTTTGCGTTGCCGCTGAATAGCAGCAACCTGCGGATTATTTTGTAGATTGTGAATTATGTTCAAAGCTCTAGCTCAGCAGATGAACATGTATGCCGACTGACACACTAAGCCCAAGCTTTTGAAACTTTCAATTTAAGGTCCACGGCCCGCTGGATTCCTCGGTCGATTGTTGATTCATCTCAATATGATGGGTATAAAAAGGTAGCTTCATGGACATCCGTTGACATCAAAGTGAGACGCACCAACACTTACTCTGATCTCCATTTGATATTTCACGAATTTCAGTTCCGTTGCCAGCACATTGATCTGAACAACAATTTCGTATGCGAATGGAAGATTTTGTCTCAACGTCTACATACCATGGTGTCCAGGAATTCCAATCAGTTACTTCTTCGATGTCGAAAGCAGTATGTCCATGTAAAACATATGATTTGTGCACCTCGGTAACATATGATTTGTACACCGCGGTAAACACTCGAAAACAATACTGCAAAAAGAATTGTAGTTTCTATAGCAATCTTCATGAAGAAATGTCAAAATTGTATTTAAATATTCCGTTTAACACTATCCGGACGATTATGCCCATACAGTATGTCACATTTTTTCAGTGGTTATCAATGGTCCATGTAGACACAGGGCAGTCACTAGTAGCAGTAGCGGATCATGGCAGAGCAGCATCAGCTGGTGCAAAAATCCATTAACGCCATTTGCTCCGAGCAGCAGCGGAAACCAATCTTGTCGACCCCGACTTCCATGACTGCCATTTCTGGCAATGCTAGTTGGTGAAGGGTGAAGCAATACTACCCAGCCGGATTGAAAATTCGTTCACTCCTGTTCCGCGGAGTATTCCTAAAAGAAGTGGAATGGAATCCGGTACAGAAGACAGTAGCTTGCCCTTCGATGATGACCACAGTCAGGCTGTAGGAGCCTATGTTGACGTGATGTTATCCGAGGAAGCATGAATTTATGAATTTTAATGACACTTCAATTTTTCTTCTTATAAAGAGAGGAACTGGACACACCATAATTCTTGGTTTTGTACAATGGGTTAGTGATGGAATTGTGATAGAATATGATCAGAAGTCTCACGTGAAAGATGCCATAACCTTCAGGTTATCACAATTCGTCAATAAAAGAGTCGAACAGCCAAAATCCCACCTGTACTAGATTGTCATGAAGTCAATCACAATCTTCAGTCTGATTCAGGAAGAGCCCTGATGACTCGTGCAAAGCAACCTTGAGGATGGTGGCAACAAAGTTCGAATTTCGGGATAATTATTTGTTCAATTATTTTTGGAACGGCATGTCGATGGGGTCTGAACACGAAGGAGCCGACAAAACTTGGTCAGTGGATGTAGCCAGAATATTGGGCCTTCGATTCGACAAGTCTCTAGAGTGATCACGTAGTGGAGCTCTTCCCATTTTCGACAGGGAAATTTCGGCAAGGAGAAGTGTCCATCAATTGACCAGATGGTTGGGACACTACCCAGTAACCGGTTGGCTGCTGCCACCTGGCACTTTCCTACAGCAATTGCTGAGGAAGGTATCGAGTGGCATCATTTGGTTAGTAATAGAATTATCTACGACCACATGATGACTGATATCAATACAAGATTGCGGAGTCTTGACTCCGTTAGATGAAATTGGGTAGTTGATTCTACGGCACATTCTGTTATTTAGGCCGATGGAGCTCTTACTGTATGGAGTGACTCTAAAGATGGGTGGTAAAATAGTAGAGGATGCAGCATGGCTGAAGTGAAGGACTGAGTCTGGCTTCCCATATCAATATCAGCGAACAGGAAGCGGTCATCAAAAGCTTTATGGGTCATCATATATCATCATATATCATCTTTGGGGTAGCAGGGATGTCATCGTGATGACTGATTCCAAGACAGATTAGGAATAGTTGGAGAGGATAATCAACCATCGCCGACTGGATATCATCGGGGAAATTATAGACGGAGGAAAACTAAGTTTATGTGTAAGATAAATTAGCTCTGAAGAAAGTAAGGCCGATTGTTTGACACACATGCCAGCATCCTGTCTCAAGATTCAGTCACTGGTTTTATCTGAAGAGGTAACCGAAGAACAAATAAAGAGAGTGCATTGGTTGACCTATTTTAGAGTGGATCGACCTTGTGCGCTGTTGCAAGAAAAGTACGACCACGCATAAAGTAAGTAAGTAAGTAACGTGTTTATTTCTCAAGTAATGATAATCAGAAGTAACATATGCAAATACACAAAAGATCATGACACAAGTCATATAATTACAGTATGAAGGAAAACATTTCACAATAAATTGCTTTGTAGGCGTGCAGTGTAGTTCACGAAGGATTGTTTGGTCTTTATTGTTCGACAAAGGGGAATAATAGGGTATCCGGAATGCAGAAGCCTGTTGGGAATAATATCACTCAGAATATGACTGTCACTGCTCTCTATCTTTCGGTAGAGGTCAATACTCTGTTGATTTCGACGTATGATCAGTTCATCACTTGCACAACGACACTCCCGTATTCCATCACGATATATGATTTTATGAGCTCGTATATCGATGCTTTTCAGCCTCTTTGTTAGCGATTTGTTGATGCCAGCAAAAATGGGACAAGCATATTCTACAATTGTGCGAATATATGCTGTATAGATCATGTGCAGTTCATCAGTGTTCAAATGTAGCCACAACTTTCTCAAAACATAAAAACGTCTATTAGCTATCTTCACAATATGGTCAATGTGGGAATCCCAACACAAATCTTTATTGATTACAAAACCAAGAACAGTGACTTTATCGACACATTCAATTGGAAGAGAAAAAGAAAACTCAACATTGTTATTGGCAAAACAAAAAAGGATCCTTGATTTTGACAAGTTCAGTGTAAGGCGATTTTCCGAACACCAACGCTGAATATTTTCGATCTCACAATTTACTTCATTTTCTATTTTGTCGACAGAATGCACTGGTACAATTACAGTCAAGTCGTCTGCATATTTAACCGATTTGGTAGTCGGTAAGAGACAATGGAAATCTCCAAAAGACGCTCCAAAAATGTATGGTGCCAAGACAGTACCCTGGGGAACACCAACAGTTACACGGAAGCTTCTTGATATTTTGTCGAACAGCTTGATATGCGCAAAACGATTGTATAAATAGTCTTTCAGAAGAAGGACAAACCCCTTAGGGACGCTCATTTTCAAAAATTTCTCAATTATCAATTTGTGGTCCAAGTTGTCGAATGCTCTGTGCATATCGAACGTCATTAGTACAGATCCATGGCAATTTTTGTCATCGTGATTCTGAAGCAATTGATGTGTGATTGCAACTAGAGCTGTTGTAGTGGAGCATTCTCTACGGAAACCGTGCTGTTCTTCACCGTACATATGTTCAAAATTCAATCTGAGTTCGTTTAAAAGTATGCGTTCAAAAATTTTGGTTGGTAGTAAGGATTGAGAAATGGGACGAAGTTTTGTGACTTTTATTGGCTTTTCTTTTGGCACTGGAGTGATCGAAACCTTCTTCCATTCTTCTGGAATTTTCCTCTGGTTAATGCATGCTTGAAATATATGAGCAAGTGGCGATGATATGAAGACAGATAAAGTCTTATAAATCAATGATGAGATTTCAGGATCCCCCGAAAACTTATTGGGTTTGACTTCCGAAAGTAGCTTCGCAACTTGTAGTTCAGATATCAA
Source organism: Prostheceraeus crozeri (assembly GCA_907163375.1). Lineage (NCBI taxonomy): Eukaryota > Metazoa > Platyhelminthes > Polycladida > Euryleptidae > Prostheceraeus > Prostheceraeus crozeri. The sequence goes on along the minus strand of CAJQUW010002953.1, from coordinate 129,445 downwards.
AGGGTTCCAATCATCATCAGCAACATCCACTTGGGTACAGGTGGAATCGCGAGTCATGCTCGTGGAGAACTGTTGAGTAATTAGCTCCAAAGTATTATCGATTCCGTTGTTTTTCTCAATGAAGTTGTCAAAACTATTGCTGGAACTTTTTGTATCTTTCACTGTGGCCAATAGATTCCAAAGTCCATTCGGTTTTTCTTTTATCTTTTTAGCCCAGATTTGTTTGCACTTTTGAATTTCAAGTTTGACTTTTTCTTTTAAATAGTTGTATTTGCTCCAATCTCTCAAGCGATAGGCTTTCCATCTCTCGTTAATTAAGAGCTTTGTTATGGGTGTGAGCCATTCTTTATCCGTTGATTTCATAACGACGTAATGTTGAGGTATGCTCCGGTCTATATGCTCGATTATAGTTTGTCGGAAAATAAGCCATTTCTGATTGATATCAACAGCCGAATACAAATCAGTCCAATCTTGATCAGCTATAGTACTGCTTAAGGATATGATATGACTCTCTCGCAGATCATAAACTTTTTTTGTTTTGCATTTTGCATGTTCAGACTCTTTCTTTGGTATAGATACTGATGGATAAGCAGTGAGAAACTTGTGGTCAGCATTGCCAATAGGAGCATCATAATCAACATGATCAGGTGAATAACACAAAGAAAGGTCTCTTGAGATAATAATATGGTCTAAGATGTTTTCAAAGCGCGTACCATATTTCACAATGTCAACGGCATCAATATCAGTACAAAGTTTTTCACAATTAAAATGATTGAAGTCTCCCACGATCATAAAGTTATGATTGGGCTTCTCACAGATGCAAAAATCAAACATGGTACATATGAATTGATTGATTTCGTCTAATTCAGCAGCTGAGCAAAAGGGTGGTATATATATATGCAAAGCAAGTACAATGAAAAATTTGCTAACTCAATCACAGTGTATGACATTTTAGAGTGAGCCGGTTTCCTGCAAGCTGCATCTATGTCAACAATTGCCTGTACAAAATCATTACGTACATAAACAGCAGTTCCCCCACCTTTCTGCTCATTTCGATCATCACGGTAGACAGAAAACCCGTTAATTGAAATGAGGGCATCACAGATGTTTGAATGCAGCCACGTTTCGGTTATACAGATAATGTCTGATCGTTTAAGTTGACTTACAATTTTCAGTTCATCTATTTTTGGTAACAAAGAACGTATATTTGTCAAGGAAATAGTCGGATAACTTCGAGAAAATGTACTCTGATGACATTTTTGAGAAAAAGGGTAAAAATTCAATGAAAATGTTTCACAGTGTCTAAGCTTGATCTTTTCACAATCTTTCCTTTAAGAATCATAACATCTTCTCCATTTTCATTTCTGAGCTTGACTTCACGCCGCAAGTTTGTATTTTCTTGCTGCTGCAGAAGAGTCCTATCAGGTTGAATAAAAACTCTTTCATATTCTTTAGTATATCTGAGCTGTCGAGAAGATCGTAGAAGCTTTGTTTTTGATTCTTCATTTTTTAATCTAATTTTCATCAATCTATCCTTTCCGTTCATCCTCCCGATGCGAGTGATCTCTTTTATTTCGATGTTGTCCATCTTGATATTATTCAATAACTTTTTAACTTCATTTTCATCATGCTGCTTTCTTTCGCTCATATCACCTGTTTTCTTCTCCACAATACCACGAATAACCACATTATCCTTTCGATGAATTCTTTGTTCCACTTCTCTAGTAACTACAAAAGGGAGTTGATCCCGTATGTTAACGACTTCAACCGATAATTCGCGAAGTTCCCGTTCATGTTTTTTATTTGTAGTTTTCAAAGACTCCAACGATGAGTCAAAACTATGAAATCGTGATTCTAGAGAATTGATTCGATCCGATATACTTTTCAAATCAGCTTTCAACGTTTTCATATCATCTCTGATTTCTAATAAAATGGTGATGTCATTGGCCTCACCCGTCACATCATTAGAGTTGGAGCGCAAATTTCTTTTGAAGCTCATTATCACAAACAACTTTCTTCTATAAAAGAAAAAAAAGACAACGAATTTTACTTCAAAGCCTACAAATAGCAGACAATGAACAGAGAGAGATTTGAACTGCGACCCAAAACTAAAGATAGGGTTAAGTCTAACGACTGAACGTCTTTACCAACACGGCCACTGGAACAAGCGATAGGATTGCTATAGATCGATGGAGTTAATCAAAGAATTTCTTCGCGAGTTCGTAAACGTGACCGGCAGAGAGCGTGGAGATCAAGTCACGTAGATAACATACGCATGTAACGAAAAAGTACAAAAATGAAAATAACTCCACAAGGAAGAAACACTGGAGGATTCCAAGAAAATAAATCGATGGAGAAGGACACTGCGATGACAATGATGTAAAATTCCAATACGAATGATGGATTACACTATGAGAAAATGAGGGAAACACACTGATGAACGCACGAGCTCCTGCTACGACCAGCACAGACCAGCACAGCACAGTTGTATTAAACCGATTGCATCTCGAGAGGTAGTCAAAAAGATAATCTCAAACTGCGATATTTGCTTAAAGATAGATCCTGCATGTGGACTTAGTTGGGACCATATCAATTTAAGCTCTGTGAGTGTATGTGAACGTTTAGCGGTCGACGCAATTCACGTGGGTAACGCACCATTTCTTACCGTTATTGACTTCTGCTCAATCCTCACTCTATGGCGTAGACTCTCAAATGAGACTAGTTTGAAAGTACTGAAAAGTGTACGGCAGATCTTTGCAGATTTTCGACCACCTCAATTCCTTATGAGCGATAACTGCACAATTTTCAGATCTCGAGCTGTTAACACTTTACTGAATAAGTAGGAAATTCAACATCAAGTAACTTGTGCTTTCCGATCTCAAGGGAATGCCATTATAGAGCGAGTTCATGATAATGGAGCAGCAGCAAGGTCACGTGGAAGAGTTGTAGAAATTATCCTCTGGCTTGACAAGACGCATGTTGACACTGGGATAACTTTGAGCTAATCTTCAGTGTCAAATCAGAAATAATCCACGCATCAGCAACAGAGCGTCAAGAATTGGACGAGAAGTCGACATAAAATGTACAGGGTGGCTCAGATATAGCTTACTAGTTTTAAGAGCGTGTAGCTTCAAGTAGAACAAACATATTGCAATGCAACATGTGTCATTTTAAAGGTGAAGACACCAAATTTATTCTCCAAAAATACAACTTGACTTATCTTAAATTTTTTTCTATGTATGCTCTAAAACATTTTGCCATTTTTTGTAAAAGTCCATTTTTTATACCAGACCCTTTTGAAAGAGCGGGAGAAGTAAAAAATGTAGCAAGAAGTAGCAATGACCCACTCAATTACATTATCTATGTTATATTGTCCATTAACTGTGCAATCAATTCACATTCAAATTTCAGTGAACAATCGATCAAAAAAGCTCATTGCAAGATTGCAGTGCGAGTCAGTGACATTTCTTTTCAATGATGAGTGAAAGATTCACCTCGCTAGACCGTTTTCTAATCGCAGCCTATTATGAGATGTTAAATTCCCCAATATTGGTGGACAGACATCTTCGATAAAGGTTTGACCGCACCTCAAGTGTTCCACCTTCTTCCACGATTACGTCCATTCATCAGAGGGCCTCCAAACATGGAACGCTTGAAGATCTCCCGAAGCCAAGACGGCAGTTATCAAAACCAGAAAGGTAACGTTGGCAGAGGAGAACTTTGCTAGCCACACCAAAACACCAACAAGCTTCTATACGTTATGTATTTAGTCCCTAAACATGCTTCAACTTTATCTCAACTGGCTTTAGATGCAGACTTTCAGCTACTAGATGCAGTTGGGTGAACGGACAAGACCAACCTACACCTCAGTGGGGAGATCAACAGTCAACTGTCGCTATTGGAACTTCAACAAACCGAATTTAAAAACAGCCCTCATCTGTTAGGGAGATTTCTGATGACATCAGAATTTCACCTGTAGCGACGTTTCGCAACAAGTCTTAGAGATGAAAATGACGGAGGACATATCGAATGATAGTCAACATGAATCATGTTGAATGATAGCATTACTGCTAAATAAATTGAATTTTTCTTTCAGATGTTTTGTTTTTATCTTGTATCCTTTACTTTTTTGATGGAAAAGTGTAGTGAAATGGTGCAATATCATATAAAACAAGTCATATCAAATGAAATGGGACATCTTTGGCTTTAAAATGACATATCATGTAATGCAATAGGTAAACCATAACTCGAGCTAGATGGATTTGAAAATAGTAAGCTATATCTAGGCCACCCCGTATATCACGATTTGGCAGTGATTCCGTTTATCGTTTATGACAAGGTGTTCATGCGCTATCCTGCAGGTAGGTGTGATAAGGTTTGAAGTAATCCGAAGAAAGTCGCTCAATTTCGTTCAAGCGCATCTGTTGCATTAAATGATGACGGAATAAGTAAGCATATCACCCATGTTCGATGAGTTCGATCAGCAGTGAATGACGAATGCGGCTGGAGGGACGCCTTCGTCAACGATTCAAGGAAAACAAGCTATGAAATCAGTGAAACTCCAGAAGCTCGGCGTGTGTACTGTAGAGTGAGACGCAGGTCTAAATGTCATGACAACTATGTTCTCGGTTATTAAAAGTGCAGAACCTTGCAATTTAATTCACTATTTTTGCAATAAAGCTTCAATGAATTTGTTTTGATTGTGCGCTGTCGTGCTCGCCTCAAAATGGTGGTTCAGTGGTAGGCAGGTTTCATTGAAATCCTACTTTTCGCTTTGTTGAAGCCGTTGAGACTAGAATGAACAATAACGGTCATTGATGGTCATTTTAGCCGTTAATTTAGGCACCAATCAATTTCGATGCTGCTAGATCTTAAGAGAAATTGATTTACTGATAGTTACAGATTCTTTCCGCAATGCGATCTATTGTAAGTTATTTTTTCAAAGTTCCTTTATGCATGCGCTCGTAGAGAGAATTGGGAGTAACGTGAATATTTACAAAATGCAATAACTATGTTTCGGCACTTTCCTATTGTCAGCCACTGGAGTCGATGAATGATTGTAGTGTTTAGCATGACATCATATATGACCTGATCAAAGGTGAAAATAACAATTGATCATTTGAAGCGATTTCAAAGAGAGGATCATCATTCATATCCTATTGGCGATTGCCAGATCAGTAACTCATCAATTCATTTAGGAAACATTGACAAGATTTAAAGAGACTCTCCGCTAGGCGGGATGAAGCCGAAACAGCAATAAGTCTATTTTTTTTGCATTATTGATTCAATTTTAACCCAAAATCCAAGGTTAACCCAAAACCCAACGTCCAACATTATTCAAGCAAAACACTTACGCGCTCAAAAGGTTGATACGTATGCTCCAATGCATCACGATCGTAAATCCACTTATGTGGGATTGTATATCGAATGAGTTCCCCTGAAGATATAGTTCCTTCTAATGATATTGTACTCCGCACTGAAATAACGAAGAAGCTTGTGATTTACAGGTGCCAAGCTTCACAAACGACGTTCATGGATGTTTCTTGAGTGACCAGCAGCAACACGTTGACTAAAAGTGTTACTATTGGTTACTCGAAATACATGTAGATTCATCTCATTTTCGATGAGACCAGAATTTATTTATTCTTGTCAAGAGGAATCGGAGATAAGAAAATAGTTCGAGTGTAGAATCATGTCCTAATATTAGGATAATATTATAATGCATTTTAATTTGCATTTTGCAATATCTTAATGACAGCAAACTATTTTTGTATGGAATCACACGAGGTTTTCTCGCGGCACGTCAGCTAGTAATGTGACAGCTGCCAGAGTTAGAAGTAGGTCATGAATTTGATGGGATCAGGTTGGTTGGGGTCGCATAATGTGACGTGGGTCGTGGGCTAAGTTTTATTGATCACACTTCTAACTTGTTTGAACCACAGCAACTTGACCATTTCTGGAATGGTTTGTAGCCTTAACGGCTAAAGTACGTCTCGGAGACCCCATTTGAAATTTTCCATGCAACTGAAATAATTCTATTTAATTTCTAAAAGTCGATATTCATGGACTTTTTATGTTTACTGTATGGGGATATATCACATAAAGCGCCAGATGACATTATATCTTGGTGTGTGATCAATTTGTTACTGAAGTATGTTGTAGGACCTGACACAGCAACAAGCCTAATTGATGCTAATTATCTGTATAAGTTTTTCCAATTTCATGTCCTAAATTGCCAAAGTGGCATCCATTGATGAAAAAATTAATGCAATGGTAACAATATATTTTGAAATTGATTGTTTGCTGCATGTACACTGTAAATCGCTGGATACGAAAATTACATACAAACACATACCAAGTTTACATACAATTTGAAACCAACATTTGATACGAGATTCTGGTATATATAAAGAAATCTGTTATGTTTTTCATACGAATGGCCATTTACTTTCGTATGTGATTGGTATGTAAACGATACGAACTATGCTAACTGTGATTGGCTGTCTTACGTTGAAATACGAATTCTTGGTATGTTTTATATACGAGACCCGATGCAAATTGATATGTCTTTCGTATGTCTTTCGTATGAATAGCTTTATGTCATATGGCAAAAAATATGTTATACTACATACTACTTACAAATAACTTTTTTCCAGTAATACCAGCCGTGACTATTTCTTTGTGAAAGTGTGGTATTTAACTAGATTAGATTTATTGCGGAATTAAAGCCGCAGGTCATCTTTGCAGCTTGTCTTATAGCATTCACAAGACTCATAATTAGCTCATTTCCTTGAACTAAATTGATGAACATCATTTCAATATAACGATAACTTTTCAGCAACCATGTTGACTTATATATCTCAAACATAACTATTTTTGCATTTAATGAATTATAATGTGTTTTTACTTCGGATTGATAATATGCCTTATTTCAAAATTACATGATACATAATTGTTGATGGTTGAATACTTATTGATTATTCATGAAATGCCTTAGACTTACGTGTATTAAAATCGAATTCAGTATTGTTAGTTTGACTATAAAATGTCATTATCTCACTACTTACAAAGCAGTAGTAGCATTAGTGTGATCTTTATTGACAAAAAGCCTTAAATCAACATACTTCGGACATGATTGATGCTTTCTTTTAACATTGTGCTGGTATGGCTTTAGTATGTAAAGCATACCACACTTAAAATAACATGCGAAAAGCATACAAATATATACCAAGATCATACAGAAATATACCAAAAAATATTTTGGTATGCATCCTTCGCATGTGATTGGTATTGAGCGATTTACAGTGTATGCCATACATGTGTAATCAGAATACCTTCTCATTATTTTCCGTGAATTTCATTCGATTACTTGAAAAAGTCAAAATTCATCATCTGACCTTTTGGAGCTATTGAAATACATGACGTTTTTTACTTTTAGCAATTTAAGGTTTCCATATTAACTGAATGAACCCAATGATCTCACAGAGAGAACGACCATGTTTGTCGATCGGTTTCGAGTTTATTTAGGACAATACAGTAGCTGAGACAACAGTTTTTAGACATGGATAAATTATGGTCAATGCAATTCACTAAAAGAAGCTAAAATAAGAACATTTGGAGAAGCACAGAAGAAGAGTTCTCATTTATTAGTACATTAGTACTTGATTTAATGCATAGTGTCTCTGCCATGCAGGTGTGAACACTTTAACTAAAACTTTGATGTCCTCTTGGCTTGCTTCGTGTGGATGACAGCTCACTGCGGTAGGGACTGGCTTTCCTCTCAGCTGCTCATTCACTCTCGTGATTAGGTGTCTCCGTGTCTCGCCAATGTAACAGTTTGAGCACTGTCTGCATGTATGACAATATATCACGTTGGATGCTAAACACGGAGGGACTTTATATTTATTAGGAAAAGTTGCTGAGGTCTTGAAAGTTTTAAGAACGACCTGTAATTTGGCGTCGTTTTTATTTAAAATAGAGTTAATTATTTGGACGGTTTTTAAGGCTTCACGCTCCTTTTCCTTTATGAAAGGAAGGGACTAATAGATTGTTTTAGCAGTCTCCCCTCTGTTGCTGCTAGTATTGTTGCTATTAGTAAGACAATCAACTTGAATTTTTATAGAATCTATCAACTTGAGAGGATAATCATTAAAGATGAAACTATTTTTGTTCTGCTTACAAGCATTTTCATAGCTATATAGCGAACTACTGAGGCGCTAATGAAAAGAGAAGTAGTCGCAGACCTTTTCTGCTTCATAGGAGCATAAGATTCAAAAGGAAGATAAATTCCCGCATTCGTAGGTCTAACTCTTCACTGAGTCGCAAAAGAGGAATTTTCAAAACTGACAGTCATATCCAAGAAAGCTAATTTGTGATTTTCTTCCTTTTCACTAGTGAAGTTTATATTGTCGTGTAGAGAATTTATCAAATTCAAAAAGTATCTGTCTCTGATTCAGTTTTGAAGATGGCAAATATAAAAGAGTGTAGTCTCACGATTGAGACAGAATTTGGAAAAATCTATCAGATTACAAATGTGGTCTAAAATTGGAGTACACGATATTCCACATTTGTAATCGGATTTTTTTCCAAATTCTGTCTCAATCGTGAAACTTTATCCAGCCTCTTCCGTCTAGCTACTCAAGATGTGCTTTTTCAATTTAATGATAAATTGTACGTTCACTTTGATGGAATTGCAATGGGCTTTTCCCTTGCTCCTACTCTTGCTTCCTTCGCTATGAGCTTAGTGGAAAATAACATTGGCGGGCATGAAATGGTGCATTGTAATGTATACCCTCCAAATTCATCGAGAGTGAAACACAATGTAGCATTATATCATGGATTTTTAGGGCAGTAATATCAGACACAGACGAGCCTGTGTTAGCAACCGAAACTGTCCGATATTTCTGCCCGCAAATCCATGATATAATGCTATTGTATTTAACTGAAGAAATCTTTGACTGACTTTTATTGAAGTCTATGAAAGCTTGCTCTCTCAATAGATTTAAAATTCATGAAAAGCATGGACTCCTGTAAGCCAAACAAAATTAAAAATTATTGCGTACATCAGAGTCCAACATTCATGTTTATCAGCTACTTTGTTACAAAATCAGATGGCAAAAAGTGAGTGGTAAAGTAAATACTGCGCTCATGATTGCAACAGTGGACATAAATATCATGTAAAGAGCAAGGAGATCATGAAAAAGTGGTTTGAAAGAATTCTTCTAACTGAATCCATTCCAACAAGAAATCCCAGAATACGATACCTAAAGTTTCGCCCATTCTGAATATGTCAATTAATGGAAGAGAAAACAATGAGCGACTAGCATATTATTATGATGATATTCGAAGCCAATAGAGTTGAAGTGCGGTTCGCACATTTGACCCAGTACTACAACGCTTGTCGAAGGAAAATGGAATTATGAAACATGAAACAGCCATTTGAAATTACTGTAGAGGAGCAAATTGAAGAGTGAATGCATGCTAGCTGGATATATTATCTTTATAGGAAGGGAACAGTACTCAAATATAGTCCCTGATTCGTTGCAAAGAATACCATTGACAACATCATTGAAAACAGTTCATGCACAGATATTTGTGAGTGTATGATGAAAAGTTTGAAAGTCTATGAATGTTTGCAATTGTGAATAGATTTAAACTTCAGATTTCTATCTAAAATGATTTGAAATATCCATGCAGTAACTGTGACAGCAGGCAGTAATGTACAAGCTGCCATTATTCGATATTATTGCACCATAGATCTAGAAATACAAGTAGCAGGGATGTATATGATTTTATTTTTCACCGTGCGTATAATGTAGATATCCTGTCACTTTATTTTACCTGTAAAGCAGATTACTGCACGGGCGTGCAGTAATATTTTCATTATTGCACTGGTTGAATTATAGATTTCTATACAGATATATGCGATTGAATATACTCATTGAATTGACTCATCAAACACCATAGAATTAGATTTGTCATAATGGTCATGATATCGGTGAAAAATAAAATTACCTACACAACTCGTGCAAAGATGTCCATCTTTTGCTTTCTCCTCGATCAACATTCTATGCCCTCGCCCTTCGGGCTCGAGCATAGATATGTTGACCTCGAAGAAAGCAATAAAGATGGATATTTTGCATTAGTTGCGTAAATAACTATTTAGATTTTATGATTCATTAAACATCCCTGTAAGTAGATAATGTGCATCATTAACCGGACGTCATTTTTCAAATGCTTGTAACATAAAAGTAACTGCTAAGATCATAGACTTCTAAAGTGCAGACGAATGTTCTTTTACAGGAAGTCTATGTAGATGTTGATGTATATAAGTAGACAATGGAAATACCACATAAGATTTCTCGGTAAGTAATGAACAAATTACATTGTTCATTACTTACCTTGAAATCTCATATAGTTTTCCTACATTGCTGCCTGCCGACAGCACGCAGCAATGTACAAACTGCCATTATTCGATATTATTGTGCCATAGATTTAGAAATATAAGTAGACAATGATGATATCATTGCTGCCCGTCTTTTCTCTATTGAATTCTATATCCAAAAAGGCGGGCAACAATGGTATTATTATTGTTGCTCGCTTATTTTAATTGAATTCTATATCTAAAAAGGCGGGCAACAATGGTATTATTGTTGCTCGCCTATTTTAATTGAATTCTATATCTAAGAAACGGACAGCAATGATATCTTCTCTGTCCAATCTTTTTTCAATTGAATGCAATGTCCAAGAAATCGGACCACAATGATGCTACACAGTAACAGTGCATCCTATCTGTGCACTAAAATCATGCGTTTCAAAGCAGAAAGATAGAGCACACTCACCCATTTCATATCTCAAGTTATGAAAATCTTTGTATCTCAATTTCAAAAGGGTAATATATTTTTTTGAGTCAGAGTGGAATGTCCAACTTGTTTTCATAGTAGCTTCCGTTCTTGTCAGCGCTCTTTTTCTCATTATTACTGCTGCTTCGTAGTCTGTAATTTATTGAAAATGGATCAGAACTTTAAATGCACGAGCATTGTATTGACCAATGAAGGGCATAGAAATTCGCATGATTACACTGTTATACAAAGTGACGCAGAAAATGACCGTTTCGAAGCGTTCAAGTGTGTACTAATGCCCCTCATGCGACTGTAGAAGGAAAAACGCATAGCAAAATCCCCCCCACTGCTTCAATGCCCTCGAACAGTTCATGAGCTGTAGTCACGTCATCTTCATCAATCTTAGCACAACTGTCACATCTGAAGTTTCTGGCAAGGTCAAACGTCACTCTTTTCACCTTCGCATCATCATCATCATCAGGGAACCCCTCTCTACTGTCTCTCCACGAATTTCTGTCTCCGGCAGTACGGATGCAGTTGGTCCCACATATCGCACCAGCTCTTCACACCATTTGGTCTTTGGTCTTCCTCTTGGTCTGCTATTTTCTCTGGGAATCCACTCCGTTGCTCCCACAGTCCACCTGTTGTCTGTCCTTCTTGCGATATGTCCTGCCCATCGGTGTTTGCATTCTCGGATGGTTCTGATGATATCGACTACTCCAGTCTGTTCTCGAATCCAACTACTTCTTTTCTTGTCACGAAGAGTTATTCCCATCATGATTCTTTCCATCTTTCTTTGGCAAGTCACTAGGTTCTGCGTTTGGGTGTTACTCAGTGACCATGTTTCACTGCCAGAAGTCATGACCGGCAGTATGCATTCATTGAATGCTTTATTTTTAAGATTCCTTTTGACTTTCATATTTTTCAGTAGTTTTTTCTAGTTTTCTAAATGTAGTCCACTCTGGTCTGATCCTTCTCCTCATTTCTGGTATTTTGTCATGGTCACTGGTTATTAACTGACATAAGTAGACATAACTATTGACCTCTCCAGTCGTCTTTCCATTCACTATGATAACGGCTTTGCTAACATAATTCTTATGCATAACTTTCGTTTTCTCCAAATTCATTTTTAGTCCAATAGGTCTACTTGTGTCGTGTAGGTCTTTAAGCATTTTCTTTAGTTCTTGGGAAGTGTTGACTATCCGTACAATATCGTCAGCAAATATTAGGTGAGAAAGTTTTTCTCCATCAATATTAATGCCTTTACCTTCCCAGCATATTTGGCGGATCACGGAGTGCTGAAGGCATGACGTAGATAGCTTTGTCCCCTTGTCTTGCTTCGTGGTTGTTTTCTTGTCTTGCGCCGCGTTCAATCTTGAATTTGTAGCCGTGTGTATGAAGTCGCTGATAGAATGCTGCTTCTTTAAACAAATTTTGTGAGATGCTTAAGTATACTACCTCGAAACCTTCGTATATCTTCCGTGAATCCATTTCCCACAGTTATTGAAAAGCGCCGACTTCGACATAACTCATTTCCCATTTAATCTGCAGAGTAATGGGAAAAAGACCGTTCCAGGACACCATAAAATCAAAAAAATTAGTACTTTTAAAAACGACATAAATTCATGAATTTAGACCCTTTTTCAGGTTTTTAAGACCTAAATTCATGAATTTGGTTCATTCAAAAAGTACCATTTTTTTCAAAAATGGTACTTTTAAAAACGACATAAATTCATGAATTTAGGTCTTAAAAACCTGAAAAAGGGTCTAAATTCATGAATTTATGTCGTTTTTAAAAGTACCCAATTTTCAAATTTTTCAAAATCTCAAAATTTGAGAATTACAATTTTCACCCTTAAAATCATGACCGTTCCAGGACACCGAAAAATCAGAAAAGTTAAGAATCTCAAATTTGTGAATTACAATTTTTACCTTGAAAATCATGACCGTTCTAGGACACCGAAAAAATCATAAAAGTTAAGAATCTCAAAATTTGAGAATTACAATCGGGCGAAGCCCTAGAACCTTCGGTTCGATTTTCATTGCTTAAATCATGACCGTTGCAGGACACCGAAAATCATAAAAGTTGAGAATTTCAAATTCATGAATTTTATCCATTTTTCAGGTTTTTAAAATATATCATGTGACTTGCGAACCGAAGGTTCAGGGCTTCGCCCGTTAAAAATATTTCTTTAAAAATGGAAGAAACAAAAGTGGAAGGAACTTCAGAAATGGAAGGAACCTCAAGAATATATCCTTCGTTATCATATGAACGTAGTTCTACTTTAATGGACATTGAAAAAATGAACATTGAAAAAATGAATAAAGAAAAACACAAAGATAGAGTTAGGTATATGAAAGATAAGGAATCTCAATTATTATTAAGATTAGAGCATTATAAAAAGTTAAGAAAGAGATGGTCTAATGCTTTAACAATTGTCATTTCATCTGGCGTTCTTACAATTCCAGTAGTTGCTACTGCTTTAACTCGATACAAAATGAAAACACATTTCCATCTTTGAAATATTTTATTCACATCACAGACAAGTACTATGTACAAGTAGCATGGTTTACAACGAATAAAATATGTTGACTAGAAAATGTGTTATGACATGATACAATTGTTTCTGTATGAGTAAAATAAAGTAAGGCTCATAGAACTATAAAACCAATGAGGACAAGTAGCATCGTTTACAACGAATAAAATATGTTGACTAGAAAATGTGTTATGACATGATACAATTGTTTCTGTATGAGTAAAATAAAGTAAGGCTCATAGAACTATAAAACCAATGAGGACAAGTAGCATGGTTTACAACGAATAAAATATGTTGACTAGAAAATGTATTATGCCATGATACAATTGTTTCTCGTAAATTGAAATAAGGGAAGGGTCATAGTACTATAAAACCATTGAGGACAAGTAGCATGGTTTACAACGAATAAAATATGTTGACTAGAAAATGTATTATGCCATGATACAATTGTTTCTCGTAAATTGAAATAAGGGAAGGGTTATAGTACTATTATCTATTGGGAGTAGCTTACCGTTTCAATTGATTGAGTTTAAAATTTGATCAAGGGTTGGGCGGTGTCTCCCATGGCGAAGATACGAGTCAATAATAGCGAAGTTCCTTTTGAAAAATGATATAGATTCCGTCGAGTTCTTAATAAACGGAAATCGTAAATATAGTTTATAAAATTTTCTTAAAAAGATGCTATAGCCTCTCGAATAACCTAATTGTTTACAAACATGGCCACTTCCCCGGATTGCAGTCAAAGCTCTTCCTTTTAACAACGATAACTTCACAGTATTGTTCACCGAAATGTCTTCTTCTCTTCTTAAATGTGCTAAATAATTAGTTAGCTCTGATGGTAAGATGTCTCTTTGAATTTCTTCTTCAAAATTATAGTTTGAACTGATATTGATGGCGTTATCTTGCAATGTGTCTTCAAATCGATTTATCACTAAAAATTCTCTGAATGTTTTTGATGCGTGGATGTCTTCTTCCTCCCTTGGTTTAAGATATTTCTCCTGAAATTCTGTTAGCATCTCAATACACTTCTTCCGTTGATCTTCGTTCACAATAGTGTCTGAAATTTTTCTTTTCAAATCGGCAAAGGCGATGCTTGAACGTGCCATTTTCGTTAAAACGTAGTGAATTAATTATGATAAAAAATAAAATTGTTGAAAGTCGCTGATGAAATTGACCAAAATAGATAAAGGTCACAGATGATTCGTAAGCAGTCACAGTCTCGTAGAACGCTCGCAGAATGAATGCACGCAGTAATACGTGGAATAATGGCAGCAGCTGTTCAAGTGAAAAGTTATGCGGGTCACAAAGAATTCTCTCATACTGAATAGCTTAAACTGCTAGCAGCTGTTCATGTTGAGAAATTTGGTAACAGATGTTGCTAATGTCTTAATACAGATAAAACAATCAATATTCTCTTAACAAGAGTTCATAAGAATAAAATGGAACAATGTAACGTTTTAATTTAAATTAAATTAAATCATTTCAAAATCGAATAAGTAGTAAAGAAAGACATCATTAGAGAACAGTTTTAAATCAATACCCCCTCCCTTCTGACTAAGTAGCAAGGAAAGTCATCATTGTGGAACAGTTTTAAATCAATACCCCCTCCCTTCTGACTAAGTAGTAAGGAAAGACATCATTAGAGACCAGTTTTAAATCAATACCCCCCCCCTCACTAGTAAGGAAAGTCATCATTATAAAAATGTTTTAAATCAATACCCCCTTCTGACTAAGTAGTAAGGAAAGACATCATTAGAGAACAGTTTTAAATCAATACCCCCCCTCCTTCTGACTTCTAGGGGTCCCTTAAGAAATTTTTTTATTATAAAATGAGCAACATAAATGAGTTTTTGAAATTATATGGAACACAGACAACAACGAATTTCGATTTAAATAAGATTGCTAATCGATTAGGAATAAAGAATTTTCACATATTGATGAGGGATGAATTACAATTCCTAAAAAATAGGCCAACAGGAACCTTCAGTTCCCGGAACAAAGTTCCATCAATAACTGTAAATTTCATAACGAATCTTCACACTTCAGACCAAAACGGCGTACATTGGTCAGCAGGTATCTTTAGTAAAAACGGAGATAATTATTATTTTGACTCATACGGGCTTCCACCTACAAATGAAGTAAAAGAATTACTTGGAACGGGAACATACAATACGTTTCAAATTCAAACACCAGGCACTACTTATTGTGGACAATTATGTCTTTATGTTTTATTTAAATTACAAAAAGGAGTACCATTTCTAGATATTATGTTAGAGTTAAACAATCTATAACTCAAGCGAAGCTAGCTAAAGCGCCACCTAAAGGTTGAAAATCAGTTCGTTGTAATTCATTTTGATAAAAACGACCTCTGATATCCTCATTATCTAAATCTTTAATTTCATAAGTAATCGGATAAGTTTTATTTATTTTGCAAACTTCAAATATTTCTTTAGTCCAATAACCAACAAAGCCTTTTTCAAATTTGTTCTTATACTTAAATATTCTAACTCTATCTCCAATTTTAAATTTCGGCTTAAGTTTCTGCAAATTCGGATTACTCTCATTCGAATTATTATTCTCGAATATTTTCTTTCGTACTAGATCAGGGTCGTCAGAAGCATTTTTTGGAGTTTCTTCAATACCTGAATGAACTTTATTATTGTACTCTTCCACAATTCCTGGTAATATTTTTAACCATTTCTGATTTCCTTGCTGAGTAAATTTCTTGAAAATTTTATTTTTTAACGTCCGATTGAATCTTTCTATCACTACGGCCTTCCCAGCGTTTTCAGTTGAATAAACAATTTCAAATAGTGGCTGAACGTTTCGGTTATAAAATTCCGACCCTTTATCAACAAACAATTTTTTTGGCTTTCTATTACTTTCTTTAAAGATTTCTTCAAACGCATATTTAACTGAAAGACCACTTTTATTTTTTAAAGGCTTTACCCAAGCATATCGTGTATATAAATCTATAACGGTCAATGCGTATTTGTAGTCCCTTTCATTCGGCATATGAATAAGATCAGCACTCCAAATATCATCTTTATTAAATACTTTTACTTTCAATAAATATTTAGGCCTTCTATATTCCTTGTGGATTTCAGATGCATAAACGTCTGAATTATGATTTTCATTTAAACCCTGGCCGAATAATATTTTAGCTTGTAAAGCTTTCTTAACAAACATTCTTTCAATTTTTTCTCTAAATGTAGGATTCTGAATACTATCTAATTCTTGAATCATCTTCTTATCAGCTGCATGACGAGAACTTAGATCATGATTTCGATAAGCTAAATCATGCCTGTAAGCGGCGGCATCTACTCTATTTATTGGTTCTTCACCTGGTTTCGGATTATTAATCTCATCTAGTCTTATATCTAATCGAGTTCCTGGACCGGTATATGAATGACCAGGAAGATGTTTTTCTTTCGAATATTTACTCCAAATAAATCCAGGAAAGTTTTCTAATGTTTTTTGTATATCACCACCGAAGTGGTGTGGAACTTTGTTCTTGTCACCTCCAATATGCTGACAGTTTGAGTTTTTATTTTTGTTTAATAGATAATTCAATAAATCTAAATTAGAAATTTTTAATTTAATTAAATTTTCGGAATTTTTAGTATTCATTTTAAAAGATAAAAAAAATTAAGAAGATAAAAAAAAATTGTTTTACCGAAAAGAACCAAAGGTCCTGAGGTTATTACCGAATCATACTAGGACTTAGATATATTCCAGAACCATCTTTAGTTTCTTTAATTTCAATTAAATCATCAACATTGTGGAGAATATTTTTAAGAACTCGTTTTCCTTCATCAACTTATTTTAATTTACTAATAAAATTATCTACTACTCCTTTTCCTTCGGGCGAAGCCCTGGAAGACATCTCCGATGTCCCTTCACCCCTAGCAACTTTCTCTAACTCTCTGTTATGACGTTTTTGTTCTTCTAATGCTGCCTTCTCTGATTTATTTTTATTTACTGCTTGGACAATACCAGCTGTCCCACCTGCAACACTATCTGCAGCTGCTATGCCACCTATTATTAGTGGAATTAATGGGAGAATCCCGCCATTCTTTTCTTCTTGTAATTGAATATTCTCTATCATTGGTTTACTTATATAATACTTTTTTTTATTAATCGTAATAGTTTTAGGGGTATTTTTGTCAACAATATTACGTAATTTTAATTCAACAGTTTTATTATTAATATTACTTTTCGCTTGCGACATTTTTAATAAAAAATTTTAAGTTAAGAATTTAAAGTTATCAAAAATTTAAATCTATTCTAGTTATGAAAAATTTTTAGTTAAGAAATTTTAAGTTAACAAAAATTTTAATCTATTCTAGTTATGAAAAAAATTTTAATTAACCTATCCTAACCATCTTTCCATTAAGAATTTCAATAGAATATTTTGCATCTTCTAGCAATAAACCATAAGCCATCAATGAAGTTGTGGAATCTTTCTTTTCAATATTAATTGTTACATCACAACCATTTTTAATAATATCTTCAGATTGTGCACTTAAATCGAAACAGAAAATTGGATATAAATGTCTCCAATCTCCAGGAGTTAATTGTGGTTCAACTCCTAATTCTATACAAAGATTTCTATAAGAATCATATCCTTCCATAAATTGATTATTGGTATCATCGAATCTTAATGGATCAATTGGATATCGAGTTTGATTTAATGAAACTTGTAAACTTCGAATTGTATTAATATGAAAAAGATTGTTCTTATCAAAACTTGGAGAATTATTTCTTTGAAATGTTAGTAATAAATATCTTGGAGTATTCGCAGTTCTAGTAAAATGCCAGTTAAATCTTTGTTCGGAAAAAGTTACTGAACTAGCAGTTCTCTTTAGAAAATTTACTGGAATTGGTTTGTTAGTATTTAATCTTTTTGCAATAGCTGTTTCAATCTCTAAACTAGGAGTAATATGCTTAATTCACCATTCAAGTCTATCAATTTTTAAATATGCTTTTTTTCCAGTCTTACCAAAAAAGATTAATTCATTATTTGCTGTACGATGAATTATTAATTTAAATTTTAATTGATATGATATTTTATCATAATCTAAATAACCGAATAATGGAGACAATGACCAATTTACTGTCTGTTTACTTTTTTTGTTAAATTCACGTCTTTCTTTATATGCATCATTATTTGTTTTATTTAAATGTTTTGCAATATTTTCTACATCTTTCGCAATTCCTGCTGCATCTGTTCCAGCGTGAGTTAAATCATCAACAATTATACCATCATTAGTATCAGGAAACCAACCTTCGATTTCATGCTTTTTATTATTTTCACCAATTGTTACAAATCTAAGCATTGTATCAATTACACCTGGAGAATCACTTATTGTTTCTATATTTTGAGTTGCAACATCTAAACGCATTTGTGTAAATAAACTTGGGAAAAAATTATTCTCTAGTGTAATATTATCGGTATCTGGTAATGGTGTTGTAAAATTAGCATCACTATATAAAGAATATTCACAGTGTAAAAATGAATCAGGTAAATATAAATAACTCTGCTGATTATCAACTTCAAAAATTAAATCACCTCCAGTGTTTACTCTACTGGAAGATCCGGGATTCATGGCAATTCTTATATAGTCATTCTTTTTTTGATTATAACTGACGAACGGAGGATCGTCTAATTTAAATTTATTTTCGATAAGCGAAGACATTTTTATAAAAAATAAGTTGACTTTTTGTTTTTCTCACAGACAGAAAAAAAAATTTTTACTAAAATATAATTTTAGAATTTTGCTAGACCAGCTCCGCTACAGCTTTGCTGGTTAGACCGAAGGTTGCTGCTCACGCCATTACCTCTTATTTCTTCAATTGTTTTTTCATTTTGTTTACTATCACCCTCTACAGCTATGTTAGCAATTTTGTTTTTTGTTTCATCTGAAAGTTTTTTTAATTTTTTTAGTTCTTCGGAATCATTCTTGAGTTTACGAATAGCTTCTAGTTGTTTTAATTCGTTTTGAGACTTGACAGCATTTGATATTGCACTAGCTGTACTACCTATAGCAGCTGCTCCTTTTGCAGCAGATGTAATCAAATCTTTATTATTTTTAATTAAGTTAACGATACTACCAATACCAGAAAAGATGCCATCCCCTTCTTTTTGAACGGTTTCTCTATTATCATAATGGTAAACCGGATTCATACGTGGTTCATGAGCAATTTTTTGATTTGAAGCAAATTGTTTAAGATTGTGTTTATAAATTATAGGCATTTTTTAGTAATAAATTTGACTTTTGGGAAAAATATAAATACGGGCGAAGCCCTGGAAGACATCTCCGATGTCCATTATAAAAAATAATTATTTTTTGTTCTTAACTTTTACAGATTGGGTTTTTGGCTTAACTTTATCAAGAACCAAACCTGCATCAATCATTCTTTTTATTCTATGATTTTCTTTCATAATATTTCTTTGTTTTATTAACTCTTCTAATTGTTTTATTCTTTTAAAATTATTAGCTCTAATTTTATCCATTTTTAAAATTATATACTTTTATATTTTTAAATTTTTTTTAAAAATTATATTTATACTTTTATATTTTTAAAATTATATTTATATTTTTTAAATTATATTTATATTTTTTAAATTATATTTATATTTTTTATGATTTTTATTTTTTGTAGGTAAAAAATATTTAAGTTAATATTTACAATACTCGTTTAAGATTTACGTTTATGAATATCTAACAACTTCGAGATAACTTTATTAATTGCTTGTTGCACTTTATCTATTGCATCAAGAAGCGTGTGATGTACTTTAATTTCTTTTTTAGTCATTTCTAATTTTTTCTCACTTTTCTTTAATTCTGTTTTTAAAGCATTTAATTGAACTTTAAGACCATCTACTTTTCTTTTAACGGAATCTAACTGTTCTTTATTTTCTTTAGAGTTTTCTTGTAAATTTTTCTTTAATTCATTTTCTAAATTGATTTTCAGAGTTTTCATTTTATCAACTTTTTCATTAAGTGATTTTACTTCAATTTTTAATTGATTTATTTTTTTAATTTGTTGAGCAATTTTAGAACTCAATTCATTCACACTTTTTTGGAATGTAGTTTGTAACTGTTTTAAATTGTTTTAATTCTTTCAGGTAGTTTTTCTATTTCATCTTCTAATTGTTCTTTTAACATTTTTATCTGATGTTTATTTTTAATTACAGCAGATTTTAAATTTATAGAAAGTAATATTAAAATTTTTGATTGTTCAGAAATCTTTTTAAAAAGTTTTGCTATATCTGCTTCTAGCTCTCTATCCTTTTTATCAAGTTTTAATAATTTTTCGTTTAATGATTTGTCATTAAGTTTAAGCAATTTTAATTCGTTCATCAGCGGAACCATAACATCGTTTATATATTTTTCTTTTAAGTCATTGATTTGTGTATCAACATATTGTTTATTTGTTAACTCTGTATTTTGTTGTGGAAGAATAGAAAGATGTAATGGACCAGATAAAACGTCTCCAGTTTTCATTATATAATTTTCTAGTTCTATTTCTGATTCACGATTATTCGGGATATATGCACCTCCACCAACATTTCGTAACATCATTTTTAAACAATAAAAATAAAATTTTTTCTGATTATAAAAATACATAAATTATAAAAATAAAATTTTTCCTAATAAAAATAAAAAAATGGAAATGACTCAAATTTGTCAAGTTTGCAATATGCGTTTTTTAAATCAAACACTATTATATTCTCATATGAAAAACACACCATGTGGTATGCATATGAATCAATTTCAACCTAATAATAGTATGCAACCTAATAATAGTATTCAGTATAATAATATTCAACCTAATAATAGTATTCAGTATAATAATATTCAATCAGAGCAACCATTACAAAGATTAAAGCATTTATTTATTTCAGATAAAGAACAAAATCTTTATACTGCTAGAATAAATACACCTAGGCAAAATACACCTAGGCAAAGTAATAATAATTATTTAGCACAAAATAATCCTTTTGTTCAAAATAATAATGTAGCTCAAAATAATTATGTTGATAAAAATAATAATGTAGCTCAAAATAATAATGTAGCTCAAAATAATTATATTGATAAAAATCAATTTGTTGAAAGTAATAACAAAAAAATATGTTCCGGATGTAATAAAAATATAACATCAAAAAATTTTGCACGTCATTTAAAATTATGCGAACAACCAGAAGAGGTTAAAAAAATAAAAAAGATAAATTAAAAGATCAGTTATGTCGTAATTGTAATAAATATTTTACAATTCAAGGAATTACTAATCATTATAATTCTTGTATAAGTTCTACAAGACAATGTACAAGTTGTCAAATTACTAAACCTAAGACAGAGTTTTATGATAGTAAATATCAGTGTAAGGATTGTTTAAAAGAAAAAGTTAAATGTAGAGGTTGTCAAAAAATTATATTAAAGAAAAATTTTCAGCGACATGTAACACTATGTCCAAAACTTAATCAACATAATAATCAACATAATAATAATTTATATTAGTATTTCAACTAAAATAGTTGTATTTCAACTAAAATAGTTGTATTTCAACTAAAATAGTTGTATTTCAACTAAAATAGTTGTATTTCAACTAAAATAGTTGTATTTCAACTAAAATAATCTTATATATATTAAAATATTATTTTTTTATTAAGAATAAAATATTATTTTATTAAAATATTCTTAAGCATTCCGGAAGAGAGGAGAGGTTCGGAACATACTTCTTTTGAGTATAGGAACAAAAAGTCCGACACATTCCGGAGGTTCTACAGAGGTTAAAAACACTCATAAGAGTGTAAGAATGCGAGTCCGGAATTAAAAAATAATAATTCCTAAAGTTTTATTTTAAAAATATTAAATGAATAAAAACGAAAATTTGGAAGATTTATATTCACCGGTTATAATTAAAAGTAATAAAAGTAATAAAAGTAATCTAAGTCGTCATAAATCTCTTAATGCAATAAACGAAATAATAAATAATTATATGAATAACACTGAGTTTCAAGATACACTAACCCCTCAAGATCCGAATCTCAAAGATATTAATAATATTGTAGAAAATCCTATATATAATACTAAATATAATAATAATATAGATAAAAATATATATAATAATATAGATAAAAATATATATAATAATATAGATAAAAAATATTTAGAGACACTACCCCCTAATTCATCTCTTAATAAAAAAATACCACAATCAGATCTTACACGTCTTTGGAATTTTTTAAAATTTCATTGTATAAAAATATTGTTAGCATGTATTTTAATATTTTTTATTTATCATCTTGTTATATGTATTGGAAATCAATGGGGTTACTTTCTAACAGAGGAACAAAAGAGAATAAATTTTTATGAACAAGAAATAAAAACTTTTAAAGGATGGAAGACTGAGGAGGATAAGATTAAGGATAAAACTAATAATAAAAATATTAAACAAGGTAAAATGTATCAAGAAAATTTACATTTCATTGTTTACGGTAAAACTGGAAGTGGTAAGACTACGTTTATTAAAAAATATATAAACCAATATTATAAGGACGAAACAAAAGTACATATTTTTTGTATGCATACTTCTGAATGGCCAACTTTTACAAACGTCTATAATGATAAACAATTAGATGAGTTACAAGATATGGAAAGTTTTGCTGGTACACCTGAAAATAAATCTTTATTAATTTTAGATGATGTTGCAAGTTTATCAAAACAAAAAAATATGTCAGAAATATTTACAAAAGGAAGACATCAAAATATTCAAATAGTTGTATTAGCTCATAAAGCTTGTGATGTAGATAATAATATTAGAGAAAACATTCAAACATTTTTTACAACTACACAAAATAATGCAGCATTCTTTAATGATATTAATAAAAATTATAAAATGAATATGCCTTTATCATATTATACACAACATAAATATGGAATAATACGTGTTGACACCATAAGTGAACATATGCAAGTATATGATAAAGATTTAAATATATTAGTAGATACCGAACATGAAATCTATAATAACTCTCAAGATTTTGATATTAGAATATATGCAAATACAAAACATTTATCAAATCAAGTTATAGAACAAATAATTATCTTTTTAGAGTCTGAAGCAAAAGTACCACTAAAAATTATTCCTGATACATTTTATTTTTATTTTGATCATTATTTAAATGCAAAATTTGGTATACCAATACCAAAAAGATTACAAGATAATGAAACATTAAACTATTTAAAAATTGCAATAAATGATGTTAGAAACGGTTTAAGAAAAGCAACACCAATAATAACTGATGTTAAATCTACATTTTCTGATGCTAAATCTACATTTGATGAAGCAAAAAAAACATATAATGATATAAAACCATTAATAAATGGTGTAAGTGAAATACTTAATAATTAAACAAATTTATCATAATCGAACCGAAGGTCCTAGGGCTTCACCCGATTTTACAGATATATTAGAATTTTTCCATTATATATATTTTAGAATTTTTTTTCTCTAAAAATTAAAACATAATTTTGTTTTTTAATTAAATATAATTTTTTTTAAAATTTTCTCTAAAAAAATAAAAAATGGAAAAATTTTATTGCAACTTATGTAAAAAAAAGTTGCAAACAAAAAGAAGTTATCAATCTCATCTACAAAGTAAAATGCATTTACAAAATGTAGAACGAGTTGATGAAGGAAATATATTAAAATTAAATAGTTATAAAAACTATCTAGAAACATTACCTACTGATATAAAAGTTAAAAAAATGTTTGATGATTATTCACATTCGGAATATAAAAAATTTTTTAATAGTGAAGATGAAGCCGTAACAGATATAAAATATTTATTTAGCGATACTGATGAATTTAACGAAATAGATGAATTTGATGAAGCCTTACAAACAGAAGGTTCTAGGGCTTCGCCCGTAACAGATATAAAATATTTATTTAATCAGTCTTTTGAATATAATGAAACCGATAAAACTTTTTCTGATATTCTAACCAACTTTTATAATATATTTAAGAAATCTTTCAAATGTTATATGAATGTAGAAGTACTTTATACAAAAAATGGACCTGATGGAATTCCTGAAGAAATAATACAAGGACATTTTACAAATTCACAAGAAATTCATAATGTAAATGATATACAACCCATATTTGAATCGATGATACTTAAATTAGAAAATTGTATAATTGAAGCCCAGTTACGTGAATCTGGTTGGAGATTTGTTAAAATACTATCTAAGAAAATAGTAATTGATAAATATAAAAATAATACTGGTGGTAGTTATGTTCCTTTACCTTTCAGTTCACCACAATTAATCAACATAAAAAATGAAGATGATTATTGTTTTCTGTGGAGTATTATAGCACATTTACATCCTGCAAAATATCATAAAGAAAGACTAAGTCATTACAATAAAGAAGAATACATAAATGAATTTGATCTTTCTGATGGCTTAGATGAATTTCCATATGATTATAATAAGTTAAAAAAGTTTCATAAAAAGAATAAAAATTTAATAGAAGTAAATGTTTTTGAATTAAATGTGAATTATGTTTCTATTGGTAAAATTACTCCACTTTACTCAGATTCAAAAAAATTTTATTTGAATAATAAAAATTTATGCCAATCAGAAATAGTATATAATGATAGAGGAAATTACATGCATCATAATATTTTTTACAAAGGAAATATAATATGTACTGAAAAATTTGAACTTGTTAAAACACTATCACCAATAATGATAAATCACAATAATTATAAAGGACGTACTGATGATTATAATTACAAATATTCATCTTTATCTTCAGAATACCAACAAAAATTAGAAAATTTAACACTAGAACCGCCAAGAATTTTACATACCTTTAACCGCCAAATGCAGTCAAAATGACTGCAACATAAAAGATAATGAATAGAACCCTGTAATTACCTGACATCCTAAAATTTCTACCGGTTATTATTGGCTCATCATTTATCATGGTAATTGGACATATTATTGCTATACTTACTTTCATAAACAAAGTGGTTTATATGAGTAAACATATATACTGTGTTATGCACTATATTTTCATTTATGCATTAAAACTAATTATTTAGAATTTGCTGCGAAAAAAATATCACTGTTTATTGGATAGTTGACTTTTTGCAAGTAAGTTATTTAATTTTGTCTAATAGCATTTATTTTACTTTTGGAATGATAAATTCATTTATTATTATTTATATTTCCTAAAGAATTGAAAATTATAATAAAAGGCAGCAAAAAAACAAAGTTCTAATTTGTACTGTAATTGGTTTTTACAGTAACTGCAAAACTGTCATGGTTTCCAAAAATCATTTGGCACAGTTTATACATGTAACAATGATGATTTTGTTTGCAGAACATGGACCACAGCACCATTTTTTGCATGTACTGCAAACATTCCCACCTTTGTTCTTATGTTTGCTTATTTGGCACTCCTTTCGCTTTAGTGCTGTTCTAGCTGGAGATTCTGAAACGGATGCAGGCAAATTGACCTCAAAAGGTTTGAAAATTTGACACATTCTCTCTCCCAAGAAAAGAAGATAATCTCGCCTTGAGATTGATTTTTGGCAAGCAATTTTATATATAATCCATGAATTTAGGGCAACGATGTCCAACAAATTGTAAAATACGTGCATTGGCCATCTGCGTGAGCCCGCCTTCGTGGAATACATACGTGTCATGCTATCGAACATGTCAACGCCATGTTTCGTTTTGTTGTAAAAATTGACCGTTTCGGGAAGATTTTTCGGTCCGCCGCCAAAAGTACAAGATTCATGCATCGACGATAGAACGCAGACTGATTTTTCTGATTTTGATTTATACACCGTCAAAGAACATTTCTTGTTAGAGTTCAAGAAGAATCTTGATTCGTAACGCATCATATCCTTTTCCATTTGAGGTAACTTTTCCGGTAATTCGCGGCGATTCTTCCTGATGGTACCAACCATGGTAATCTTTTGTTCTTCCAATGCAGAGGCAAGACTCAAGGACGTAAAGTAATTGTCACATGTGATGTTATATCCCAATTTCTTGTACGGTTTCACCAATTCACAAACGACGTATTCAGACAAAGTAACATTGCTTGGACGACTTTCCTCCTTTCCCAAATACGGTAAGCTGTTCAGGACATATTTTGTTTCGGTATCACACAGAACCCAGAACTTTATGCCGAATTTATCCGGTTTGTTCGGCATATATTGGGTAAATGGGCATCTGCATTTCGATGGCAAGAGCTGTTCATCAATCGTGAGGAATTCTTTAGGGGTGTACATGTCCTGGCTATTGTCAATCATACGTTTCCAAATATCACGTATCAAGCAGAACTTGTCGGATAAAACTCTACTTCGCCGAGAAGTTTTCTCATCAAATCTGAGAAATCCTATAATCTCACGAAAGCGGTTGCGAGACATAGTATTCTGTACTATTGGAATACCCCATTTATCACTCCATAATGCTTCAAGATCAAACTTTGAGGCTGACGTCGCACCACGAATATACATAATTCCAATTACAGCGAGCAGCTCTTCTTTGGAGAAGGACCATTCCGAATCAGGTTTTTGTCGATTGGCTTCAGTTATTGTACATGCATGAATGTGATTCACAATATAGTTATCGAATAGAAGATGAAAGGCGGAAAATACATCGTCTGAGGAGATAGATCGTTTGCAGCGATAAGAAAGTCCGGGTTTAGCTGTGAAGATATTCTTCGAAGAGATCGGTCCTCGTCGCTCACGATTTGTTTCTTGCCACAAAGTACTTTTATCTTTACCCAGATATGGTGGTAATTCGGTTTCTTGTCGGTCTCCGTTATTGTGCCCAGTCGGTCTGATTATTGATTCGTCGTCAATCTCAACATCTTCATTGTCACTAATGGATGAATTTTCACTCTCGATTATAAATTCGTCCATGGTCACCTCTTCGTCATCCGATACTTCTCCATTCAATTGCGTTATCATCTGTAAAGCAGTTTGCGCAGATATTCGTCGACGTCGTGCTGCCATCGTAAGACTTCTACTGTCCTTTTCTGATAGTCAACTTTCTTCTAAAGTGAGCGTATGATGAGAAACTAAACACTTGATCGATATGGTATATCCATGACTTGATCCTGTTCATGTTGATGAATGATGACTCACTGTTTTGTTAGCGTTAAAAATGAGATATCTAAGCTTGAAAGTTGAAGACTAATACTTTACTGATTTGCAGTCAAAATGACTGCAATTGGCGCTTAAAGATATATTGTCGTGTATTTTCAACCATAGATATATTTACTCATGAATTCTAACTTAATTTCATTCCTTGGATATGTGCAATAAATGTCATAGCTTCTGATTATCACAACTAATTCAGTTAAGGCTCTGGCTGTATTCAAAAATTGATTGCAGTCAATTTGACTGCAATGGCGGTTCTAGTGTTAAATAAAAGTTTACAAAAATGTAAAATAGATTATCAACAACAAACAAAAATGTTACTACAAGAATATCACCATAAATATCAAAATAAGATAGAAACAATTCAAAAATTAAATGAAGAAAATAATAAAGAATTAAATAATGAAGAAAATAAAGAATTAAATGAATGTTTAAAAAAATGTCTACAACAATATAAAGAACAATATGATAAAGAATATATTTATCAGCTACAAATATTAAATCAAAATTATCATCAAAATACATTTAATATTACAAAAGAAATTAATGAAACGCATGAAATATATCAAGATAAATTTGAAAAACTAGAACAGTCAAAACAACCAGCACAAGCGAATATATTATATTATCAGGGACATTTTATATTGTGTAAGGATGTTTCTATATTTACAAAAACTTCAGATAATAAAAATTTTCCTTGTCTTCAATGTATGACAAGTTTTAGAACTTTAGAAGAAATGAATAGACATTTGGAAAATTGTCAACAAAACGAAGCAGTTCAAAATACTTTTCCTAAAGATGATTATTTAGAATATAATAAATGGTATTTTAAAAATAAAGTACCCTTTACTATTTATTGTGATTTTGAAGCATATAATGTTAATATGACACAAAATCAAACGGAAAGTTCCAGGGCTTCACCCGATTCTGAAAATTATAATTCTGAAAATTATAATTCTGAAAAAAGTGCACCTGGAAAAAGTTCAACTGAACAAAGTAAAGAAAAATATTTATTTGAACAAAAACCATTATGTTGGGGAATGTACATTCATTCGAATTATCCTGAATTATTTAAATCAGAATATTTACAATACTATGGTGAAGACGGTTCAGAAATGTTTACAAAGAAAGTAGAAGAATTACAAGGACTTTTTTCACAATTGCTTGAAACAAATAAACCAATGATACCATTAACGGATGAAGAAAGAAAAGAATTTTATGATGAAATAAATTGTTATTACTGTGGAAAATGTTTTATAAATAAATATAAAACTGGCAGAGGTAGATATATTGATAAAGTAAAAGATCATGATCATCTAAATGGATTATATAGAGGTGCAGCACATAATTCTTGTAATCTTAATGCTAACAAATTTAAATATAACTTTGTTCCTCTATATTTCTACAATGGTTCTAAATATGATTTCCATCTAGTAATGAAAGATTTATTTTCATCAGAAAAATTACATCAACAAAAAATAAATGTACTATGTAAACAAGAAGAAGAATATTTTTCAATGCAATTAGGTTATATTAGAATTTTAGA
This sequence comes from Prostheceraeus crozeri, assembly GCA_907163375.1. Classification (NCBI taxonomy): domain Eukaryota; kingdom Metazoa; phylum Platyhelminthes; order Polycladida; family Euryleptidae; genus Prostheceraeus; species Prostheceraeus crozeri. The sequence continues at coordinate 100,330 of CAJQUW010002953.1, read as the reverse complement.
TGCATTTAGATTTTTTACTCCTTATTCATTAGATGTTATGGGAAAAACTTTGAAACCTGAACAATGTAAAATATTAAATAAATATAATTTAAAACCTTTAAAAGGAATATTTCCGTATGAGTATATAGCCTGCGGCTCACAGTCGGAGACTGATATAACTGGAGATAAAACCTGTAGTTCACAGTCGAAGACTGATTTTAATTCTGTGAATAAAATTATGGAAGAAGAACAACTTCCTCCAATAAATAAATTTAAATCAACATTAAAACAATCACAATTATCTGAAGAAGATTATGCAGAAGCTGAAAAAAATTGGAGAGAGTTAAATTGTAAAACAATGTATGATTATACAATGAAATATCTACAGATAGATGTATTAATACTAGCTGATCTTTTTGAAAACTTTCGTGATATGTGTTTAGAATATTACGGAATAGATCCATGTTATTGTTATTCTACACCAGGTTTAACATGGTTAGCAGGATTAAAACATACAAATGTTAAACTTAAACATTATAAAGAAAATACATATGATAAATTATTATTTTTTGAATCTGGAATTAGAGGTGGAGTTTCATCAGTTTTAGGTAATAGATATGTTAAATGTTATAATAAGAAAGTAAATCCACAAGAATATGGAATAATGAAACCTTTATCTCCAGAAGAAAAAGAAAAAATATTAGAAATTTTTCGAACGAAACGAGAAGGAGTAGAACGTGAAAAAGCAATTGATGAATTCATGCGAGAAAACTATTTGTTATATTATGATTTTAATAGCTTATATTCTTCTTGCATGATACAAGAATTACCAACAGGTGAGATGACATGGTGTAATAATCTTGATTATCAAAAAACATATGATGGAAATCGTAACTCTGGTTATATATATGAAGTTGATTTAGTATACCCTGATTATATAAAAGATGCAACAAAATATTATCCTTTCTGTCCAGAAAACAAAATTCCCAATATAGAAAATTTTTCAGATTATCAAAAATCTTTAATTCCTAAGAAATATAGGCCAACAAAAAAACTTATGTTAACACAAAGCAATAAAGGAAAGTATGTTGTTGAAGGAAGAATGCTAGATTGGTATTTAGATCATGGAATGATTCTCACAAAAATTCACCGGAAACTAGTGTATAAAAAATCTAAATGGTTAAAAGATTATATTGAGTTCAATATTGAAAAACGCAAAATATCTAAAAGAAATAAAGATGATTTTGGAAACGTGTTCTTCAAATTAACCCTCCAGGCGGTGGGCCCTTCAGCCACCTTCCAGGCGGTGGGGGGGGGGCATATTTATGCCCCCCCCAGGATATCCTAAACTAAGTGTGCGAATTTTATGAAATGCTGGCCCTTACACATTTCGGACATGCTGAATTCAGTGGTGCCATTTGCATTACTTAATTTGACTGTCTTCATGCTATAAATAGCATTTCAAAATTTGAAAATGCGTTTTTTTTCAGAAAAATGTATTTTTTATGTTTTTAGCGAAATTTTATCATCAGATTATCGCAAAAATTGACTCAAACATGTTTCAAGTTCTCTGAATACAATGGTGATGTTCGCATTGCTTTAAAATTTGAATATATGCATAAATAGCATTTTAAATTTTGAAAATTTATTTGTTTAGTTATTATCAAATAAAATTATATATATAGTTTTTTTTTGAGATAATCAACAGAGAGGACTCTAAAAATATTGAAACATTTATCACTCTTATCAAAAGAGCTTTTTGTTGATGTCATAGAAGCATATTTGATTCAAACAAATGTTTTTCATTGTTGAATACAACTCAAGTTGATCAAATTTGGTTACAGCTGATTATGAAGAAAACTGTTACCGATTCCAATGCAGTCAAATTAGTCACGCAATAGCGCCTTCGGCGTGTTTGTAAGTGATGAAAGGATGCAGTGGGAAGGCGATTGAACGTGATACGCAGACTTATTGCCTCTACTGCCAAGGTGTTTAGAACCAAGGTGTTTAGAAAATCTTTTATAGTGTTTAGAACTCATTTTTTCTACAAATTTTTAAAACAGTATTCCATATATTTATGTTCAAATAGTACATGTACATGCCTACATGTAGAAAATACATAACATATACATGTGAATATATTTTCAATACATAACAGTAATGAAAAAGATGTAAAAACTAATATTACTCTATAAAGTACTTACAATATCATTGTAAGTAGTATATGCAGCTTATTTTCAAATTTGAATTGGTAAACCGTGATAAGCATAAAGTTATTTATAGTCAAATAAGTTATTCTATACGTAATGAGTGATTCCAAGCAATAGCAATTCATTCATAGACAAAATTTCTGAAGAATTTCACTGATTTGATAAAATTTCGAAAGTACTTTTCAATAAAGGTCATGTAAAGGTCGTTTCTGTGATCCAATTTTAATAATTTTACAGGAAATTGTCAAAAATACGCAAAAAATAAGCTACTGAAAATTTCAGAATCATACGTTTCATATTTCATGAATTAGATCAAAAAATACAAAGGGGGGCATAAATATGCCCCCCCCACCGCCTGGAGGGTTAATGAATAATGCATTTTATGGTAAGACTTTAGAAAATGTGCGTAATAGACAAAATATTGAAATAGTTTATGATAAAGATAGGTTTCAAAATTTAACAAGGAAACCTACATATAAAAGAACTACTAGATTTAGTGATGAACTATGTGCTGTACATCTAAGAAGAAGCATTGTAAAACATGATAAGTTTAATTTTATAGGTTTCACTATATTAGAATTAGCTAAACTATTTATGTATAGATTTATATATGATTATTTAGCGCCTGCTTATGGCAAAAACTATAAATTACACTTTACAGATACCGATTCCGTTTTCTTAGAATTAACAATACCGTATAATTCTACACTTGATGAAGAAATAGATAAAATAAAAGATATCATTCATCCTTCTGATTTATGTAAAGTAAAATATGAACTAGAAGGAAATGAAGATTTCATAACAGAAGCTATATTTTTAAAATCTAAATGTTACTGTTATAATACAACTAATAATATTAAAACACATAAAACATTAAAAGGAATTTCAAAGGCATCAGTGGCTAATCAAATAACATTTCAAGATTATAAAAATGCATTATTTAATACTGAAATAAAAACAGCATGTAATTATAGACTTAATTCAAAAAAACATAAAATGTATTTAAAAGAAGAACATAAATTAGCATTAGATCCATTTGATGATAAAAGAAAAATTTTACCTGATGGAATAACTACTTTACCTTTTTAATTTTCTAATTTCTATTTTCTAAATATAACAATATAACAATATAAAAATATAAAATATTATAAAATAAAATAAAATAATAATATAGAATTATCATATAAAAATGGATAAAGTTAGAGCTGATAATTTTAAAAGAATAAAACAATTAGACGAATTAATAAAACAAAGAAATATTATGAAAGAAAATCATCTTCAACATAGAATGACAAAAGCTGGTATTCAATCTGATATGTTTGATAAATTAAAATTAACTGAAGAAGTAAAAACTGATTATGAAAAAACTGTCGAACCATTTAAAACTCTTGAAAAGGAACTTAATGAAAAACGTGTTGATATAGCGGATCCTGTACTTAAAACACTATTAGATGACTATGGTTTATTAGAGGCAAACGTAGATAAAAAATTACCAAAATCTATGTTATTCGAACATTCTACTTTCTTTTTAGATAAAAAATTATTTGCAAGATTTTATCTTGGTGGTAAAGAAATATTTCCACAACCTTTACGAGGATTAATTTTTACTCCAGATAAAAAACCTATTAGTTTAGATAGAAATTTTGTTGATCTTTAAAGAGGAGCAGATTTAAAAAATTATGCTGTAGAAGATCTAATAAAATATAAAACTATATTAGATAGAGTAGGTGTAGTAAAATCTCTAAGACGTTATAAACAATTAGAAAATTTATTATCAACGGGAGTTAAAGTAGGGAAAGGTTTATCTGAAAAACAGAAAACAGAAACAACTGTATTTTTACCAGATGATCCACAAGAATTACTAAATAGATTAAATATTTTAATATCGGCAATAAAAGAAGGACATAATTCTAGTTTTAATGAAATTCATGCTATATTGAAAAGACTGTTAGAAAAGAAGATTCTAAATGAAGAGGATTATAAAAGTGTATCTGAAATATGTTGTTTCTAATTTTTTATAAAAAATATTTATTTAATTTTTTAGTTTAAAAATGTGTTCAGCAGATTTAGACAAAATTAATAATCATTTAGAAAATTTAACAGAGATTTTGGGTTCATCAAAATTTTGTACGACGTTAAAAATTATAACAACTACTTCATCACACACTTGTAATTTAGAACCCATTCTACATTTAGAACAAAATAAAAATTATCAAATTGCATTGACTAGTTTCTCTACATTTAACACTATTCAAAACGTTATCAAAGATGTGAATGATCAATTTAGATATTCTACTGATAAAGGAAAAACATGGAAAATACTAACTTTTCTTCCTGGTTCTTACGAAGTTGAAACAATATCAAATGAAATTAAGAGACATTTAGGCATACCATTTAAAGATAAGAAACAATTACATTTTGCAGTTGAACCGGCAGTTAATAAATTTTCTCTTACTTTAGACGAAAATCATCAAGTTGATTTTAATCATGATAGATCATTGTCAAAGCTATTAGGATTTAATAAACAAACTTACAGTCAAGGTTATCATTTAGGTGAGAAGATTCCAAAAATAACTGAAATAAATTCAATTGTTGTACATTGTGACATTATTGAAGGAGGATATATAAATGGTAAATTATCAAATTTAATATTCAGTTTTCCAGCTTTTACTGTACCCATTGGTTATAGATTAAATGTAATTCCACAAACATTAATATATTTTCCTATTACAAGAAAAACTATTAACAACATTGGCATTAGAATCACTGATGAAAAAGGACAAGAAATAAATTTTGGAGGTGAAGAGATTATGATAGATCTTTTGGTTCGGGAGGTATAAACTCCTACGCGAAGCTAGAGAAGTTTAATTTTTTTTATCATTTTCATTATTAATCTTATTAATCTTATTAATCTTATTATTAGAAACAAAAAAAATAAACTTAAATTAAAATTTTATTTTTATTTTTTTGTTTCTAAAAACACTAATTCAATAATGGATGAATTTATTACTTTAAAAATGAATGAAATGTCTTTAAATAAAAAAAAACTTAAATTTAATCATCATCCAAATTTATCTAATAAAGTTTTAGCAGTTATTTGCGGAAGATCAGGATGTGGAAAAACATATCTATTATTTAAAATTTTAACGACTCCAAATTTTTTGGATTATAACAATCTTATAATTTATACAACAACGGCAGAACAACCCGTCTATCAATTTTTAAAATATGGATTTGAAAATAATCTTACAAAAACAGCAATTGCTTCTCTATTCGAAGAATACGAAAAATCTGAATATGAAGAAGAAATAAATTTGTGGTGTGAAGAAGCAGCAAAAAATAAACAATTAGTTGAATCCAATAAAAATAAGCATATAAAAATACAATTAATAGATGATAGTGGTAATATGCAAGATCCTAGTAAACTAGATAAAACAATGAAACATTGTGTAATTTTTGATGATTGTGTTAATGACAGAAATCAGTCAGTTCAAAGAAATTATTTCACAAGAGGTAGACATAATAACTGTAGTGTATTTTATTTGACACAAAGTATGTATTCATTAGATGGAAGTGTTATTAGAAAGAATGCAAATATATTTATACTATTTGAAATAAATGCAAGAAACTTAAGTGATTTGTTAAGAGATTTATGTATAAGAGATAAAGATGAATTTAAACAATCGTGTAATAATGCTTGGTCAAAAGATTATGGATCTATCACAATTAATATTGATAAAAAAATTCATGAAAGAGTTATCGAACAATTGTTTACCGAGTAATAAAAATATACAAATATAATGTTTTAATATTTTATTTTTTATTATCAGCTTTAATTTTATCTATTTTTTTAAAATATAATATTTGAATTTTGTGGTAACATTGGTATACAGCAAAAACATTTTACTGAACAAATTATTTTTTTATTGCTTTGTTGTTTGTAATCTTTTCGTTTAAAGTTTTCACGTTTAAAGTTTTCACGTTTAAAATTTTCTCGTTTAAAATTTTCTCGTATTAAGTTTTGTTTAATAAAGTTTTGTCTAATAAAGTTTTTAGCTCTTCTAAAAAAATTTTATCATTTTCTTCATTAAAAATTTTATCATCAATAAAAGTTTTACCATCACTAGAAATTTTACCACCCTTTTTATTTTTATCATTAACTTTTTCTGTCTGTGATTGAAATGATATTTGATTTACTTCATTAGCTATTTGATCAAATTTTTCAATCTCATCTAACGTAATAACATTATCATCACATACTCTTTGAAAGTAGTAATGCAGTTTATCATAGACTTCTTTAATATGTAAATGCTTAGTTTTTAATGATTTTCGTTTCTTTGATATTAAAGATTTATCTAACATTGTAACAAGTGAAGTTGTAAAAACGCCCGTACCTGTTAAAGCTGTAGCAACTACTGGAATTACTAAAACACCTGAAGATATAACAATTGTTAAAGCACCTAAACTTATTGTTAAGAATATGCCAATTCCTTGTGTTACATTCTTAACTTTACTCCATCTCTTTCTTAATTTATTATAATGTTCTAATCTAAGTAATAATTGCGATTCCTTATCTTTCATATAACGTACTCTATCTTTGTGTTTTGCAATATCCATTTCATATGATAACGAAGGATATATTCTTGCGGTTCCTTCCACTTTTGTTTCTTCCATTTTTAAAGAAATATTTTTAACGGGCGAAGCCCTGAACCTTCGGTTCGCAAGTCACATGATATATTTTAAAAACCTGAAAAATGGATAAAATTCATGAATTTGAAATTCTCAACTTTTATGATTTTCGGTGTCCTGCAACGGTCATGATTTAAGCAATGAAAATCGAACCGAAGGTTCTAGGGCTTCGCCCGATTGTAATTCTCAAATTTTGAGATTCTTAACTTTTATGATTTTTTCGGTGTCCTAGAACGGTCATGATTTTCAAGGTAAAAATTGTAATTCACAAATTTGAGATTCTTAACTTTTCTGATTTTTCGGTGTCCTGGAACGGTCATGATTTTAAGGGTGAAAATTGTAATTCTCAAATTTTGAGATTTTGAAAAATTTGAAAATTGGGTACTTTTAAAAACGACATAAATTCATGAATTTAGACCCTTTTTCAGGTTTTTAAGACCTAAATTCATGAATTTATGTCGTTTTTAAAAGTACCATTTTTGAAAAAAATGGTACTTTTTGAATGAACCAAATTCATGAATTTAGGTCTTAAAAACCTGAAAAAGGGTCTAAATTCATGAATTTATGTCGTTTTTAAAAGTACTAATTTTTTTGATTTTATGGTGTCCTGGAACGGTCTTTTTCCCATTACTCTGCAGAGATCTAAATCGCACTGCAGAACTTGATGACCACAAGGCTAATCAGATCCATGATGTGGCCCACTGCTAGAAAGGTTTTACCAACTTTGAACTAGATGATTCGCACCCAACATAAAAAGCTTGCAAGTTACAAGTCATGACATGAACGTGCATTTATGAAAATTAGATTTCATGATTAGCTGACATTTTCACTGCTTGAATTGCATTTGCAATGTGTGCAATTGTGCATGGATGCTATAACGGCATGTACATACATTAATTAGGCTTGCAATTCCCAATTCATTCACAAAGACAGTGTCAATGCAGTGCATCACGTTGGACTCCAGACAACAAATGGCTCAATAATGTACATGTATATGGCGAGGAGGTCGCCCCAACTACACGATTGCATGAATGCGTTGTACAGTGCAACTGATATACATGTATACTCCATATTTGACAAACAATCAAAAAGTTGAAGTTTTTGGCAAATTTCAAGTTTCAACAAATAGCTAAATAATTGTCACGCAATTATGTAGTTATCACACATTTCTTGGCATCCACTTTCTGCATATTTGTGAATTAGTTTTCTCCTCATTGCGTTTTTTTCAATTGCACGTTAAAACAAACCCTGCGACATTGTTCACTGTACCTTTCAAAGATGTGAGTATCACTTAAACGCTGTGATGGCAAGACAAGATACTGAGCTATTAGGCCATCTCTTCCTGTTAAAATATGAACACACTATGCTCCCCTTTCAATAATTTCCATGAATGAAACCGATTCAGAAAAGAGCAGCAATATATAAGCAATCATTTTCAAACGTTACATTGATGATCTGATCATGGATCCATTTTATCCCAGCAATAAACCGCTTGATATGATCAGAAATGCTTTCAATTCCTTAAATGCTTTAGATGCTTCAGATATTCCAACCACAACACCATTATTGTACTATTCTGTCTTAATCACAAAATAGGGCTTTATGAGAAGTACCAAATGGATTGATATTGAAGCAATGTGGGCCTTCCGGTGCTACGTAGCGCATTGATAGCGGAAACCGCATCGATCCTTAACTCATTCTACGATCATAATGATTACAAAGTGACAGTTCACCTTGGAAAATATGTAGAACAGAAAATGTCCTTTGACTTGTACAAGTCTTGGTACAATTATCTGCACTTTTGTCATATCTGTTCTGAAACATTGGCTTCAAAATCCAATATTTTAACTAGAGCTTGTTTCTAGGTTTCTTTTCTAAAGTTTGTGGAAAAAAATGAGGCGAACAAATCCAAGTTTTTGCTCAAACTTCCTTACGTATATGACCACATTAAAATATACATCAAGTTTGATTGACTTAAACTCTGACTGAACTCAATATCAATGGTTGCATTTTCTATCTCATCTACAGTTTTATTCCCTTTTTCTCTAATGAGAATTCGATCAATTTGCACAATAAATTTCATTTCACATTGTGCTTAATGGACTCACCTGCAATTAACATCAGTAAATACATCAGCAGTAACCCCGCCATACTGAACAGACAAAATAGAATAACATTAAGTTTCAATCATAAATGTATTTTGCATACAATTTTAGTGGATATCCGGAGTTTCTCCAATCACGTCTGTTTATAGGGAAAGACGCAAACTATCCTTCCAAAAAATATCAAAGTGCTAAAAGATCTCAAAGTGGAGACTGCATGCAACCCACACCGGTCTCTGAGGCATGACGACATGCGTGAGGCCCGTTTCTCCCTCTCTCATATCTAAAATATTTCTCAGACCTAGCACGCGAAATATTGGGCGTTGCCTCACCTGTTCTGTTGCTGTTCTTTTGTGGGCTTTCGACCTTTTAGCAATGAAGAACTGAAAATTGCAATTTTCACAAAGTTTGAATATCTAAAACTCTTTGATGAAATTTACTGATCATCAGTCATTTGTCATTATAAGTCACCGGCAATACTTATTTGAAATGAGGAACCCTTTCTCTTTAATACTGACAGTTGTGATGGCATTGATTTGTGCAAAGATAAAGAAAAAAATAATTGATGGTAGGATAAATAAGTAGAATCGGTAACGTTTGCTCATATTCTCATAAGCTTTAACCCTATTTGCCTACGATCTTTTCTTGCCGGTGAAGAAGGTATTAGGGAGGATTTATGTTCCCCCCTCAGATCATCCAAGCCACTAATTTAGATGGCATAACATAGTAAAGTTTACTTATTTTTGGCATGCTATATCCGATGGTGGAATCTGTTTTTTATTCCAGGTTGATATTGTTACTATAAATAGCATTTTAAAATTCAAACTATCATTTTTTAAAAATTTCGTAACTGTGTCAAAAATAGTCCGCAGAATTTCACGGAAATTACAGTGGAACCTATCTAAAACATTTTACGCGGTTATTGCTACTAAAAATAGCATTTTAAAATTAACTTTTTGAAAAGTTCGTGTTTACAAGTAGTATGTACAGAACATGCTTTATATTTGTCATCATAGCGAGGTAAAAAGTATCTGAGTATCAATTAATGTTATTGCTTGACCATATTTCCAGAGCGGGGAAACTAAAGAAGTTGCAAATCAACTTTAAATTCAAAATTCTTGTCAGTAGAGGTGAAAGTCGAAAATTTCGAAAAAATATAGTCGAGAACTTTTTTCATGTGGTGCCTGTTTCTAAAGTACTGGGTCTACCAAAAAACAGTTACCACTCTGAGAAAGCCAACAAAAAGTTAGGAAAAGTCACTGAATGAGACCCTTAAAAAATTATTCGTTCCGGCGCGAGAGAACCGAGGTAACCGAGTAAATTAATAAAAAACCGAGGGGGAGCAATGCCCCTTCGGCAAATAGGGTTAAAAACCTTATCTCTCTGATGATTAAATATATGATTATGTTTGATCATCAATAAATATGACAATAGTATTAAATAGTCAGCCATCAGTAATCCTTCGTCGAGTTATGCATGGAGCTTAATAAGTTTTGCTATTCAGCATGTCATGCTTCGGATGAGCTGAGTTAAGTAGAACATAGCTTGACTGTCGGTAACTCTTTATAAATGTCATTTTCCAATTTACCGGTGTCTTTGTAGATTTGATCATCTAAAAAATGCATCTGATTATCAATGTATTCTATTGTAAATTTATTGCCTTTTTATGGAAGCTTTCCACAATTATGCAACAGTCTTCTATGCAGCCAAAGATTTTATCCCACACTCACCAGCAATCATCGATATAGCGAGTCCATCTATTGTTCATATCATAGCCAGTTTCTACTGTACCACCCAATAAACTTTGTCGCAACAGCAGTGTTGTATGATTCCGAGCGTGATAAAACCTGTCCGCCACGAAGCAAATTACAAGTTCAAAGGCAAAATAATTGTTTTCCGAAGCAAAGCGAACCACTGCAACAGTAAACTCTTTGGATGACTTTTGACTAATCAAGAAACTGATGGTCTCCATACCCTAGTAGGCCAGCCATGGACACAGAATCCATGATCGATGATTCCAATAAATCCATGGGAAATTCAAAATTGAAAATCATTGTTGTTAAGCATGTTTAATGATTGGAAAGCTTATAAGCATTGTCAAAATACATCGATTATCATTATTGAACCAAAAATACGCAATTACAATATCTTAAAAACTTGCATTGATGATTCATGCATAAACCTCGGTTGAACATTGATGATAAATTCGCATTGATAAAATAAAGATTATTCAAAATTGAAAATCATTGTTGGTAAGCATGTTTAATGATTGGAAAGCTTATATGCATTGTCAAAATACATCGATTATCATTATTGAACCAAAAATACGCAATTATAATATCTTAAAAACTTGCATTGATGATTCATGCATAAATCCCGGTTGAACATTCATGATAAATTCGCATTGATAAAATAAAGATTATTCTTTTCAATTCTTACAGTATTCCCGGGTTGAAAAAACCGAGATAATTTATCTAATATATGACTAATGGTGAAAAATTTTACAAATATTAGATAATTGTTTTATAAAACAATCAAATACTGCATATTTGATATTTTTTAATAATTTTTGATACATCTTTGACTATTATTTGACAAATATTATCATAATCACCTAAATGTTCATATCTGAAACATTTTACAAATATTTAAGAATTAATTTGTCGATGTAACAAAAATATTCCTGCATACTTATGTAATTGTTAGCATTAAACAGTGCAGTAAGCGGACTTCTGAAATCATCTGTTTAGCTACATGATAACAATGTTTACATCAAATGATTGAAAAGTCACAACTTTTTATCACTAGCCAGCAGCTGGTGTCAAAACGGAACCGAATCTCCAAGACAAACACGTGAACAATGGAATTGAACTTGAACAGTGTAACTTGCACTAGCGAAGTCGATGAACATGCAGTTTGATTTCACAGACAAGCACAATAGCAGCACCCATATTTCCCATACTTCATTAATAATTGCAGGTCTACATTAATATGAGCGTTTGTTTCTTCCTTGCATGCCTTCAGTCGAGGACTTCTGTATAATACGATCGAGTGACGTCAATCGAACAACATCAATCTTGCCTTACACGTAGGATCATTGCTTTATAGAGTGACTCACGCATAGTGTGCGCGTGTCCTCGCCCGCCGTCTTTAGCGCGCATCGACTTACTTTGCGTTTCTTTTAACAATGCGTGACCTTATACTGTCTGGCCATACTGCTGCGCTCGTTTCGATATGCGCTCCTCACTCGAACAGAAGGGCTGTGAATTGTAAAGCTTTCACTGGATGTGCCAACGACTTTTCATGCTGATTCTTTACATTGGCAAACTATGATTTCGTGAATCTTCTTCGAACTAAAGGAAGTATGGTAGAAGATGTGTGAATCGAATACCTGTGTGACTCAATTTCTGCCGATTCTCTCAAGTTTACGTGCTGGAGGCCTCGTAAAAGAAGGTAAGACGATCACTCATGCTACAAGCCAAGTTATTATTCCATGAAGTGTGAGTTAAATTGTATTTTAGCTGTAAGCGTACACCTTCATGGTCTCCTTTTTGAAATAATGTGCTTGAGATTGAATAAAAATTTAACATTTTTTCTAGACCTACCGGTGCTAAAGTTTTTGATTTAAAAACAATGAATATTTTTCTGAAATTCAATAGGAAAGTTCAAGCGTCGCATCATTTTCAGTGTGATCATTTTTATACTGTGCTTCAATTGAGGGTTCCATTTCTTTTTCTCACTCTGACCCGGGTTTCATTCGGGAATAGATATTGGAGAATGTAACACGGCTGTTTTAGACTGGGTAGGAATTCAAAAACAGCTTATGTTTTACTCCTTGTTCATCCGGTAGATGTAGTGCGTACTAGGTTTACAGCATCAAGGTTTCAGGTAGTATCAGGCAAGGAAACTAAGTAGGCCAATTGATAGAGGGTAACATTATAAATTGGAAATTAGTAAGATTTCTGCAATTTTTTAAGTGTCATGCTAAAATCATGAATTAATGAAATTGAAAAACATAATATTATAATATACTATAAAATGAACCAACACATGAGGTCTTGAAATGAAACCTTATTTTCTCAACAACTGAACCGAATTTTAATGCGCACATTCTGCGGTCATGACTCAAAATAATTCAGAAAGCAGCGCCACTGTACTCGGTTTATACAGCATGTTTGAGACGAATAGTAGGTGGATACTTGCTTTTTTTAGATGAGGCTGCATGAATCCAAATGGTCCCATCCCCTGATTAAGAAATAGGGCTCAAGCTAGCTACATTAGACGGTTGACCAAATGGACCTCATTTGTGATTTAGCTGGTTATAAAAGTAAGTCGTTTAATTTTCATAACGACTGATATGTCAGAGCTTCCGAATGTTTTGTAATCCTGGATATTTTGTGGCAAATGATATTGATCGGCAGTCGCGGGTATAATACTGAGTCTATTGTGAAGTACTTATGTTGCATTCTTAATATTTTTTTGAATTGTGTTTGCATGCAATACATTATTATAATTATGTCTGCTTCTATTTGTTGAATATCTATTTTATACTTCCTACTTATTGTCAAAGTGAATGTATTTTGAACCAGTCCTCAGTATGTGGATTGTGCCATGTAAGTCATCATGTAATTTGTGTCACAATATATGGGTTCTCTGACAATCATGTACTACCGGTATCTACTTAGTTTGGGGGAGGAGTGTACAGTCACAGCCACTGGTTGACTGGATTATCATCACCAGTGCTTCGCTAGAATTCAATAATAATCAATAACTTGATACAGTAATGTGTAATACAATAACTGGAATTCAGTAATATTTTGCTGAAAACACTTTAAACATATTCATCACTCAAAAATTTTTAATTGATAAGATTTCAATACCGCGTTGAACCAGCCCTTGCTCCCAAGACTATGAATTCACTGTCACATATTCAACCAGTATTTAACAGAATTCTGTGGTGACTATTTGGTACCACACATTTTAATTGTCTATTTAATTGCTTTTACTTTGACTACAACCAATTAAGTCTTCTATGAAATCCTCGCACGACGACTTACAGTCGTTGGCAGCTCAGAACTAATTTATAACGAAGTTATCTAAGGATCACTTATCAAAAGTAGCGGGCACTATAACAGATCTTTGGTCTTCATATGCGTCTCTAAATTAGTTTAGACAACTAAGAAGTATCTCAGTCATAGTGAATTTATTGGTCATTCTTATTTGCAAATGATTGTAGAATTTAAATTTTAAAATTAAATACCATGACTACAGCCTTCAAAAATTGATATTGATAGAGAGCATGCAACTTCGCATAACAGGGATGAAAATCTTTAGCGGATACGCGTTTCCGTCAGTGTCCCTTGAAAGGCTATAATGAATTTTTTTTAATTTTCTATTTATGGCCCACGGAATTCTAGAGGATTCCGTGAGGGCCCTTCAAAAGTTGATTTTTTGTCAGAGCCCCTAACTGCCCGTTCTCATCCCCGCATATACGTATAGGTAATGTACGTTTATGTAGGCCGACCAATTAATTGCAATAATTTTATCCAAAAAATCAAATGGATTGTCAGCTTAATTTCGTCAATTGAGAAATTATTTAATTGCACCTAATTGTAGCAAATCCCTAGCAATTATTTGAAATTAATTTTTCATTGCCCCTGTTTATCAGTGATGTTTGCGCTCGGTGAAGGTTTCTTTCTTGAAGACCATTATTTATCAGGGTGCAGTCAGAAGTCAGGTAACATCTAAATCTGCTTGTCGTCGGTAAAAGGATAAAGGAGCTTAGCGGACGATAACTGATTTATTGTCTTGCATATCTTTCATATCACCTGTTTTTTCAAGTGAAATCAAAAATATGTAAGCCGTCAAGTTTGGCGGTTCGTCCAAGTAAATGCGGATGAAAACGTCTTAGTGAAAATTTGCTGAGCTTGCAGCTGCTGTCCACAGTTGCCCTCCATCCAGTGCTGGTACGGAGCGAGTATTCAGCTTATGCGCACCGACACACACAAAACTGAGAAACCGTCTTTCACACCCGTGTTGTGAAGATTGTAACAGTTCACTTAGCTCTTTAGATGATGACATTGACTTGATTGTGAACGAGTGAAGGATTGTTGTAATGATTGGGGCCGTCTTGTTGCATCTGTTCAAAAGCCTACTCATTGCTTTTATAGGCCCATATTAAGTAAGAAGATGATGCAAATTTGTGTAGAGATGTAATTAAGGAGTTGCTATGTTTAGACTTTTTGCACTAGTAGATTTATTTTTTTAATTGTTTTCTGATTTTCGTTAAATACACGCGTATGTTTTACAGTTTTCAACAGAAATCCTGATATTATTTACATGTAGGCCTAGTTCTTCTTTTTATATTTGTGCCTTCTTTCTGTACCAGATGAGAATATCTGTCAATTTCAGACTGATCAAACCAAAATATATTTGCGTAGCGAGTACATGTGCATGTATTCCAAATTCATGGCATTATCAAAACTTGACATGACTAGACTACCGTATGTCATTGACCTTGAACAGTCCGGTTAACTGAGCAATGCTAACTAATTCAAATATGCCATATCAAAAGGTCGGTTGATAATTTCGTTATATATAGAAGTATCTAAATCTGTATATAATTGCACGTAATATTAAATGGCAGATCTATAGCAGTGGTCGGACCATCTGCGAAAATGTTTAAAAAATGAACTCGCTGGGAAAAAAATTGACTTGGTCCTGCGAAAAATTGAACCTTGTAATTCTTACATTTAAATGAACCTATGTTGTCTTATAGAATAAACACTGGTCTACAGGATGGAAAAGGCGAACTAATAACAACTAATTAGCATGTTATTCATTACGTTATCATTTAGTTAAAGCTTCATTCATATTATTCACAGCGTCTTACATCTTGTAACAGATTCAGTAAAATAAAAGAATTGCAGCAGTAGTTCCGAGCATCTACTGAGTTACTGTGGATGTTGTAACCGCATACGAAGCTGTCAGTAGTAAGGAAGTGACAAATACCAGATAGCGCAAGATGGCCGCCATCGCTGACTCCCCCCCCCTCCCCCTCCCCTCCCCCCTCCCCTCCCCCCCTCCCCTCCCCCCCTCCCCTCCCCCTCCCCTCCCCCTCCCCTCCCCCTCCCCTCCCCCTCCCCTCCCCCTCCCCTCCCCCCCCTCTGGAACGGCAGAGTGTCGTGGTCGGCCGCCGTGGTGCTTTGGGTCTGAGTGTCGTGGTGGACTTGGGCGACCGCCAGGATTAGTCTTGAGGCTATAGTGTGTGATGTTTTTCGTGCTGAATGTTGGGTTGTAAAATGGGTTGTTTCGAGTGGAAGGAGTGGTCGGATGAGAAAACGGAGGTCGGATTCGTGTTCAGCGTGAAATTCTGCATCGGTAGGGTGAGTTTCAAGGCAATCGGTGAGAAAAAATTTTCAACATTTTTCGAAAAACGACAGAGTTAGAATTTGGGACGTTTTGGTGTGTAGCGTCCAAACGAAGCATCGGATGAGAAAACGGAGGCCAGATTCGGATTCAGCGTGAAATTTTGGGTTAGGAAGGATGTTTCCAGCGAAATCGGAGAGAAAAAATTTTCACTGACGTCCCCCCCCCTCTGGACAGCTTGCTTCGATTTTGGCTTCCAGTGGACGGATTTTGTCGTGCGATAGCTCGTTTGAAAGCTAAGAGTGAGACAAATTCAGTGAAAGAATCGGCTTGTTCCTATCTGTCTTCGTTTAGATGTGAGACGCCATTTAAGATTTTGGGACATTGGCGAAAAACGACAGAGTTAGAATTTGGGACGTTTTGGACTCTAGCTTCAAAACGAAGGCTCGGATGGGAAAACGGATTTCAGATTTGGAATCAGCGTGAAATTCTTTATCTGTATGGTGAGTTTCAAGTCAATCGGAGAGAAAAAATTTTCAACATTTTTCGAAAAAACGACAGAGTTAGAATTTGGGACGTTTTGGTGTGTAGCGCCCAAACGAAGCATCGGATGAGAAAACGGAGGCCAGATTCGGAATCTACGTGAAATTTTGGGTTAGGAAGGATGTTTCCAGCGAAATCGGAGAGAAAAAATTTTCGGCTGACTCCCCCCCCCCTCTGGACAGCTTGCTTCGATTTTGGCTTCTAGTGGACGGATTTTGTCGTGCGATAGCTCGTTTGAAAGCTAAGAGTGAGACAAATTCAGTGAAAGAATCGGCTTGTTCCTATCTGTCTTCGTTCAAAAGTTAGAGCGGTTACAAGATTTTAGGTCGGAGCTCGCTTACCTGAAAAAATCCTAAGTGTCAGAGTGACTTTGTATGGGTAAAATTTTGAAAATTTTCCAAAGTGTGGAATTTCGACCTGGGACCGTCACCAAAACATTTTTCATCAAATTCTGAAATTTCACTGACCTCCCCCCCCCTCTGGACAGCTTGCTTCGATTTTGGCTTCCAGTGGACGGATTTTGTCGTGCGATAGCTCGTTTGAAAGCTAAGAGTGAGACAAAATCACTGAAAGAATCGGCTTGTTCCTATCTGTCTTCGTTCAAAAGTTAGAGCGGTTACAAGATTTTAGGTCGGAGCTCGCTTACCTGAAAAAATCCTAAGTGTCAGAGTGACTTTGTATGGGTAAAATTTTGAAAATTTTCCAAAGTGTGGAATTTCGACCTGGGACCGTCACCAAAACATTTTTCATCAAATTCTGAAATTTCACTGACCTCCCCCCCCTCCCCCCCTCTGGACAGCTTGCTTCGATTTTGGCTTCCAGTGGACGGATTTTGTCGTGCGATAGCTCGTTTGAAAGCTAAGAGTGAGACAAAATCACTGAAAGAATCGGCTTGTTCCTATCTGTCTTCGTTCAAAAGTTAGAGCGGTTACAAGATTTTAGGTCGGAGCTCGCTTACCTGAAAAAATCCTAAGTGTCAGAGTGACTTTGTATGGGTAAAATTTTGAAAATTTTCCAAAGTGTGGAATTTCGACCTGGGACCGTCACCAAAACATTTTTCATCAAATTCTGAAATTTCACTGACCTCCCCCCCCCCCTCTGGACAGCTTGCTTCGATTTTGGCTTCCAGTGGACGGATTTTGTCGTGCGATAGCTCGTTTGAAAGCTAAGAGTGAGACAAATTCACTGAAAGAATCGGCTTGTTCCTATCTGTCTTCGTTTAGATGTGAGACGCCATTTAAGATTTTGGGACATTGGCGAAAAACGACAGAGTTAGAATTTGGGACGTTTTGGGCTGTAGCTTCAAAACGAAGGCTCGGATGGGTAAACGGAGGCCAGATTTGGAATCAGCTTGATGTTATTGTCCAATGAGGATCATCATCCAATGAGAATCAAGCATTTCTGTATAAATAGCGAGCCTTCCACAGTGAGAATCATTCCATCGTTGAATCATACGAGTGACGGACGCACATTTTCTCTCTCTCTAGTTCCCTGTTCTATTATCCAACTAAAATGGTAAGTCGCTACTTCCCTCCCTCTCCTCCCTTGAACGTAAACTTAATACAATCTTTTTTCATTTTCAGGCATCTACTCCATCTGCTGCACTAGTAGGACAAAATGGCGGTCAAACGATACAAGGTTCGCTACGGTCAGATCATCTACAACTGAGGCCAGTGGAAGAAACATCCAAGGTACATAATCCTACACCGCTTCAGCGTAAATTTAAACAAGCCTTGCGTTATGATGATCATAGCGTAGTACTCCAAACGGGAATGCTCCCTTCCACGGATGTCAAGATAATGCACAATCAGTATGGGGACTACATACTGATCCCCGTGAGTCCGTACATTCGCCACCAACTTGATATTATTGAGGAGTACGTGACATTAAATATGGACATTCCTACTCCTCTTGCTCAAGAGTGGAAGGCGAGAGATGACAAGGATACTCCCTATAGAAAGATTTGGGATGGTAATCACATTTGCCTACCGGTATCACATTGGTGTACTTACTATAAGAAGGATGGAGATCAGTCAATACCCATCAGATGCGATGAGCTCGGAGAAGGTACTTGGGATATCCTTTTCAAAGTGAATGGGCTATATTATGGTCGACACAAAGATAATAAAATAGCCTCTCTCTCCATGCATATGGAATCCATCCTATATATTCCGAAACCACCCAACGTGGACGACATAATTGATCAAATCCTTAACAGCAGTGGTACGAAGCGCAAGTCGGAGAAGAATGCTACATCAAAACGCAAATCAAAGAAGGAGAATTGCTAGTCCTTTCCTAACTCTACCCTATGACAATTCGCTTATGTGCTTTGAGTGTCGTAGACGTGGTCTTATTAGATACATTTTACTTCTTCGTTGCCATCATATCATTTGTGTATTTTGTCGTGAAAAGCATCGATGTAATTCTTCATTTTGTAATATGTTATAGAACGTTTCCTTAGATGTGTAATTTTCCGTTTTAGGCTTCTATCATCATTTTTATGGATTGTGAGGGTGAACCTGTACAGGAGCTCAGTGCTATTGCTATGAACAATTGGACATATCAGATTGTTAGTGTCTATCATCATCATGCCAACTGCGATCCCAATGTTGATCAATGGGCGAGAAAACACATTCATGGACTTAATCTGAAATATTTGCAAGACTATGGCTTTTCTTGTGAAAGTGCTCTTCTTATTGACTTTAAACGATGGTTAGCTGCTTTCAATGTTATACGCATCTTTTGTAATAATCCTGGTAAGGAGAGGAAAGTATTTCCCAATCTAATCATTGATGATATTTTGCTCCCGCCTTGGGATAGTAGAGTGAATCAACATTATCATGAAGTTACGAAACGTTTTAAGGATTTGTGTGTTCCTATTTTGTCTGTTCGTTGTAGTAGCTACGTTCATAACCAATGCTTCTTTCCTCCTTACCTCAACACTGCCAAAGTCCTGTATGGTTATCATTGCTCGCTATATGATAGTTATCAGCTGTATCTATTTTATCTCTTTCAAACCATTGATTTATAATGAATGCTTGTTACCATTATTCAATAAATGTTACTATGAGAAGAGTTGTTGTTTTCATGCAATGGATGGGTTAGATAAAGGGCGATCATGTCTTTCTCAAACGACTGCGGAACATTACGTTTTCATAGGCAAAGTTTAAAAGGAGCTGTTCAAGATTATGTGATAAAATTTCATAAAGATGAGACCGACATCGAAGCAGTGGTCGATGATGCTAGCACTCTATTTCTAGAGTTAATGAATACATTCTCTGATAGCATTATCATGGCGCGATTAGTTGCGAAAATTAAGTTTAGTCATTTTGGAAAGGAAGAGGTGGAAAGTCGCTCTTTCCATTTTGCTTCTTATTCAATGGAAGTGGTAGATCACCCCGAAGAATTTTTTAAAAGACATATGATAAAAATTGCTGAACGTCTTAACGCATTTAACCATCATGGTAGCAGTCTAGTGATTGAAGCGATTTCAGATATTCACATTCAACTTTCCATAAAGAAAAATTGAAAATGCAGTGGTACTTGATTGTAGCACAACTGGTTTTCGAGCTATGTCTGCTCACTCTCGAAGTATATTCCTTCTGTACATGCGTCTATTATTTAGAAAAGGCTAGCAAATTCATATCTTCAAAAAGACTTGCTATAGACATCAGTAACGGTGAAACTATGTGTTGTGATGTATGTAAGCGAAAGGATGGAAATGAAAAGCGCATCTTCAAGAGATGTAAGCATGCTTTTTGTCAACGCTGTTTCATACGTAATTGCATTCAACTTTGCCAATGTTACCACTGTGATATTGCTCATTTCGAGTGTCACTTATGTCGCAATAGTTAGTACCTATGCAAATGTGGTAAAGATAGGTTTTAGCAAAGACTAACACGGAAAATGGCGAAACGTAAAATGACGAAACGTAAAAGTCAAAAGTTTTCTTCAGCCATTCAAGCTCTCCGACGAATGAAAGCAAATCAGCGATACAATGCTATACGACATGCTAACGATAAATTCATTTGTGAAATTATTTCTCATGTGAGGAAGTTGAGGACGAAGAAATTAGCGCCAAAACAACGAAAGTTACTTAAGCGATATGCTACAAAATTGCGTTTCATCTCCAATCCTAAAGTCGCCCTTCAAAGAAAGAGGAAAACTCTAACACAAAAGGGCGGTTTCCTTTCAGCAATACTTCCAATGATAGCTCCTGCCGTGGGCAACCTATTGGGAAATATCTTTGGCTCTAAGCGTTAATTATGCAAATGTTGAATCTCAAAGTAATAAAATGGATTTCAGACTTCAATGTGATAAAGTTCTGACTGTATCAGGTCCATCTCATGCAGGTAAAACTGTTTTCACGCTGAATTTATTGGATAAAAGAAGGGAGTTGTTTAAGGAACCTATCAATCGAGTGATTTGGTGTTATGGTATTTATCAACCGTCGCTGTTTCAGGAATTGCAAAGTCGCAACTTTATTCGACATGAAGGAATTATTCCAGTGGATAAACTTCAGTCTAATGATGTTGTTGTATTGGATGATTTATTAAAAGAAAGTAAGAATTCAAAAGATGTTACAGATATGTTTACTCGCGCAGCACACCATAAAAGGTGTTTTATCATCTATATTACACAAAATTTGTTTCCTGATGGAAAAGAAGCTCGTACACGAAACCTGAATACACACTATTATGCTATTTTCAAGAATCCGCGAGATAAAAGTCAATTTGAAATTTTAGCGCGACAAGTTGCACCCAGAGGATCAAAAGCCTTAATTGAAATTTTTCAAGCAGCTACTGAAAAACCATACGGTTACTTATTCATTGACTTTACGCAAGAGTGTCCGGAAGAATTTAGATTTCGAAGTGATATTTTGAAAACTCCCATGATTATCTACAAACTATGAGTTCTTATTCTCGCATGATTGTTATTCCTCAGGATGAATATGTACAATTGACTGCCATGCAGCAAGTAAAGCAACCTCTTGCAAATCAAATGTATAGGAAAGAAATAGATTATCAGCAAAATGTTCACATCAAAGATCCACATCGTGCTGTATTATTACAATCGGAAACTGTTGAGCAATTGAAAAACTTGAAGAATAAGATGCGTGACTCTGTATCGACTGCTACACCTTTAGCATCTCGCGCACATGCCATATCTCTTTTCAATAGTATTGAGCCCCATCTCAATGTAAATGATAGAGGAGAAATCATTACAGATGAAAATAAAGTGATTGATGCTTCACGTTATGAAGACTTGATTCAGTATGCGACACGTAGAAAGCGCCGTCAGGGCTATGTTCCACCTGGTTGGTCATACTTTCTTAAACTATTGAAAAAGCATAATGTGCCAAAATTTGCTTTGAATAATGAGACATTGAAAGAACTTGATTCAACAGTGGCTACTACTCCAATGCTTCAGACGATGAAAATGCCAACAAATTGGTTTAAGGCGTCACCCGCTACATCCCCTCCCACACTCACTAAGCAAACAAGAGGAAGAACTCGACGTAGATCTACATCGCCACTAAAACTGGTAAAAGGAAAACGTAAAACAGCTCCTCCCAGGAAATACATGTTCTCAGATTATTAATATGAAGCAGATGTGTTGCTTGCCATGTAATGAGCCACCAGAGGTGAATGTCGTTGTCACTTGCACTTGCTGCGCCAGCTCTCATAATGAAACCCCTAAGCAATGTGAACACGATCGCAAAACCGCTAAAGCTAAATGCTGCAGTTGTTGTAAATGTAGAAAGGGAAGAAAACAAAAAGATGAGAAGGAGGAAAAAGAGTCAGTCGTCATCGACTGAACGTTTGAAGTCAATCTATTATGATGTAAAACATCCGGCAGGATTTGCATCTATCAAGAAATTATCAAAAGCGAGTGGTCTTCCACAATCACAAGTGAAACGATGGTTAAAGGGTCAGGCTACCTATACACTCCACAAACAAGCGAAAAAGAAGTACCGCACCCGCCATTATATTGTTCATGACATCGATGAACAGTGGCAAGCAGATTTGTGCGATGTTGCCTCCATTTCAAAACATAACTCGGGCAATAATTTTATTTTAACCGTCATTGATATTTTCTCGCGTTATGCGTGGGCTCAACCTTTAAAAACTAAAGAAGGGAAAGGAGTAGCAAAAGCATTCCAAACAATTTTTCGAGAAGGTCGCATTCCAAAAAGAATTCAGAGTGATCAAGGAAAAGAGTTTGAAAATCAGCATGTGACAAGATTATTTGAGAGGCATGACATTGAGTTGTTTAGTGTAAAGAGCGCTTATAAAGCTGCACTCGTTGAACGTTTTAATCGCACATTAAAAAATCGCTTGTGGCGACATTTTACTGCCAACTTGACACAAAATTGGACAAAGGTTCTACAAGATACACTCCATGCCTACAATCACTCTATCCATCGTTCTATTGGACTCAGACCAGTAGATGTAAATGCTGACAATGTAGATAAAGTGCGCGAATCATTCCAACGTAAACGCACTCATGTGAAAAGTGATGTGAAAATTGGCGATAAAGTTCGTATCTCAAAAGTGAAAAGTGTTTTTGCTAAAGGGTACCTCCCGAATTGGACAGAGGAGGTATTTACAGTATCAAGGATTAATCAAAAAGACTCTCCGACCACCTACAAGTTGAAAGATTACGATAATGAAGAAATTGAGGGTAGTTTTTACCGCGATGAGATTGAGGTAGTCACTGAAAGTGAAACATATTTGGTAGAGAAAATCATTCGATGTAAAAAACGGCAAGGTGAAGAATGGTGTCTTGTTAAATGGACTGGTTATCCTTCAAGTATGAACTCTTGGATGCGTCGTGCCGACATCTTTCATCTAAGTGATCGACAGTGATTCATGCAAAGTTGTAACTAACAATGTTTAGGGTTTGAGCTATGAATCCAACTGCCTCATTTTATTCACGACCCTCCTACGTAAGTGGTGGAGGACAAATTTACATCGGTGCTCGCCGCCAACGTGGAGGTAGCATACTTGGTGCACTGAAATCTGTTGTAGCACCTCTCATATCCAATGTCGGTAGATCTTTAAAACGAAATGTTTTAAGTAATGCCGTTGGCTTTGCTGGTGATGTTGCTAGTGATCTTTCCAGAGGTAGAAGTTTTAAGAGCAGTTTGTTGAATCGTGGGAAGGAACGCGGTTTAAAAACATTGAAGCAGACCTTTGCTGGTGTTACTCAAGGAAAGAAATCACCTAAACGAATGAGAAAAGGAAGGAGGAAACATCGCGGAGCTGGTAAGGTGCGATCTTCAGTCAAAAGGCATTCACGCAAACGTCGCAGAGGCTCTAATCATTCATCAGGCGCTAAACGACGACGCTGCTATAACTTCTAATCATGGAGTGTAAAACTTCCGGTTTTTGTTTGTTCGATCAACAAGCCATACAGACAGATATTCTTAGTTCAAGTATTGTAGATTATCATCCTCGAACAGCTGAGAATGCTGGCCCCATTGAATTTGTTATTCCTGGTGGTAGTGATGACTACATAGATTTGAGTTATGCGATGCTTGATTTGAGGTTTAGAATTCAGCAAGCAGATGGAACTGCTATTGACGATGCACATAAAGTTGGACTGAACAATTTACCATTGACTACATTACTTCGCGATGTTTCTCTAACGATTGGAGAGCAGCAGGTGGAAGGTGGTCAAAGCGATTATCCCTATAAATCATATTTCAATCATGTATCACAGTTTCATCCAGCAGCACAAAAAAGTCATATGGAAGCCATGGGATGGTACAGAGATGAAGCAGGAAAATTTGATGTTGAAACAAACAGTGGCTTTGTAAAGCGATCTGCTATGATTAAAGATAGTAGAGTATGTCAGCTATATGGTCCGCTGAATTTAGACTTCTTTAGACAGTCAAAGTTTTTACTCTGTAATACCAGCATGCGACTCAAGCTGACATTGAATAAGCCTGAATTTGCGCTGAATGCATTTGCTAAAGTTGACAATTTTAGAATTCATGTGGAAGATATTGCACTTTACATTCGTCGAGTAGTACCGAATCCAAGTGTCATTAGAGGGCATGCTGAAGGTCTTAACCGCCAAAATGCCATTTACCCCGTTCAGCATACAAAGCTTCTCACCTTTACAATTCCGAAAGATCAAAAGAGTTTCATGAAAGATGGCCTCTTTCCATCGGAAGCACCGAAGCTCCTCATGGTGGCAATGGTTGAAAATGATGCATTTAATGGTAATATAAAGAAGAATCCTTTCAATTTTAAACACAATCAGTTAAGTGAAATTGCTTTACGTGTTAATGGTGTGAGTCATCCTGGTCCACCCTACAAACCAGATTTTGCTTCGGATCAATTTATGCGCAGTTATGTTGATTTTATGGATGTCTTTGGCTTTTACAATACGGATGATACCAACGGACTGACTATGAAAGAGTTTAAGAGTGGATATACTATTTATGCATTTGATTTGACTGCTGACAGCGATATTAGTGCACCCTATCGTCAAGCGAACGTGCCTCATAATATTCGTTTGGATTTGACGTTCAAAAGAACACTACCTGAGACGATCAATGTATTAATTTATGCAGTCTTCGATTCAAATATTGAAATTACAAAGTATCGTGACGTGATTCTTCAGTATAATCGTTAATGAGTTGGTTGACTGCTGACGATATTAAGACTAAAGTGCAGCGTAATGCAGACGAAGCGACGTTGAAAGCTTTCGATAATGTCTATTCACTCGATACCTTACCACCTGCAGTAAATCACTATCCCATCTTTATTGTGCTAAACACTCATTCACAGAATTTAGGCGGTGAGCATTGGAAAGCGATCTTTATTGGAGAAGACCGACGTGGTGAACTATTTGACTCTCTTGCTCAACCTCCAAATATACCAACACAGCAGTGGTTGAGAAAACATACGCGTCAATATCAGCGAAATGAACGCATACTACAACATCCACTTTCATCAACGTGTGGTGCTTTTGTACTGTACTTCATCTTAAAACGTTTACATGTATCTCGATTTGCATCTGTTATTCAAAACTTTTCATGTAATCCATCCTCTAATGAAAAAATGATTTGTAAGTTCTATCATGATTTGAAATAAAAACATCATGTTGGAAAAAATTGTTTTTTATTTTACAATCCGCTGGGTACGTACATACTCAATGAGATAGTCTAGGATCATATTTGCTTGTTCATGAGATTTTAGTCCAGTAATGATCACTTTACTATTATGAAAGATTGCCACATGCACAGGCAACCAACAACTAATGAGAGCTGCAGGAAAAAGTTCGGGTTCATAACACAAACTGTAACTGCTGGTACGAATCTTCAAAAATGATAGACTGTCACTCAATTGAGTAGAGATCACCATATTGTCCACAGTCAGATTCGACATCACACACCTCTCCCTCTTCCATATCCGACGTAGTAGTCTCTGTAGCTCTAAGCGCATTGACTGCGCCGATGAATGAGAAAGGGCGCCGAGAATCTGTACAGTCCCATTTGGGAAGAGTTGAAGATTCCGTGAATTGTTCATCTTCACCACTAACATTTGAGGACGGCCCGGGTAATACTTGCTGTTTGGAAGCTGTTGGCGTAATGTTGTGAGATCGATTTTGGTGTAGAGTCTGAAGCGACGGAGAATGTTGACGATGGTGTAGCGATGGCGCTTCATGATGAAAGAATGAGTAAATTGAGCGATGTACCTTCCTTTTATACTTTTCCCAACTACCTTGATGAAATGTGAAGTTAGTATGAAGTTGGGAATGATAGAGTTGAATTCGCCGATTGTTGACGCGCAGCCAGATGCGATTTCCAATACGTGAATGTCTTTTCATATAGAAGTATTTCAAGTCCTTCATGATATGATGTAGAGATTGAAAATGACGATAAGATAAAACAAACTCTCTTCTCACATTTCCAGTTGAATCTTTGAAATAGACGTTTCGATCATGATCCGTTTCAATACGTTGTAGGGAATCTAATTTCCAACTCATGGTGCGTGGTAATCATATCTGATTAAGATTTGCATAGTAGGGCGATGAACTCACGACGAATAAATGTCATGATGGAGCGATGTATGTATCTTCTATACTTCTCCCAATTGTATTTGCGAAATGAGAAACAGTTTGCGGAATGAGAATGGTAGATTTGAATTTCATTTCTGTAATGTTGAAACCAAACTTGATCACCCAAGGAGATGAATCTTAATGTTTCAAAATATTCCAAATCCCTCATGATATCATTGAGGTTGACAAATTGTCGCCATGTTAATGTAATTCCTCTTGATGTATGACCATGAGAATTTTTGAAATGTACGTTTCCATCACGATCAACTCTGATATATTGTAGAGAGTCCAAAATCCAAGTCTTCATGATGTTATGCAAAGTTGCAGATTAGCAATATAAAAATGTCGTTTTATCATATTTTGCTTAGCAATGCGGCTACAAAGAGATTTACTAGCAATCGAGCCGCACTCTTTTCTACTCCCATTGATCATGCACAACAGCTAAATGGGAATTGGGAAGTGGGTGTCACTCAACTTGTTTATAGCAACTGTGTCTATACTTTTGATCATGAGGTGATGACTATTAATATGAGGCGTACAGCTGCTTATCAATGTGAAAAGGGGTGCCGAGTATACATTCCACAGTGGCCAAAGAAAGATCTCTTATCATGTAAAAAGTTTATATATGATTTCTTGAATAAAGCGTGTAAACATATTGTCCAATTTACTCCGCACAATGATGATTATAATTATGTACATCATGTAGTTGAGAAAGATTGGATTGTTGGTTTAAGTCCAAGTTTAAGAAATGATTTAGGCTACCTCGCTAGCGCCTTAACAAGCTATGATAATTTTAACGTTAATTACCACATAAGTGGTCATAAACAGTTAATATATCGAGAGGAAGCTTATTATGTAGATCTTATTCCAAGAAATGAGAAGACGTTGGTGAAGAAGATTGTGATTAAGCCAAGAAAGACAAACATGACTCCTGAAACATTATTGAAGAAATTTAATTATCTCCTTCGAGTTGATGACAAACAAGTGGCAACATTGACTTATATTAAATCATCTAATCATATTGCAATAAGCAAATTAAATGATGATGATCTAGTATTAGTTTGTTCAAAAGATTTTCATCAGTTCTTACGACATCGTTCTGCAGCTGTTCATGGAAAATCTGATATGCAACATTTACCATGTGAAAGGTCAAATCAATTTGATACAGAATGGGCCGTATCTTTATACAGAAAGTGTGTAGAGCCTTTTGGTGGTTTCTTACATGAAACAAGAGTGTTGATGCCTCGCATTATTACTTCGGTTAAATTGGTTGTAGATTATTTAAATGAAGTGATTAATGAGCAACATATTTCATTTTCTGAAAAAGAAGGTACTTTGTCTCTCACTATAAATGGAAAAGGTATTGAACTAATTATGGATAAAACTCTAATGGACATTTTGGGTTTTGATCAAAATATCTTTAAAAGTGGTACTGTAACCAAAGCTAGCGCAGACATGTCGCTATCGCGTCGTATTAACTATTTTCAGATATATTCCAATATTGGTGAAGATGTACGTGTGGGAGATGTTGAAGCTCCATTGCTAGCAATGATACCATACCAGCCAAAAAGCTGCAGTATTTTATCTGAGCATACTTTCAAGAAAGTGCATTATACAAAGCTGAAATCAAACTACATCCCACAAATTGATATTGCCATTTATGATGATGCTGGTGCGTTGATTCCTTTTCATAAAGATGCTGTGACAAGTATTACACTCCATTTCCGAATGAAGAGTTAATGCAAACGTATGCTAATATATTTTTCCAATGTGAATAATATGGAAAGTGAAAATAAGGACTCGTTTCTAATCTACTTGCCCAGTAATGCTTCTATGAATAAATTTCCCAAAAATAAACCATCAGACTATCGAGTAGAATTAAATCGGCCACTGCATTTAGAAGGTGAATGGGAAGTTGGCGTTTCTAGTATTTGCTATGATAGCAATATTCAGAATGTGAATGATTTGGAAGAAATGATATTGACTCCTCGCACCCATGATGGAATAACGATGAATAATGCATTTCAGTTCCCATACAATTTAACATCAGATGGAAAGTGGAACTATGAATGGATTCAGATAAAATCAGATTCTTATGAGCCATTTGGGAATGAGAAAATTATTAAGGCATTCAACAGTGGTAATACTTCCATCATGAAGAATAAAAATCAGAAAGCTTATGAGTTTACTATCTATCATTGGAGTGGGAGACAGTTCCTCCGCTTTCATTCTTTTACTAAAGGTCTTACGCTGAGGTTGGATAGTGAATTCTATCCACATCTTGGTTTTGGTCATGGACTACATCTAACGTCAATTGCTACTGCAAATGTTAAAAAAGTTTATTCAAATCGAATCAACAAATTTCATTATAGATTTAAAATATTTGATGAAGATGTTGTAGAATGCGAAGAACGCATCATTTTGAAAAAGCGTGGTGTTCAACCTTTATCACTTATTGAGTTAGTAAAACGATGGAATGAGACTGTGGGTAAGAAGTATGGAGAGAAAATTATGGCGGACAAAAATAAGTTGGTTATTCAGAAATATAATGACAAACTTACAGTTTATTTCTCTCCAACCTTGCGTCATTTTGTAAGACATTATACGCCTATTATTGGAAGCGGTGTGGTGTATGGTTCTCATGAATATCACACTAAAGCTGATTCAGTTAATGATGAATGGTGGGTGGACATCTATGGTGATCGCATCAAGAAAATTTACCAGTCTTATGAAGAATCTAAAGTTGCTATCAATATAATGCCGCGTCTATATCATACAGTTGAAAGCTTCATTCATGTAGTAAATCCTTATATACAACAGAAGTTGAAGCATGTGATGAAAAGTAAATATGATGCAAAGACACACCACATTTCGTTTTCAATTGAAAATCAACGCGTTGTTCTGAAACTGGGTGATGACATTCAATGTCAATTGAGTAAAAATTTGAAAAAACTCTTTGGTTTTTCAATGCTACAAACTGTGTTTGCTGCTGCGCATACGATTGGTATAGAAACACCAATGACACTTGATAAACATGAACAGCACCTTTACATTCAAAGTGATTTGATTCTACCTATTTCTGTTGGTGAGAAAAAAGAATACATTTTACGTGATTTCATTCATGATAAAGACGCTTCATATGGAATAGTCGAGAAGATGTTTGAATCTATTTTCTATCATCCCGTCGTCAAACAAACTATACCCTCTATTGCTATCAAAATTACCAATGGTTTACAAGAGTGCATCCATGTGAAAGATACTAAATCCCTCATAACGTTAGTGTTTCGGAAAACAAAGTGAAGTCTTTATACAACATTTATTGAAATATGTACATGAATGTGAAGCAATAGACTTTATACAACATCCACTGAAAATATATACATGAGCGCACTTCAATAAACATTGTTATATACAAAAAGTCTTTTTACTTCGTGAAGGGTGGAAATATACAGGGATAGGAAAAATGTCTTTCAGTGGAAAAGTCATCACATGGGGAATGTACAGATGTGGACACATATTCACAAGGAAAAAACAATCTCATGCGATACATAAAACAACAATGTTTATCTACAGAAATCAACATCAAAATACTAAGTTAAGGATGATTATGCTAAGACGTCTCCTGAATGTGGTAGTGTGAGTTTAATTCTTTTGGGTGGTGGTATGTTTGTGTCAGGATGTCCATGTGGAAGAGATATGTTGTGTTCTAGCCAGCACCTCTTATCCTCCCATGCTGAAAGCGCCCGTTTCCTAAAAGTATGAGTTTTGATCTCATGCGACTTAGATTTTAAGATTGTCATATTGACAAACGTTATATTTTTATTTCTATAGGCTTTCCTGAAATTCTTATGTTTCATATTTTGCACAATGGATTTTGATATGCCTTTAGCGCGCTTAATGCTATCGTCGCTATCCTTTAATTTCATACTGTACATTTTTGGACGGAGGAGAATCATTTCAGCTATCTCCTTCCCTGCTGTCTCATCCTTAAAGCAGCCAAGTTTTGCCTTATTTTTGATGGAGTAGAGTGGATGATCAGCAGGATAATTTGATGTATCAAAATATCTTTCTAAAGATTTTCCTACTTCATTGAAATTTAAATCTTTTTGAGTGGTAATACCTAAGAAGAAACTATCTGTATCACCACCCAACAAACGAACCTCTTTTACGAGAGGACATGGTTTTAGTATTTTATAAAAGAGTTGGTACATTTCAAGCTTAGAGTAATCTAGTACAGCTTGACCAATATAGATGGGTTTGCACAACTCAACTTCAGATTTTATCATTTTAACACCTATAAGGTCCTCATCGATAATGTCTCTATCGATGAATAGAGGTGATGAGACCAATTTGTGATACTTTTGATCATCATTAACTAGTTTGTAGTTTACGCGCTTTCTAACATCCTCCATCGTCTTACCAAATAGACTGTTGTTCTTATATTTATAAAAATCTTTTTCAAAATTATTTTGGGCTAGTGCACGTTTCTGGCTGTTGCTATCAATATATGGTTTGAGGAAGGCTTTCTGTCTAAATTTAATAATGCGGTGAACTCTTTTTAAAATCATACCCATTTCTAAATAAAATTTTAAGATGCTAAAGTGGACTAGATAGTTTTCTTTATCATACTGGGTGAGTAAAAGTTTGCGGCAAGGCTTATAGTCGGGTTGACCGCATGATTCTAAATCTTTATGAAATTGTTTCATAAAGTCGGAAAACATATCTTTGGTCACTTCACCTGATTCGGGTGCGAGTGGAAAATCCACGGTTTTATGTTTAATATTATTTGGATAGATTAGATCTATCTCAAAATAATATCCCCAATCACCTTCATCTGGAATTGCTAGTATGTTGGAAGGGTTGGAGAAATGTTGAATTTCACTATCATCTAACCAGCTAAACTCAGAGTGAGGTAGCGGTTTGGATAATGAACTACCATACAAATTATTTTGGTCATAATACTTCAGATGAGTCTGGTCATTGCCTACTATTTTTGATTTTAACCTATGTTTATTTACAAATGTGAGACCACCGCGAATTCCTCGCTCAAATAAATTATACATCTCTGGATCTTGTAAGAGATGAATGGTCTCACCAGTCATTTTAAAAGCAGACTTAAATGACATGGCTGGCAGACTGACAAAGTGGACGGGATCTAACTTATCTTCTTCTAATGCCACTCGTCGAAACTCCTGAAATACATCAGCCAGCAAAAATACATCTAACTTAAGGTAGGCAATCATATATTCACCAAATGTATGGCAGTCAAATTTTATCCATGCATCTTGTGCATGATCATAATCTTCGGTCTTACATTCTGCACCGGTCAAATCATTTTTAAATTTATCTATGGGCGGAAGAGAAGTCTCGCCGAGTTTACTAATTGCATCAAAATATGCATATGGAAAGACTCCTTTCCGTGTGATGACTTCATCGGTTAGATTTGGATATTGTTTCTTAAGATTTTGTGTTAGTGGAAGAGACTTTAGATTTTGCACGAGAGAGGCCAGTGATGCAGTCATAAATTGGTAGGAATCTAAAAATTTTATATCAAAATAGACCGTCTTATTTTCTTTAGTTTTATCGACAGGCACTTTTGCTGTCATGGCCATAAACTTCTCTCTCGTTTGCGCTATTACATCAAGCTTCCACTCTTTCATTTGACCTAAACCTCCTTTTATTATCATATGGCTGTCGTAGCCCTTGAAATTATGGAAAATGACGGGTAATGTACGCCGCTTCATCCTCAGCGAAAAATTACATTTTGAACAGAGTGCGTTTCTAAATTTACCAGTGATGTGATCATGGTCGCGCACTTTCTTAATCTTATCATCGTCAAATGTTTTCCTACATTTGGGGCAAACGTTGCAACTATCAAATTTTGCTTGATCATCTGCTGTCATATGCAATGATCTGCGATAGAGTTCACCATCATACTTTTGTTGAAATTTTACAGCCTGTTCGAGGAATTGTAGGAATTGGTAAATACAATCCTCACCTTGCCAGACGCGCATTTTATTTTGCCTACTCCTAAAGTGATCATGCCATACTTCATAGCAGGAAATGGCTGCTGGTCGATGGATGTTATCATCGATATAGCATTCGATGTCAGCATAGATGACACGAAGAGGACTTAGTTCATCACCATTCTCTCTATATGAAAACTCCTTATCTTTGGGCATGCGTTCCATTTGCAGTTTACCTCGCTTACACCACTCATAATGAGTTTCAAATTTAGTTTTCCTCCTAAAGTGGCGAATACATCTGTCGCAGTAATATAACTCTCTACTCGAGTTTTCTAAGTGGTGGTATAAGCGAGAGATTTTGGGAATACCGCAGTAGTGCCATTCCTCACTATCATCCTGTTTTACTAATAACAGGTTTACTGTACGTTCATAACAACTCGAACGCGAGTTGTAGCGCACACCCTTCAATCCTTTTTCCCAAACATGGAGAACTATTTTAATGTTGTTCAATTTTTCAAATTTTTCTATATCTTTAATTTTCATATCGTCACTATTACAGTCATCGAAGTTTAATTCATTCTCCCACTGCCTATAGCTATATGCGCGATTTCGATTCGCATTGATGTCATTATAGTGGAGAATGGAGAGGACAGCATATTTAAAACATTGCGATTCGCAATCGACATTGATGACTGCTGTTTTGTTTTTTAAATTTTTTGGAAGTTTAAAGGAGCCTCGGCCACTATGATTTCCTAATAGACTGATTTTAAATAAGGCGGACTCAATGCCGTCAAAAATGAGACCGCTATCGCGCTCGTTAAATTTATCAATATTTAATTTTAATCCTTGGATGTGAAAATTTATCCAAGACTCATAGTCTACAACCTCGGTTGCAGGAGAGGAGGGTATGTGAAACTCTAACCTCTCTATTATTTGTCCAGTATGGTGGTCGATTTTTACATATTTTATTTTAAGATAGATGAGCGCCTTCATCCTAAAATTGTCTAAATTGTTGAAGAGCGCTTCTATCAATGATGAATTTTGATGAAACCATTCCTCAAAGTTAGCAATGGTTTCTGAGGAGTCCATCTGGTAGTTCCTCACTAAATTATTTATGGACACCTCAGTGAGTCGGATAGAGGAGGTACCGTTGGTGTAGGTATCGTTCGTGTGTGTATGTTGAAGTCTGTGCGAAGATAGTTCAAAACGTGTCTCGAAAGACTGAATGCACAAGTCGCAAGAAAAGGAGACATCGTTAACAGAATCATCCCTACCTTCGGAGATTGATGCCGGCTTAGGTCGACAAACACCTCGCTTGATGTGTCGGGTGAGATCCCATTTCCTCGTGAAGATGTGCCCACAGTCAGCACATTCCCACTCGTTGCCATATCGCGACAGTTCTGAGCTGGAACTCGCATCACCTGAAAGAGAAATCATTCTATCATCTCTGTTCAAGCCTCAGTGTAGTGTTACAACCTACCTTGACTCAATAACTCTAAACTTTCCTCGAGAAGAGAGGGCGTTGGTGATGAAGTTGATGCCTGAAATTGAGGAAGATGCTATTAGTCACACGTTTGAGGGAGATGAGAGAGGAAATCTTTAACTTACCATTTTAATGAAATATGATCAGACAGAATAATAGTCAAAGAGAGAGATCGTGCGTTCGTCACTTGTATGATTCACAGATTAAATGAAATGATATGAATGTCACTTTGCTTATATACTTTCATTCTCTTCATTCATTGGATGTTCATTCTGATTGGCTGCTTGTGTATACTTTAGAATTAGAAAAATGTTAAAGTTATCATTATTCAAAGTCAGCATTTCAAAGACAACATGACAAGTCCTCCAACAACACCAAATACCGCATTGGAGTTCTCCTCTCCATGCACATCAGCAAAGGTGCTCGTTACACCAAATGCACCAAGAAAGGCGAAGGTGGAGAAGGTGTACCGACTGGACAATATACGAAAGTTATCATTACCAGCGGACGAGGAAGAGGAGAGTGTATGTGAGAAGGAGTGTCCCGACTTAACAGGCGTGAGGTGGAAGTATCTCCAGTACGATACTGACGATGTGATGGAGATCACCAGCACGAAATTCCTCCACCAATTATGGGAGTGGTACACCCCTAACTCCCAGCCACGAACTATGGCAGAGTGGGAGTATATTGATAAAGTGAGGCTTGCAGTGGAAGAACGATTAAAGCAACTGAACTGTTTTTGTTATCTATGTGAAGCCAGACTCTGGGACGATATTGACGATGAAGACCTTTTGAAATACATGCCATAATAAATGTTTATTTCGTATTATCTTTGCTTTCATACTGACTTACTTGAATGGGGCTTCAGTGGATGATTTAACCATGTATACTTTTTCATTTGGAAATAGTAGCACGCTTAGTCTAACTTGTAAATCTTATAACATTTCATATGGGCGATGATGGTAGATGAAATAGTATCAAATAAAATTAAGATAGCTTACACTTCTGATACAGGGATAGCAATCGACTGCGATCCATGTGTAAAGAGCTTGTTAGACTACGGAAGAGAGAAGTGTGTTATGTTGCGTGTGGCGCGTGAGTGTCCTCCCATTTCATTCCATTCATCAATTCGTCTCATTGATAGAGACAGGTAGAACTCATGGTTCTCATAACGTATGCAATGGAAAGTTTTAGGCAACCTTCGACAGTTGGCTAAATGTCGCCCTGGCGCGAATGCATACTACGTTGAGACAGAGGCAATCACTTGCAAACATGACGCAGAGAGGTTTAACAAGATTGACCATTGCCGAATGTCCCTTGCGGTATACATAGCTACGGGTTTCACCGCCGCCCTTTACAGGAACGCCCGTCGAAAGGAAGTATTACACCGAACTTCATTTGCGACGTTCAAGTTGACTGATAGCAGATTCAACTTAATGATAGTATTCGCCAGTCCGAAGACTGCCCAGGGCAAACCGCGAGGAGGTTCTATCATGTCTTGCCCCATGGTGGCCCTTAAGAGAGCCGATGGTTCGTTCTCGGGGTGTGTGGTAGGGACTCAGGCTTGTTGTTTCGACTGCGGCTCCGGCAACGGGGCGGGTGGTCGCTTCTCTTGGATGTCTGTAAAGAAAGAAGTAGTGAGTTATCATCTTACATATCAATTTAGTCATTTTTACTTACAGATCTTCTCGGACGCTTCCTCATAAAGGAAATTCGAGATCGGATCACGATGATCGAAGGTGAAGTGTAGACACTCCACCCCTTTCTTCACCCGAGAGTAGCATTTCTCCCCTCTTCCACGCTCGTACAAGAGAGGAGTTTCTGCTACTCTCCCCTTTCTAATAGGGATGTGCAGACGACTGGAACGCACCCTTCGATCGCGATCCACCAGCTGCGCCGAACGGTGCAGCTCGTGGTTCGTCTCGACAACCTTAGCCATCTGCACACGGAGTCTCTCCACTTCCTCCTTCAACCTTCGTATCTCCTTCTCCCTACTTTCCCTCTCTGCTAGCAAAGCCTCTTCTCTGGCTTTCCCCTCGAGAGTCTTGAGCCTCTCCTGCTCCAACTCGCCATCCCGCTCGCTTAATCTCTCCTTCACCTTCTTCATCTCTCCGGCCACGTTCTTTAGGTCCTCATACTTTGCCTTGTATGAGAAGGCCTCCTCCTTCAACTTCTCCGCCTCTTTCTTTAATCTATCCCGTTCGGCGATCACCGGCGGGCGCTTGACAAAATTGCGACATTGTGTTGCAATTCCACTCACAGTTACGGCTGTAGGGGTCTCGCGATCGAGGTCGACGTCCTTGATAAGTTGCGACTGTAGCTCTCCCTCCTCCTCCTCACTATCGCTGCTGGTCAGCGAACTCTCGCTACTAAGCGAGGATACAGCGGCAATCGCTTCAATGGCGGATTGTAGCTCAGTGGCCTCAGTGGTGAAGAGTGAACTCCGTTCTTGCTCGTTGGCAGATTGTAGCTCTAAAGAACGGAGCTCAGTGGCGAAGAGTGAACTCCGTTCTTCTTCGCCTACTTCGCCTGTTTGACACTCGCTGTGTTGTGAGTGCCAATCCTCCAGCCGCTCACTTAAGCGACTGACTTTGTGGACTCCGCAATAGTAGCGAGCGACCCCTATCTGTTTCTTGTTAGTACAAGCGTGCTTTTTGAAGGCGTCAGCTCGGAATACCTTCCGGCATTGACACAGTTTGAAACTGGTCTTCATATTATTGTATTTCGGCATTTCTGAAGCGAAAAACGGAAAACAATGATTTTTACACTTAGTGAGGAATGATAGATTTGAGTGTAGTGAGTGGCACTCGATCCCGTCGACAGCCCGAAGGCCTTGTACTGATCACTAGGGAAGTGAGAGATCTTCCCCGATACCCGCTATTTACAGCTGAAGACATCATTGTCACTGCCCCGAAGTGGTAACAGCAACGCCGAGTCAAAGGTAGTGAACAGTAGCTGGGATCTAACCCCTCAAAGCTGCCTTAGACTTAGTTAAATTTGAAACATGATATCAGATTTGAACTTAGCATACTTGAAAACCTTGAGGAAACATCCCAAGTTATTGCTTTGATCAGCTTGATAGCAAGCCGTAGAGTGCTTGATTCACCAGCGTTTTGCAATGGAGATGTTTAGAGGCCACCCATGACAAGATAGCTAAGACTCAACCGATTGGCGTTCAAAGTGCTACGTTGAGAGCTGTGTCAAATGCCCAACATGAGTTGCCCCAGCGGTTACGGTCTTAAATATGACACATTCCCTTGCCACACTTATCACTACGGCATCGTCCGCCGTCCCGAAGGAACACCCTGTCAGTGGAATATTACAGCAAAACTCTCCATGTCTTGCTCGCTTTCAGTGAAAAGCCGCTTATACCATGAGAAGACTGGCTCAGACATCATTAAAAATGCTTTCATTGACTTCAGCAGGGTCGAAAACCCCAGAAAACCTCCAAAACTAGTGAATTTAAAATTTTCAACTTTTTAGCACTACTTATAAAATTTTATAAGTAGTCCATCACTTAGGGCAGGTCAATAGCGACCGAACCTTTTTTGAATCAAGTCAAACGGACTTGTAGAAGCAAAGTTACGAGCCTTTAAAGTTTTGGAGTCTTTTATGGCCTGGAGACGAAGGCCATCTCCTGGCGAACCTCTAAGTCTGACGGCTTAGCTGATATCAGCAATGAAATTTTCTAAGTCGGTTTCTTACAGAAACTTGGAATTTGGAATGTCCGAAGCTATCATCGGAGCTCAGAGAGACGACCTACCTCTGACAATCGTTCTCCTCTAAATGACAAGTCTCCGTCGGTTCCCAGCTTATATAGTGTGTGGCGATCAGCTGATGACGTAATACCCATCATCCAAACACTAAAAATCCCGTCTATCTCCGGTTCTAGTGCTCTGATTGAGCTGGAAATACACCATTTCCATGTAGAATTTGACGCTGAATCCGAATCTGGCCTCCGTTTTCCCATCCGATGCTTCGTTTTGGCTCTACAGTAGGCAGCCATCGCAAAAATTCTAACTCTGTCGTTTTTTCGAAAAATGTTGAAAATTTTTCTCGCCGATTGACTTGAAACTCTCCGACTGACATGAAACTCACCATACAGATAAAGAATTTGACGCTGATTCCAAATCTGAAATCCGTTTTCCCATCCGAGCCTTCGTTTTGAAGCTACAGCCCAAAACGTCCCAAATTCTAACTCTGTCGTTTTTCACCAATGTCCCAAAATCTTAAATGGCGTCTCACATCTAAACGAAGACAGATAGGAACAAGCCGATTCTTTCAGTGAATTTGTCTCACTCTTAGCTTTCAAACGAGCTATCGCACGACAAAATCCGTCCACTGGAAGCCAAAATCGAAGCAAGCTGTCCAGAGGGGGGGGGAGGTCAGTGAAATTTCAGAATTTGATGAAAAATGTTTTGGTGACGGTCCCAGGTCGAAATTCCACACTTTGGAAAATTTTCAAAATTTTACCCATACAAAGTCACTCTGACACTTAGGATTTTTTCAGGTAAGCGAGCTCCGACCTAAAATCTTGTAACCGCTCTAACTTTTGAACGAAGACAGATAGGAACAAGCCGATTCTTTCAGTGATTTTGTCTCACTCTTAGCTTTCAAACGAGCTATCGCACGACAAAATCCGTCCACTGGAAGCCAAAATCGAAGCAAGCTGTCCAGAGGGGGGGGGAGGTCAGTGAAATTTCAGAATTTGATGAAAAATGTTTTGGTGACGGTCCCAGGTCGAAATTCCACACTTTGGAAAATTTTCAAAATTTTACCCATACAAAGTCACTCTGACACTTAGGATTTTTTCAGGTAAGCGAGCTCCGACCTAAAATCTTGTAACCGCTCTAACTTTTGAACGAAGACAGATAGGAACAAGCCGATTCTTTCAGTGATTTTGTCTCACTCTTAGCTTTCAAACGAGCTATCGCACGACAAAATCCGTCCACTAGAAGCCAAAATCGAAGCAAGCTGTCCAGAGGGGGGGGGGAGTCAGCCGAAAATTTTTTCTCTCCGATTTCGCTGGAAACATCCTTCCTAACCCAAAATTTCACGTAGATTCCGAATCTGGCCTCCGTTTTCTCATCCGATGCTTCGTTTGGGCGCTACACACCAAAACGTCCCAAATTCTAACTCTGTCGTTTTTTCGAAAAATGTTGAAAATTTTTTCTCTCCGATTGACTTGAAACTCACCATACAGATAAAGAATTTCACGCTGATTCCAAATCTGAAATCCGTTTTCCCATCCGAGCCTTCGTTTTGAAGCTAGAGTCCAAAACGTCCCAAATTCTAACTCTGTCGTTTTTTCGCCAATGTCCCAAAATCTTAAATGGCGTCTCACATCTAAACGAAGACAGATAGGAACAAGCCGATTCTTTCACTGAATTTGTCTCACTCTTAGCTTTCAAACGAGCTATCGCACGACAAAATCCATCCACTGGAAGCCAAAATCGAAGCAAGCTGTCCAGAGGGGGGGGGGACGTCAGTGAAAATTTTTTCTCTCCGATTTCGCTGGAAACATCCTTCCTAACCCAAAATTTCACGCTGAATCCGAATCTGGCCTCCGTTTTCTCATCCGATGCTTCGTTTGGACGCTACACACCAAAACGTCCCAAATTCTAACTCTGTCGTTTTTCGAAAAATGTTGAAAATTTTTTCTCACCGATTGCCTTGAAACTCACCCTACCGATGCAGAATTTCACGCTGAACACGAATCCGACCTCCGTTTTCTCATCCGACCACTCCTTCCACTCGAAACAACCCATTTTACAACCCAACATTCAGCACGAAAAACATCACACACTATAGCCTCAAGACTAATCCTGGCGGTCGCCCAAGTCCACCACGACACTCAGACCCAAAGCACCACGGCGGCCGACCACGACACTCTGCCGTTCCAGAGGGGGGGGGAGGGGAGGGGAGGGGGAGGGGAGGGGGGGGGGAGGGGGAGGGGAGGGGGAGGGGGAGGGGGGGGGAGTCAGCGATGGCGGCCATCTTGCGCTATCTGGTATTTGTCACTTCCTTACTACTGCTGTCAAAGCCATGTTTAAGAAGTTGCCGATAGTTCTATAGAAGAATGATAACCGACTTGATTTCAAATAATTTTTCAATTGATGTATAGACAAAACAAATAAAATTCAAATTAATATGAGTATTGTTGTCGGATATATGCATTGAAATTCATTTTGTACACTCGCTCGATGCCTGAAATTCTGAACGCAACTGGAGTCATTTGAAGCGCTCTACACTTCCTATACGATTTACTCATATTTTTGATATTCAGCTAACGATGCAACGGCTCTGATGGATGCAGAAAACACAATGTCTAGCCTTGTGTTATCAGTTGCATTGCCATTAAGTTGTCCAAAATATCCTCGAACAGCTGGTGGTTTTTAAGATCACCCGAAAAGATCAAATCAAGCGATGAGTGATGTTAAATGAATGTACTCTCATCTTACAAACGGTTCTTACCTTCCATTCAGAAAATTTGAAAGCGCATTCTAAAGACGTGGATGCTGCAAAAAATGTACCACATTTTATACCAGATAGGCAGAAAATTTCATAGCTGACCCTGGAAAATAGACTGTTCTGGAATTTTCTCTTAAATGATGCAAAGTCCATAAAAATGAAATGTCCGAATCTCGAGACATCTGTTTTTGATCAACAGTGTGTGAGCGTTGACCTAGCTGCCGACAATCAGTTCTGCCCATAGAAATAAACTGTTTATCTGAAGTTAGCAATTTTATCTTTTTAGTTGTCTGTTTATTGTTGTCAATTTCTATGGTTCTGCCACACGTTGCCAACCACAGACAGTCTTCGTAAAAAGTGTCGTTGGCCAAGCGGCATTTCAAGGCTTGTTTTAAAGAACAAGAGGACAGATCACCATCAAAAAAAGCGGAAAACAGTTACAGCAAAAAAAGGAAAATAATTTTGTGACAATAAATTCGATGCTTCAGAGCACTAAGAGATAAAAGATAGAGGCATCGGACAAAAAGAAACACGAGGGAATGGAAAACATTAATATGATGTAGAACTATCGAGCCGGAGTTGATAATACTGCAGGAAAGCACATTTTGTTCTGCTCGAATTAGATTCATTGGCACACAAGTTTTCGGTCTAAGACCTTCGTCTGTTGCAGAAATAATGTGATCATCAGATTAATGCGACTACCAATTATTCCTGTAATTTCCTGCAAGCAGATGCAAAAATTTTGTTGCTTGTGCAGTCGCCGCCACTGATCGACTTCAGTTCCTCCAGGTGCCTGGAAATTTGGGGTGGACCTATACCCTCAAGCTCGATGCATTCCGAGACAGAGAGAATTGATGGGAAATACCAGTGCAATATTAATGGAAAACCAAGCAAGACAGCAGCGTGAGGAGCAGGAGGAGTCAATGGAAAGAGAACATCATACTTGATCATACTCAGAGACATCATGCTCAATGTTTTCATGTATATGATTGTTGCATCTTTACAAGTCAAGATTTCCACACCGCTGAATTTCTGCATCATCTACTTTTTCTCTTTCGATCCGTAATTATTACTTGTTTTCTTTTGATGAAAACTTCTGCTTTCTGTCAATTGCTGATTGGTTTATCTCCTTTTGTTGTG
The DNA here is from genome assembly GCA_907163375.1 of Prostheceraeus crozeri. Lineage (NCBI taxonomy): Eukaryota > Metazoa > Platyhelminthes > Polycladida > Euryleptidae > Prostheceraeus > Prostheceraeus crozeri. The sequence continues at coordinate 58,305 of CAJQUW010002953.1, read as the reverse complement.
ACCTTCCTGTCAGCGCCTGTTATCAACTGGAACGGATCATGTCTTAAATGACATGTAATAACAAGAATTTTTGTTGTAAAATTTTTGTTGGTGGTTTAGTTGTAAGGTTAGTGACTTTTGACTATATTTGCTACATGCACATGTATGTACTAGCTGATAAGATGGATTCGGTAACAAAATGCCAGTTTTATCTTTAGGAACCGGCGCTGTGGCCTTGTGGTAGAGTGTTCGCTCTGCGTCCGGGAGACCTTGGTTCAAATCTTGGTCGGGTCAAACCTAAGACTTTTAAAATAGGTACACTCTGCATTCTTGCTAAACACTCAGCACGGAAAAGAATGAAAGTGGTAAATGACAACTCGGCCACATGGAAGAAAGGCTCCGTGCCTAATGTGCTTCCGAGTATAAACAACGTTCATTTATCTATTTATTTTTTATAATTTAGGTAGTTAAGTATTAACAAAATGGCTCCTAAGAAAGAGTAGATGGCAGTAGTAGCAAGTTTCTGAAATCAGATATTTGCGAAAAATCTTTTGTGAGTCATCACTGACGGAACGTAGTTACTTTCGAAAAATCTGGCTTATTACAAGAAAGCACTTATTTGCGGAGATTGCACAAGACATTTTGAAAAATCAGTTTGTCCCGACAGATATTGGGCGTTGGTCAAGTTTTGATAAGAGCGGTGTTTACTCTTCATAATCATGAAATATGATACTATAATTTGCTGGTATTAGTAGGCCTGCGAAAATTTTGTAGAGCTGCGAAAAAAACGGAAAAATCTCTGGCCCGACCACTGATCTATAGATAAAAGTGAAAAACTTAAGTGCATGTATTTTTTTCATTGGAATTTTTGATTTAATTGTGTAATAGTTGTTCTGTAAATGTAAAACTATTATGTTGATCAGTCTGTACTTAATCCCTTCTTTGTAGATGGTTGTTTTCCCATTACACGGATTCTCTCAATTGCATGCGATGTTTCGGGCTTTTCTGCAGCTCATTTAAAGTGGTCTCGTTATTCCTGGTAAGTTGCAATTATTATGATCATTTAACAGGCATTTTTGTGTGGATTGACGTTGAAGGTGGTCGTTTTCCCGGATACACATGTTCTTCCAATTTCATTGAAAGTCATAATTGGTGCTTCTGAGTTTGGCAGCTCATTCTTTACTTGTATATTAAAGTATGTATTTTAAAAGAGGAATCATTTTCAAAATTTGTGGCTGTTTGAAAATGGGATTAGGTCATTCTCTTTTCTCTGCAGCTCAGAAATTCTAAGTCGTTACATGACTTTCATCATTTAGTGTAGCCTACGATGTAGATGATATAAAAGGAGTTTATCGAATATTGATAGATATAAAACACGTGATTACATAATGAACTAGAAATAAGAATGGAAATAAATGATCACTTTAAGTAATCGAAAATTGCCGATCCTGTTGAAAATATATTCCCAAACTTTCGTCTGTCTCAGACCGCGTCAGGGGACGACGAAAATTTGAGAATATGTTTTCAACACAAACAGCATCGGATATTTTCGATTTTTTATAGGCTGTTTATGAGGAACAATTAAATGATTATTTGAAAATGATATTCTATTCAACTACAATTTGGTCATCTTAAATCAATAAAGAATCTGTCTACTGATCCGCGCGTGTCCCGAAATTTGAAAGAGACAAGTGTGAATTTTTGGAAAATCTGGTATACAGTTGCTATCATGTATTCATAAAAGGTGACTTAATCAGTAAAAGTCAAACATCAAATGTCAATTTTGAGTAAGCCCCTCCCCCTCCTATTTGACGTCAATTGCAGACAGCCCCTACAATGGTTTTAAAATAACATACTTGTAATTTTCGTTTCGTTGCAGGTGGTTAATGCTCGTGGTGATCTCCACATTTGATGCTTTACTTCCTTTGTCCTCTATTAACTTTCGGTACTCGCTGCTGATCACTGCGTCAATGTGTGCAATTGGATTGATTATGGTTGATCTTTCAATATTTCGTGCGAATTGTATGGGATGAATACTGCGAAATAATCTTTTGTGTTTTTGGAATCCATTGAGTTTATGCATGTCATACTTGTGTGTCAGAATCTTCGACATCAAACGTGGCTATCGTTTTATCACTAAACATATACCCAAGCAACACAAAACCTGTAGGGAACGTGGCCGCCACGTTGCGAACGTGTCCGAACGTGGCCGGGGATTCATCACGTGTTGACCACGTGTGTGACACGTTGTCAAAACACGCAATATTTTGGTGAATTCGTGACGTGATGGCCACGTGTTGGACACGTTGTTAAAACACGCAATATTTTGGTTGAATTCGTGACGTGATGGCCACGTGTTGGACACGTTGTCAAAACACGCAATTTTTTGGTGAATTCGTGACGTGATGGCCACGTGGCTGACATGTAGTAAAAACACACAATTTTTGATGAATTCGCAACACGTCTCGCACGTATCGTGCACTTGCTTTAACACAATTTTTTAAGAAAGATCCAGTAAGCATAGAATGACGACATTGTGTCGTCCTATATTGATGTGACCATATGTGTCTGAGACGTCTATGACCAGAGCGGATAAGTGACCTCCCATCAAAAACGTCAGAATAACCGCCCATGTACGACCAAGCACACGATCATCGAGCCACAACTGCGATGAATTAAGAAATTATGACGTTCACGCTATGATGAATAATTTTCACTTTAACTGCACTAAAATTTGAAGCTAACTTTTTCATTTCCAATATCTTTTATCTCTCTCTCTCCATCAATATCTCATCGCTTCTCTTGATACTTTTTCTCTGTCATAATTTCTCTTCTTTTTCCTACTCTTCTGTTTTTCCTCTCCTTTCTTCTCTCTCAGCATTTCTCTTCTTTTCTTTCTTTCTCTCTCTCTTGATTTCTCCTCATTTTCTTCTTTTTCTTCTCTGGCTCCTAATTTCTCACCTTTATCCTCTTTTTATTCTTCTCTTTCCTCAACACTCCTTTTTCTATACTTCTATTTCTTATTCCTTGATTAATTCTCATCTTTATCATAGTCCTTCATTTCTTTTCTCGCCCCACGTCTATGAATCTAGCTTTGGTTCATCTCTCTCTCATGTTTTGTTTTTGAATTGATGTTTATCTTCGAAAATAAGATAAGGTAAAAATTCATCATTGATTTCTATCCATGCATTTCTTATATTAATAGGATTCATGCTTGGTATCGGAAGAACCACAATTTTGCGACTGCTTTACAATAGATTATAATTGCAACATTTTAATATTATCATACAGCAAGTCTTTTTGCGGCTGCGCTTATTCGATGCATGGACTGAGTCTGTCTTTCGATGATTTACGCAGCTTTAAGATAAAGCGGTCATAGTGTACCCATCGCATTTCATTTCCGAATAGAGGAGGACTGCGCACAGATTATTTCCCCACTCCCGCCTGAGCGACTGACCTTCAATCGACGTCACCATCGATAATCACATGACAGCAAGAGAGGAAACGTGCAAACGGTCTTCATTTCATTTCTGGCCACTCTGCGCATTGAACGTGATTCATTTGTCTAGCATTACAATTTTAGTGAAACGTCTACGACTTAGACCAAATTTTCTTAAACGACGCCTTGATCACCATCTTTTCTTTGGACATTTAGAGGAACTCAAATTCCGCGAACCACATTCGACCTCCACAATCAATTTACAGGTCATTTATTTTGTCTTTTCAAGTTGCCGACTAAGCTTTCACCATTGTCATCTTACAAAATATATTTTGATTTGGTTTACTTCATATTTAGTGACTTGAATCTATTTCCTACATTCGTCGCTGAAGCAGGGCTTTGAATGTCATCTCGTGATAGTTTGATGCATTCTGACCACAAAATGTGTTTGGATAAATATTACCAATTGCCAGAGCTTACAGGTGAGATGTCTATACTCCTTTCATTGCCTAAGTTTAAATGAATTAATGCTGTATTAGTTGTACACGTATTTTCACGAAATTACATGATTTAAATTTTGAAGCTTCATGAAATCACAAAAAATAAAAGAAAAATGATCTTTGTTGTCAATAAAACGATAGCGTCATGTGATATCAATTAATTTGTTGCAAATTTCTTCACTCTTGAATTCTATCCGAGTCAGATTGCTTCCTCACGCCTAAGATAATTTATCGTAATTAGAGGCTTGCATACTACGAATGTTTTGTAATCCTGGCATATGACATCGATCGCCAGTCGGGGGTATAATTTAATTATTATTGCTGAGACTATACTGTTATAAATACGTACGTGTACACAATTCTTGATGTTTATGGACTAGTGCATGCAATATGTCATGATTATTTATGTGTGCATCCATTTGTCGAAAATCTATTTTTATTTCCTCCAAAGTGCCGCATGAGTGTAATTTGAACCAGTCGGCAGTATGTGGATTAATTGTGCCATGTAAGTCATCATGCAAATCCATGTATCTATGAATTGCCCATCATCTGTTTAAAACTCTGTTTCATTATCAAAGACGAAGACTTTCTGAAATTGTCTAAAGAACATGTAAATGTTTTAATGATGTGATATTAGACATTGTTTTTTTACAATAATACTATTAAGGTTAACGAATTGTGCCAATCGAAAGATGATTTGCAAACTTGTGTTTTTTGCATAAACAATATCTTTAATGTGTATTTCAGAAATGAATCGCTGCACGGAATCGCTGTCCTACAACAATCAATACTGAAAATATGAATGGATTCAATCAAATCAATTCATCGAGTCCGTCCATATGGCTGGCAAGGGAGAATCTTTTGATCACTGTGTAGGCCTGGACTTGTTTCTGAGAGGTGAGTGATTTCTTGCACATTTTTGTCACTGTCTCCGAATGTTATGGTTTTGCAGTGATGCTATAATGAGCTGCAAATCCTTGGAACATTTCGTGGCAGTATGACGTTGAACAACAATGTTTTTTCTAAATTTTATGTAAATGTTAAATGCTTGCAGGGCTAAGAAATAGTGAACGCGAATAAAACTGTAATTGTAAACTGTAATTAGTAGTTTTATATTACGAATTGGAAGTGATGAGGTTGATGAAAAGTGCGGAATTCATTTTTGATTTAGGACAAATGTTTAACAAGTAGGCTACTAATGTGATAACTTTGACAGAAATGAGAGGCAGTAGTACATTGAATGATTTTATAATTGATCTAGAATGGGGTAGAAATAGGAGACAATAATAAAATGTAAGCCAGTAGGGGGCCAGTGCTAAATTTGACGAAAGTGATTTTTTGACGTGTTCCTCACGTGGGGAAAACTTTTTGAATGTGATAACTGAACGTGGCATACACTTTCCCAACACGTGCTAGGAACGTGCTCTGACGCGACAATTTCGACGTGTCGGATACGTTCATGAGACACTTGCTGTGCACGTGTAGAACACTTTCATGGTTGCTTGGGTATGGCCCCTTGAAGTGTCAGTGGCTGTTTATGATGGCAAATTATACCGATGACTTACTGATAATCATTACATCTATCGTGTATATACATTTTTCAAGTCTTGCAATGTCCTAACGTTATGTCACCATGATTATCGTGAATGCTTCGTGAATTTGTCGTCTATGAATGTATTGCATTTCATATATATTAGACCCAGTATAGCATGGATTATACAGTGAGATTATATCAACTTCATAATACACGCATGTGTCTTGGCGTATCTATCATTTCCGTGTGTCATTCCAGTTCATAGAATCCTAGAGGCCAGCTAACAGGTCTCTTAAAGGCGAATTAGATGTAATTTTTCTGTTGGCTACTGAATTTAATTCTGTTTTTAATTAAGTTATAAATTTTGTTAGAGTAAACCCCAGAACTTTGAATTGGCTGCTGCAGCTGTGCCTGGGATAAAAGTATGTAAAACAATTCAATTTTAATTTTTTGAATTGACTCTTTTGAAGGTTTGTTCTGTTTTTCTTTTATGCAACTTAATTTAGCTTTTATTATCCAACTTCAGAAGAATCTCAATGTTTGTAAAGAGAAAGACTAGCGAACAAGTTTGTTATATGAAGTGAACTTTTTTCGTTATGTTTTGTAGCCTCCATGTTTACACTGATTAATTGTTTTTTGTTATAGATAAAATCTATTCATACCATAATGAGCTATGTATTATTTCCTTAATATGTGAATTTCAGGTAGTTCTAGCATGCAAATCAGATATGATTTACCATGCAATTGATGAAAACGTAGTGGCGCGTCAGGTTGGTGAAATTCATTTTTTGAACCGCATGATCGATCCAGAAATGAATTGAATAGAAATATATGTGAAGAACCCATTTGTGATTACGAGCACCCCAGTCGGCAAGTGCAATGAATCATTGCATATTTCTAACACGAACTGGTCTATTCCACACTCAGTTGGAGAATTCAATTCTGTATCGATCGTGCTGTTTAAAAGCGCACTCCACCTTCCTGGGGACCATGGTCAACTTCATCAAGTGCATCGTAAAATCATGCATGATTTTTTGAGCAACATCAAATGTCACATTGATAAATCATTGATACTTAATGGATCATGGATAATATTCATGCATGGGAATGCATGAATCATGCATTCTCATGCATGAATCATGCATTCCCATGCATGAATCATGCATTCCCATGCATGAATCATGCATTCCCATGCATGAATCATGCATTCCCATGCATGATTGATTTCTGATACATGCATGAAATCATCCATAAATATCCATGGACGGGCGACTAGGGTACCAGTGCATCCGAACCTTTCAGTGAGTGAGCAAAAGAGATTTCAGTCCGTACACTATGGTGAACGGGTGAACTAAGAGAAAGAGGATTTTCTAGTATAACTGCTGCTGAACTGCACTGCACTAAGAATGTGCCATTCATTAATATGCATTTGTACCATTATTATTAGTTATTCTTTCATATGACATAAAATAACAAATTTCTTTCATTTTACAGTTTCACGATGAAAATAGGAAAATAATTGAAAACAGTCAAAATATCTGAAATATCCATTTCTGCATGCTCTCTAGCAATATCACTGCTGATTCGATTCATTTTCTATAAAAAGCTGATATAGCCTTCATGTATACCATACTAGAATAAAATGTAAAAAGGTGCTCGTTTGATCTAAGCAGCATCATCTAGTTTTTTTAAAAAAACAAAGAAATATGACTTGCTGCTGCGTTACTTAAAATCAGGTTTTCTCTTCTCTTAAGCTTTCGCCACTACCGGCCTTGTCAAAAGGTTGACAATTAAGTGGTCACTGGACAATTTAATTATTTGATACTATGTACCTTCCTAGACTTTTCTATCCATCTCTTTGACTTTTGAACATTTTTGTATTTTGCTGTGTTAATATGTTGATATGTCCAACCACTTACATTTTTGACAAGGCCGGTAGTGGCGAAAGTTTAAGGAAGAGAAAATATAATTTTAAGTAAAACAGCAGCAAGGCTTATTTCTTTGATTTTTTTTTAAAAAACATACTAGAATAGTTAATGTTACTTCGATTATGACACATTACTACAGCGCTGATGTCACGATAGAATGTATTTTCATGCTCCATTTGTCTTCATTCAATCACTAAACACCTCTTTTTCATTGGTAAAGTTTCAAAATTGTTGAAACTCATCCTCAACATAGTGATCGATTACTTCGATTTGTTTGTATCTATAAATCCAGACATCTTTGAAGAGAATTTGATTTTATTCTTGATTATCTGTTTGCAATGCATATTGTTGTCATGCTGCCATGTATTCTGAATAAATACATGCACCATTTTTATGTAGATGAGAATATATTACTTTGTTCCATGTGGACAACTTAACCTACAATCAAGCATCTCTACTAAAATTCAGTTTCAATTGACATTGAATTCTTAATTCGTAAAATAGCATTTTAGCCATGTTATACTACTTATGAATAATACTTTTTGATTGTATGTATATTCAAAAAAGAGTTGCCAAAACATCTGAAATATTCATATGTGCGCAGAAGCTACCCATTCTTTCATTGTAGTCGAAGTGTAAGTCCTAAACATTTTGTGAGAAGCATGCTTTTATTGAAAATGGCGTCCATTTTGAAAATAGGCCATTTATGAAAAATCTGTACCTGAAAAGATTTTTTGTTTGCTCATTTCTAACTCCTGGAGGCTCATAAAACTGAAAAAATTGGTTTCGCCTTTGATACATTTTCTAAATCCAAAGCGTCATTCAGGCGCACCGTGATTGATTGACAATTGATTGTCATTTGCCATTAAATTTACTTAAAGTTCACTGTTTAATTCGAAAGCATTCAATGGAATGCAATTGGATGGCAAACGAGATCGAACCAAACAAGTATTGTATTCTGCATTATCTTGAAGTGAAGTGCCAATGTAATTGTAAGTGGAGTTGATTCAGATAAAAGATCATTGGAGAAATTTCTTTGGCAGCTCTTTATGAGTATCCAGTGACAAAGTACATCTTCACACATTTCACAGTTGGTGAAATCCGTTCCACAAACTTTGCATCGCCGAATGGAATTCAGGGATGTTTGGGTTTTTGTAGTTGATGACAATGAATTGATCAACATTGCTACATTCCTAAGTGCTTTGGAAGATTGAAATTGATGACATGATGCGATACTGCGGTCTTTCGAGCAAGACCAAATGACAGCTCCTTCAAAACATTCTTTCGCTTTATGGACATTTGATCTCTCTTCAAAAGATGAAATGCATCATAAACTACAACATCAATCATATCAAAGTATATGAGAAGATACCTCCTCAAAGTGTTTCTTTGACAAGTGAAGCATTCAGCGCCTTGAACAAGCTGATCAAATCCTTTCTTTCTCTTTTTATAATAAAGTATCATTCTTGGTTTGTTTTTTGAAGCAGCTACTACAATTTCAGCTCCACAATGAGGTGAATTAAGAAGTGTAACAGTGTTTTGCATAACGTGTATTGTTGAAGTGTATAAACTGTATTCTTTATGGCTTGGCATGAAGCAATTACAATATGATTGTATGATCAAGTAAGAAAATGCTGCTTTCTATTGGTCTATCTTTGCCATGCAGTGCGTCGGGAACTTCTTTTCTGTAAGATCGAAGTGCATGTCAAGCGCATACCAAGTACAGACACTGCCAACATACGTGACATAAAAACGTTATCCGTCACTATATCTCTCACACTTCCTCGATTGGGTTCACTGAATTCAACAACGATGGTTTATGATTTCTTAAAGAAATGTTGACTGCACTGCGTGAAAATTTTTTTTAACTAGACTTTACTAATGAAAATATGGGTAAATGACACAAAAGCATCATTCCGAAAACAAAATCTCATCTTGTGGGCGTATCCGCATCCCTTCGTCAGTCATTCATAATAGCTCTGCACCAATTGGTCAGTTATTAATTTAATTAATTGGTCAGTTATACGCACAGTTCAGGAGCAATTGCTTCAGTGGTCAATGCCTCCATGAAACAAAGTACACGTCTGATATCGGATCTGCACAAAATTTTGACACGCTCTCTGACACCTGAGAGTTTACATCCGTTGGCAAGTAAATGGCGAGCAATATAGCTCTCGGGCAAAGACTGGGATCGAGGAACTGCGCACCTCCCTTCCAACAACCACTTGGGTATATGCTCCTTGACCCGTTCACCCAAGGATCTTTCTGTTCTGCCAATAAACTTGACACTGCAAGCGCACTCAAATTTATAAATAGCTTAATAATGAGCAGAAACACGAAATTCATCCTTGGGCAAACTAGCCGGAATATGAGAGGTCGAGAATGTAACAATTGGTTTCACTACCGGGATACACTTAAGAAGAGCCCGAATAGACCGCTTTGCAATCTGAGCTGTTCAATCACCAATAAAAGGGAGCTTCACATCAGCAATCTTTCGCTCAGGACCAAACACAGACACAGACTTATCCTCGGGCACGGTCAAATACCTATCAATAAAAACCACAGGATAGTCATCATCGAGAAAAATACGTCTCAACGCATGTATCTTACAATCAGTAGCATCGGGAGAACAAATGCGATGTTCTGGACTCACAAGTGACTTAATCACGCAGATAATATAAGACCTTGGTACAAAGCTATAAAAGTTAGTGTAAAAATCTGTCCACGTATCTTAACGTAAAAACCGATGTCTGTACAGAGTCATCACGTCTGCGAACACATTTCACGTCAAAGAAATTCATGCAATCATTCATCTCTGTTTCGCAAGTAAAACTAAGAGATTGATGAATGCTGTTAAAAACACTCAAAAGATGAGAAGCAGAAGACTTCCATTTCAAAAAAATGAAGCACAATGCGACTGAATAAGTCGGTGCAATCTCTCCTAAAAAGACCATGAAAATGTCAGCAAAAGTGGGACCGAACGGACTACACATGGCGCAGCAGTACAGCGGTCTATAATACCCTCGTCGAAAAGAAACTAGACATTTTGCGTGCAGAGAAAAACAACAGATGACGAAAGTATCAAGTGGCAAACCTATATTTATGTCATTTTTCCGAATTGTCTGAATAATGATGTCAATTATCTGCTCAACTTAAACATTCCATTCTTTCCGTCTCTGTGACAAGCTTACCCAATATTTCGCTCTCTCTCTCTTCTCCATAAGGTCCACTCAAAATCCGGATGAGATATCAGGGCCCTAATGTAGAGTGAAACATGCTGAATCGAATGGTATCGGTCCAAAAGTACTCTAAGTCCAGGAAGTCGGTCAAAGACCCTTTTGTTCCGTAACCTGGCATTCTTACATTACTCTTATTGTTCTTACTCATTCGCTGCTAAAGTGATTGCCTCTGCAATTGTCCGGACCTAGTGCTTTTGTACGTCGTTAACGGATTTGCACATCAATTTCGTACATAGCTCTGGCATCGTACAGTTGACAGTTCACTTCGAAAGAATGGATGTGCAGATCATTTCTTTGATTATCTCTGTCAAATTCTAATTTATCTGCTAAGCCAGCGAATGTGAAATAATGCCTCCCTGACTAAATTAGGTGTTGATTGATGAATTACAAATATAGAATCACAAAGCTGTATTTTTTACCACTCACCGTTTCCATTGAGCCATCTATTACAAAGAAACATGCATTATCGATCTCTCTGATAACGCGGACACTCAAAATATATTGAGCTGCATGCTTCCTCCTTTCAGATAATTGAATATTGTCGAGAGATCCTGAAGCCAATAATGTAGACGAAATGAAATTGAAGGTTTTCTTTGAGTACAGCGGTCAATTGCAATTAAGTTGGCCAAATCTACCAATTGATTTTTTCTGCTGAGAGATGCAATACATTTGTTGCGATTGTCTCATGTCAGCAATCATTTAGCCCTCATCAGAAAATCTGCTACATTTTGCAGCAAAAAATTTGTAAAATCTTTTAGTGCTTGACCTGTCAATTTTAGGAAGCCGATGCTTTATAGCGATAAGATTTTATTTCACCTCTACCCTCACATGACTCCAGAAATAAACATTGAAAAATTTATGGTTTTTGTTCTACATGGCAACTGTACCTCATCGGAATGACAGACAAACAAGCGCGTGACACACATACACGCATACCGAAAAATACACCCATTTCCTTTCATGACAGAAAGCGTTGTCTACTTTGACTCGTCTACAATGACTTGTGCGCATAATTACACACCGTTTAATAAATAATTACACAAAAACAACGTATTTTCGAGTGAATTTTCGTGTTGAAGTCGTGCTCAATTTCAAACAACTTTCTACCATGGAGAAGGCTTGTGTCTGGTCAGCGGTAGTCAGCTGACTTGAAACTATTAACCTTTGATAAATTCATTTCTCGGATGCCAACAAAAAATACTGCGTAATGTAAAAATTGAGCATTTATTGAGCAAAAGCTGAGTATCTTGTCACTCAGAACACACTGGGTATTCTGTCGCATAAAATGTATCCAACTTCCATATTTAGAATACGAATGTGAGACCTGAGTGATTTAGCCCCTAACTGTGTCATCTGTTGAGTTTGAGCCATTATTTACGTGAATAGGAAGAAACTTTTGATACATAAACTTCTAAAAGATGAAATGAATTATAATTGTGAGCTTGCTACATGAGGGAGGGCGTTTCGTCACAGACGACTTCAAGGCCGCTGTGCACATCAATTTGCAATATATGATATAAAAACTTTTCCTAGAGATTATAGTTGCAATACACTTTCAAATACACTTTCAAATAAGCAACTTTTTAAAAGCCTTGTTGCTTTCACTGGCCTAGATCAAAAAGTAAAACGTCATTTATTTACTCAAAACCAGAATTAATTCAAGAGACAAAAAGTTTGTTAATGCAAGTCTCAGTCAATTCTGGTTTGACTTGAAGAAAGCATCGGTAGTGAAGTGAGCTTCTTTATAAATTTCTGTCAAGTTGAGTCATCTTCTCCAAATGCTTTTACATTGTGGAGTTATCTCCTTTAATTGCTTCTTAAAATTGTAGAAAGTTGAATTTCGACAATTCGATTTTGCTTGGTAAGTAATCAGTCGATGGGAACTCCACCCTTATCTATTCAGGCGACATCATCTTTTTTTAGTCTAGCTTTAATGACGTAAATTGTTTAATATTTTGAATATTGTCAGTGGTAAGTGTGCAATAAAGTAGCTCCAAATTATTCAACTTGCATCATAGTATCATAATAAATTTCAAATGTAAATAGGGCTGTGCGCTAGCCGCAACTGCAGGCATCGGTGCAAATTATGGCCAGAATTATAGACGAAATAAAATGTTATTTCGCAGTCTAGATTGTCGTGCGATGGTCAACCAAAACTTCAAAATCATGAAGGTTGGGCCTATACCTTTCAGAATAGGCGCTCATATTTTCAAGAATTCAATGGATTTTTTATAGAGTGCAAGGAAAATTCTATTCGTCCTAAGAATTTGGAGGAGACTTACTTATTAAAATAATTCATTACTCATTGATCTCGTTACTCTCGTATCATTACTCTCATCACACAAAAAATATTAGTACTAATTTTAGAGCTTTTTGGGTCCGAAAGCACAACACGTAATTGGCACTCATTTCAGTACTCATTCAATGAGTTACACAGCACTTGCACCTCCAGTAGTTGACAAATACTATAAGCCATATCTAATCCGCTGTATCCCATATGCACATCCATCTATAAGATCTGCTGTGGCAGTTAAAAGCAAATCCATTTGGATAAAATTGTGCTAATCCTAAGAAAATGATTAAGTACAGAATATGCTGAATTTCATTCATGATCAAAGAGTGTTTACATGATGTTCTTTGGAAGAGGAAATATGGAAAGTTTATGCAATGGTTTCTATGCTACATAAAAAGTCAATCAAAATAGTTAGATGCAGTCAGCACGTGCTAATGGTATCAATAGTGAAATTAAAACAATTAACTTACACCTTACCGTTCAGATTATAAAAATGACAACTCAAATGCTAAAGGTAGTCGTAACTGATCCACGCGGAGAATGCATTATCCGTGTTGATATGTTATGACTTTAGAATGACTTGCACATGTGCAAGTCGATTGATTCGGTTTATAATCATCATCATTGAAGTGAAAGGAACATGCGCGAGTACATGTCGTCGCATGCTAAAAGTAACATGCGCGTCGCGTCCTTATGCATCTGAGGTCCATGGTGCAGACGCTACATTTGTAGTACATAGTTCTGTACTAAATCACGGAAATTAAGTGAAAATATTTTGAATTGATTGAACTAGTCATAAAATTAGAACAAATATCATCTCAAGCACGTTCTTCTGTTTCTTTCTAATGTGTTTTCAAATCAATATTTCGATTTTTCAAATATTGTAGTACACTAAATTTCCACAATGATTTTGAAATGAGGATAGTGTGAACAATTTATTTATATTGATATTTCATCATATTAGCACTCAGTTTGTATTTAATAAACATTTTAGTACTTCTGTGAATTTGAATTCGGTAATTTTAGTGCCCTTCCGTTTCGTATTCACATTAGTATTCAAATAGGACTTTCTGATTTACAGTGTAATTTCTGGATTTTTCAGTGAACCCGTGTAAACGAACTTTTATTTTTCTTGGTTGATTTACAGACCTAATCATGCATCTAAATGTCTTCCAATCGCGTCGCACATCACCCTACCATACATCATTCGAGAGTTGCATTCTCAACTTCAATATCAGCTGTGATAAACTTGCATCCGTTATTATATTTGCTGAGCAGTGCTCAAAATGTGAAAACACTAAATTTACAAAATGAAGTTTTACAATAAGAAAACATGGGAGAATGATAATTTATTATTCAGGCTTGGGGAAAGCAAGTATTTTCTCAGATCTCTTTTGATGCAATGGTTATCAAAATCGGTGAACTATATATACAGAAGTAGTGATATCGTGAAGTAATCACGAAATCATGATGACTCTTTTGACTGAAAATGACGTATTCTCGATTTTTCATCAAAAATGCTCAAGTCTGGTATCGCTACAATCTTTGCGATGTAAGGAGTGCGAATGTTTACGTTTCATTTTAATATGTTCAATAGTTCTTTTTCAAACTGCTTCAACATTTTTCTCATTACTGCTGAAGTACACAAACGACAAGTAAGGTGAACGAAGGTTCAAAACAAAACAATTAGTGGAGCCATGTCGTTGTTCTCTCAATGGCGATTGCAGACTGTCTACCTTGTGTATTTGTATACTTTACGGGCAATGACATATGCGGTGATTACTGTTTGCTTGATGTTCTTTCGTCAGTCAATAAACTTCTGGTGTGCGAAGCGGACGTTCATGATCACAGTGGCGTCGAGGCTGCGCATGCTGCTTACAACGTCCATTGACTTCGATTTGTGGTTTCTGTGGCTGGAATCTGAAAGGACTAGATGAGACAACTGTTGAGACAAGTGCTTCGTGAGTTGAGATGGCTGGCGGCATGTGACAATAGAGAGAGAGAGAGAGAGAGAGAGAGAGACTTCCTTGTTCAGCATTTCAGTAACTGAACTGCAGACTATAATTTCTAACTACTGATACAGTAGCGTGTGACCGATTCAAGTGCTGACATAGACGATCTGTCGGAGTTTTTTGTTGAACATTTCCCCGAAATCTGATTCTGCAACAATTGCAGCTTCCTTGAACACCGGTGCAAGATTCAATGTTTGGCGAACAAGAGCCTGCTTCAATTGCGGCGAACGTGGTCATGGTGTGATTTACTGCCGACAAGCAAAGCACAAGAGTGCAAAGTGCGAGAAATGCGGCCATCTTGAAAATTATGCAATCAAAAAATACTAGATTGGGCCAAACTACATGTGTGTGGCACTAAGTTTGGCCAATGTAGTAAACACCTTCTTGAAAGAGACGGAATACGTAAATTGACACAAATAGAGATACATCATTTCTGCCTTAGACTGAGTAGTGTTTTTTATTACATACAAGTATATATCACTTTTGTGCTCTGGTTTTTATGATGATCACCGTCAAGTTAGCAACTATTGTAATCTGGAAGGAAAAATGAGCAATCAGTTGATTTCTGGAAAGTATTATCCACTTCTTTGGCGAATGGCTATAGTTTTAATCTCTGGTCATGGTGTTCTGACTGCTCACCGCACTGCTCACGATCCTGACCCTATCATAAATTTTTATTATTGTCCGACAAGTGTAGACCCGTGCGCTGTAAAGTCAGGAAATAGTATTTGACATTAATAAGAGACTTCCGAATGAGGAAAAACAAGAACTTATTGATATTTTGATAAGTCATTATAAAGTATTTCCTCAGAGTGCTGATGATATTGGTCATGCTAATGTTGCTTAACATACTGTACACAAATTCCAGTAATTCAAATACATACTCTGGTACACAATTCCGGTACACAAATTATGGCAAGAAATTTCTTAAGTGATAAATTTAACGATAAATGTAAAAATACTTCAGAAGATACAATAGATGGACAGAAATGTTTTTTCCGATTACCGCATTTGGGAACTATATCGATAAAATATAGACATAAAATTAAAAAAACTTTTTCGAATGTTGGATTTGAACGTAAATGTCGTCTTTCAAACTACAAAAGTTAGTTGTTGAAATCATGTCTTGCGTACCGATTCACATGTCAGGTTGATCCTGATGCCCAATAGGCAAATAAACGATTTCACCAACGAATAAGTGAACACATAAAAGGTAACTCGGCAGTAAGCACTCACTTAAGTAGATGTACTGCAACTGCATGTAGCAAGAAAATACATGACTGTTTTAAAGTTGAATATCAAGGTAGAAATAACTTAGAAATTAGAATCATTAAAACTATCAAAATATATGAAAAATTACTTGCATTGAGTAGAGCATTAGGAAATGGCGGAAAATCAGTATTTCTAAAAATCTTTTACTAAAATTGCAGTAGAATACACGAATTACACGTTACATGTATGAGAAGTGAATATCATAAATTGCTATTGTCTGATTTTTAAAATTACGTAGATCTATTTGTAGTATGACGCAATTGACCAGTGAACAGGTCCTTAAAAATCTCACATTATATTTTCCATGTTTTCCAATCCTCCTTCAGAGATTCACCTTGTTTTATTCGGTTATTCGACTGTAGCGGAATGTAGGTATAATATTTGATCACATTTTGTAGTCAGTTCAAATGACTTTTCGGCAATAATATCAGTCACATCAACTTAGTGGTTTTCAGCGAAGATGGAGAAACTATAGGTCGATGAGTCGGAAAGATGTGAATCAAAGCATGTAGCGATGAAGATAGAGAACTATTTCCAAAATGAAAAGAATGCGCCGGCATAATACAAAAATTGGTTGTGAACGTCGAAATACGACAGAATCCCCTGAATCTCCAAAACGCGGATGAATAGCTGGAGGTGTTGTGAAAAGCTTTGAAAATTCATGCTTAAGACCGCAGAACGACGTACGTAGCTACATGTACTGACGCTGGTGCTGAGCTGACTGATGAAAGTGAAGACACGCACGATAGACCGGGAGCAAATGAATGACGCCTGGATGCAGTATACAGTTTCTCTCCGCTCCCATCCTCTGTTATGTGACTTGTTGAATGAAGGCCGGTTGTATCATTAGGCGATTGACGAAGTCATTTACTCTAGTGGAGAGGTGTGTAAACACAGATGTGAAGAGGATTCTTGCGTAATTGTGACTGATGTATAGACCTTAGTCTTGCAATTTGCAGAGAGAGAGAAAATATTTTGCCATTGCCTTGGCTTCAGTCAGCCGGCAGCGACGTCCACCGTCGACACTCACCGAAGGCGACGTCAATGGGCCATTAATGGACCGATGCATTTTTTCTCACAGGGCAAGGTTTATGAATTTAATGTTATGCCATATGGAGTATGCAATGGACCGGGTACATTTCAAAGAACGATGCAAAATGTTTTGAAAGGGTCTGGCTATTTGCCACCTTTCAGAACATTCATGACACAGTTACTGCCTCACATTCTTGGGAGGAGCATCTCGACACATTAAAGGATGCTCTGAATCGTTTGCAGCAAACAGACTTGAAATTAATCCAGAAAAGTACGCCTTTGCTCAAGAAAGCATAGTTAGTTTACTTGGGCCATCTTCTCACTAGAGACAAGATTAGACCTGATCCAGCAAAGGTTTCTTCTTTGCTTGAGATCAAAAATCCTACTTGCAAAAAGGAAATTCAATGGCTGTATGGATCCTGTAATGACCCCAGAGAACATGTGCCAGATTTCGCCAAAATTATGGCTATACAATTTCCAAACTTATTAATAAAAAATTGTCAAAGTTCGAGTGAACCATCGAGGCTGATGATGCATTTGAGTCATTCAAAAAGCTAGTTGCGGAAGGAGCTCAACGTAATTTCCCAAATTTTGATAAAACATTCGAAATTTCGGTGGATGTATCATCGAATGCTATTGGAGCAGCCCTCAGTAAGGACAAAAAAATCAATCGCTTTTGATAGTCGTCTATTGAACAAGCCGGAAGGAACTATTCTACTACTATGAATTTCTTGCATTAACTTGGTCCGTCATTATCTCGTAAACCAAAAATGTGTTATCAAAACAGACTACAAGCCTCTATTTGGCCTAATTAAAACTGCACCGAGGAATGGTCGCCATGCGCGTTATCAGCAAATTCTTGAGGAACTCGAGTTTGAAGTTTTGTATTTACCTGGAAAAGATATCATCTTACCTGATACGTTAAAGTTGTTTTGTAGAGGAAAACCAGCATCCGTCAGCAGCACTTGTGTGTCATTCTACAGACTGGCCGGAAAATTCGTCAGACATTCCGATGACCATTCAGCAAGGTCCTTAAGAGACAATTTTGCTTTTGGTTCTGAGCAGCAGAATTAGGTATCATTCACTGAAAAATAGGAAGTTGGAAAACAGGTATGGGTCAAATGCCTGCATCGCTCGTCTAAAGACAGTCCTTGTGTTGGTCCGTTTGAGATTTTGCGAGTAGCCTATGTGGTTCACTTACTTCAGATGTAAAAGACATTGTTAAAGTTAATGTTAGTCGTTGTAAACTTGTCATTTGTGAGTTGTAAAAATATCACATAATGAATTTTTTAAAGTGTGAAGGGATGTCATGAATGCTTTATCTCACATTCAGTGGAGTCTATGATTGAATTGTCTGACATTTGTGACGTCACCGCACGTCAGTAGATAGTGCCACATCTGCTGACATGCGGTAATGCGGTTAATGTTCTCTCGTCAGTCAATAAACTTCTGGTCTTCGAAGCGGACGTCCTTATTTAGAGATCAAACCACAACAGAAACTGAAGATTGAATTCGTTCAATTGAATTGAAAAAATCGTTTTGCACCATCTCGCATGCACCATAGTGGTCATTCATGTTTACCTGAAGCTAGTTTACTGAGTTTACAGTTTACTCTGTTTACTCAGCGCGCAGACGGCGTTCTTTTTTCCATTATGTCTCGCTCACGATTAGCAATATTAAATGTACTTGAAATGTTGCTTTTAGTTGCTGCTGTTTATCTCTAGATGCTACTTTTTTCTCTTTCTCTGTGCCAATGATTCAAGTGTCCTAGTTTATCATTGGTACAAATACACGCTTACTGGTTTACTTACTTGCTTAGATACTTAAATTTACTTTTTGTAAATTATTTTTTTCTAGAAAATGTAGTTCTCTAATCCATAGGATCGGGTTATCTGATTTTGTTAATTTTCGCCCTCGCAAACTTAGAAATCTTGTGTGCAGCAAACCTCACTAGTCGACCAATCTTGGTGATTCTTGATCAATCTTGCCAAGATCTTAACAAGCATAACCAAGAAATTATCTTGATCAAGCTTGGTCAAATTTTGTCGCGCAAGATCTTGCCAAGATTAACCAAGAAAACACGGAGATCTATATTCATGGGTATTATTAGCATAATATTTCTACTCAGCATGTAATTAATGATCAAATAACTTTTCCGAACTTCAAATACGTGTGAAACAAGTAAAATAGGCAGCGTGACGAGTAAACTCTCCAACAATGATATACAGGATTTCTGTTTGAGGTTGCCAGTAATGTTTGGCGGCTCAAAATGACGCCACAACAGATTTCACGGCAATTATCTATTCGACAACCTAAACAGTCAAGCTTAATTTACAAGAAGAAAAATGAAAAATTACCAAATAAGAGGGTGCATATCTTCTTAATATCCAGCTGTACGATAAATTATAGTTCTTTCGATGCTGATTTAAAAGCGAAAATATTTTTATATTGTCTTCATGAAACCTCACATGAACGTGCAAAAATTTTTCCGTTTATCTTTAAAGTCATTTGTTTATTGCGAATGAAATATGATGAAAAATTGTGATTAGAATCGCGATTTTGTGAGCGATCGCTTTGTTTTTGTTTAAATGCTGAACCGAAGTTATAAATTTAAATCATATAATTTCATGGTCACAATTTTAAAATGACTGACTATTTTCGTACGGGTGACGGTGATTTGTCCGATACGACATCGTGTTCTTCATACACCACGGATATAAGTAAGCACAACATTTATTTAATCTTTTTTATTCATTATTGTTGATTCTTTTAAGAAAATTTACTATGTAATGGGCAGGCCCTGGGGCTTGTTTCATAAAAAAACGCAGTCTGATTTGTGCCACATTAATTTTAAGTAGTGAATAGAGAAATTCGGTCTTTTATCTAC
This sequence comes from Prostheceraeus crozeri, assembly GCA_907163375.1. Taxonomy (NCBI): domain Eukaryota; kingdom Metazoa; phylum Platyhelminthes; order Polycladida; family Euryleptidae; genus Prostheceraeus; species Prostheceraeus crozeri. The sequence goes on along the minus strand of CAJQUW010002953.1, from coordinate 38,190 downwards.
ATCAAGAACCGGTTTTTTTATTAATAAGTACTTGAATTGGCTTGTGAAAACATTCACTTGTGAATACATTATTTTTTTTATTATAGTTTGTCAGCTGAGGGTAATTACGTCCCCATGACATCAGGGACTCATTCACTGTTTCGTCAGCACTATTATGACGCAGTGTTGGCGTTGCCGTAGATCTGCGTGCGTTGTAGTCATGCATACACGCCTGTCGATAGAAAAGCGCAAGGACTTGACTTGAAACGCGTCATAGTGAACAGCGGGTTTGACAGCGCTAGCAAGAAAGCAAGTGTATGCAACACTCGTTCGCCGCATTCAGCGCTTAGGGAATCACAATGAAAACTTAGCAACCAGCGGAATTCCCTGTTCTAACGCGCGTCTTTTAAATCATAATGTGAGACCATCAATGTTAATTTATCGTTGAATGGCTGAAATACGTCGATTCATCACACAATTTTCTGTAAGTTATTCCATAAGTTAAGTATATTACACACATGGCTAAATAAATTTATGTCAACTTAAGATTTTGGGCGTAGCTTCGCAGCCATTATTATTGATCATTGCCAGTTATTATTTATCCATGCTTTTACAAGAACATTACAACATATTTTCATGTTGCCGAAGCCTTTAATCATCCTCGGAAGGTTGATAAAAATAACAAGCATTTATTCAAGGTATTCAAATTTGGTGCGTAACTGACATTTCTATATGAAACGCAAATGATCCATAGACTCCTTAAAATACATATTTTAATTAGTCACCAACCATTTCTAATTACTACTTCATTTTAGTTTTATGAAACGCAATTTTCTATTAGACTGCTTAAAATTCTCTAATACTAATCACTGATTTATATATTTTTTATGAAACGCAATTAGACTGGTTATGGAATTTTTCCAGAAGGAAAACAATGATTCCTGAAAAGGACTCTAGTACATTTTCTTGATAAGACCTATTTTTACCACCAGATTGTATCCACAAAGATTTACTATTACAGAAAAAATATGTGATGTATTTCTGAAAGCGAAACGCGTAGTGGGAAACTGATGGGCTGTGATTTTGTTTTATTGGAAAATGGACAGTCTTTCCGGGTTTCACTCAATTGTAAAGGCAGGAAGTCTGCAGCCTCAGCCCCAGCAGTTCGGAACCTTTGTTAAAATGAACATCACTAACAATATCCACACATTCCAACCCCACACTTATTAGGGGCGATCACTTTTCATGTGTAATTATCTGTTCAATAGTTAAGGAAATTGAAGAAATTTACATTTTTAGAAAATGGTTTTGGATTCAGGAAATCTGGAAATCGGCAACATATTTTTATTAATGAACTCGTGTTCAAGTTGCCAATTTCCACTCTACACAAGTAGGCCTATAACATTTGTAAACGGCATATTTTAAAGATTAAAAATTGCAAAATATTCGTGCGCCTTTTGGGCCAACTGTCTTTCTTCAACCTCACACATATAGAGTTACAGATTACACGGATGGACTTCCAAATTGAGTTGCACCATCTCCATACATCTAACTGTCAGGATATAAGCTGATTTGGCAAAGAGCAAACACGTAACTGTTGATCCCAAACGCTTATTTTAGTAGAAATTATGAAAACTGAGTTTTCTGGCCTTTTGGGCCAACTTTCTTGCTTCAATCTCACCCATATAGAGTTATAGAATACACAGGTCGACTTCCAAATTGAGTTGCACCATCTTCAGACATCCAACTGTCAGGATATAGGGCATAAGCTGATTTGGCAAAGTGGAAGTGTTGATCCCAAATGCTTATTTTAGTAGAAATTATGGTACTTGTAGGTTACATTACCCCCACTCCTTCAAAATCCAATAAATGTAGTTATACTTGTCTGATGGTAATGAAACTTTATGAGCGTTTAGATATGGGTATTTTCTCTCTACAAACCAAATTTCATTCAATTCGGATAAATAGTTGCTACGCTACAGCCGACAACGTAAAATATGCCCATCCTCTAAAATGACTGTGCATGGTTGACCTTGATCGTCAACGTACATTCGCTTTGAACGTATGTGACTCATTGCCTCGGGGCAACACAGACAATCGCTGCACCTGTCCCATTGTCACTTCGATCATGAACTTGCTGACTCTAGCATCGATTTGTAGGGATGAAAAGACCTCTGTCGATTACTGGGCTCCTCAGTGAGAGATCAGACAATACAGCTTTTGGAATAAGCGTGTAGTTCTTTCTTGTTTTACGTTGTCGGCTGTAGCGTAGCAACTGTTTATCCGAATTGAATGAAATTTGGTTTGTAGAGAGAAAATACCCATATCTAAACGCTCATAAAGTTTCATTACCATCAGACAAGTATAACTAGATTTATTGGATTTTGAAGGAGTGGGGGTAATATAACCTACAAGTACCGAGATTATGAAGAATGTGGGTTTTCTGGCCTTTTGGGCCAACTGTCTTGCTTCAACCTCAGCCAACCTCAAAAGGGTTTTGAAGATTCAGTAGGTAACCTGTATAGGCCTATATTCTAAGATTGTATTGGTTAATGAAAAATCATTGAGTTGTAGGCCTATTAATTGATTTTTACGATTTAAACTGATTCTACAGGTGAAACTGATTCTGGAGATGTCTCAATGTTAGATGAAGCTACGGGGGATGCTGCGCTTGAAATAGCGGATTCCGTGACAGTCGACGATCAGGTGGATATGGTTGATCAGGTGATTGTGAAGGAATCAAGCGTTTCGTCATGCAGTATCTCAATGGACACCTGCTCAGAATCATCGACGGCAAGCAATATGAACATCGATTTCACAGATGAGCTTGAATTGGTAGCTGCGATATTGATTTACTTGAAATGTGCGTATGTCATTTCGAAACAGGCACTGAATGCCGTTATTCTGATCATGAATGTAAGTCGCGATTGTATTATAATGTTATTAACCTACTACATGTATTATTGTAGTCATAAAATTCTTTCACTCATGAAATAGATATGAAATAAAAATGATTCTTAAATATGAACATGATATTCATGCCACATGCCTACTCAAATACAAAAATTTCATTATGCAACACAATTATCTGACCACGCATAACTGTGAAGTGTCATGTGATCTTCAAACCAATGCCATTGCAAATCTATAATGGACCTGAACGGCTGTAAGTCAAACTTATTGTCCCCTACTGCAACGAAGTCAGTTAGGCAACATTTCACTTAGAACCTGTTACACACAGTAAATATCATCACTGCTTTTCCATTTCTGTGGTTTATAATCATTGAATAAATCATATACTATACGCCATTAAGAGCGAACAAACGAATCTATCTCTAGACTACTAAGTGGGCCCTTTAATTTGGCCACTATTGTATATGTTGGTTTTTTTATTTTTTTTTCATTATTTTAGCACGACAGCATACGTCCTGTGCAGCGTTGCCAGACCTGCGCAAATTTCTCTTGAGCTGCGCAAATGCGCAAAAAATAAATTCCCTGCGCAAACTTTCTTTGTTAGGAAGATCCATAGAAATTGTGACACACTCATTCTTATTTCACTGATTGTGTTCCTGAAATACATGCATCTCATTTGTAAATAACAGTGGAAGATGGTTAATCGACAAGGTTCAGGCTATGTGTTGAGCCTTGTCGATTATAAAAAACATACAGTTCTAACCTTACAGCATGTTTGATCCACAATTATCACTACCGCATATATAATTATTAAATATTTGAGATGAAAAAAATAAATTTCAGTGTGAGATCATCAGCAGGAACTAGAACAGGATTCGCGTTTCTATCCCTATTCCTGAACGGACGGACCTATTCTAGTGGGGTCATGCATTTATCATGCACAACCTCAAGTACAAAAAATCTAATAGACCTCTGTGACTGACTGTAACTGTACAGTATAGACTAATAAATAAGACGAAATAAACTAAACGGATAAATTAAAGAAAGTTATTCCAAAACTAATGAGGAGCAATTAGGCAAAGACAATTAAAATTTAGACGCTATCGGTGAAGGACGGAGTTTAAGAATTCTATTGTCCTTGTCCTATGTCCTTGTTCATAGTATTAATAATTCATAGTTTTTCTCAAGCAGCATATTGTTATGTTTTATTCTTTTAATTTACTCTTGTAAGTTGCTGTGTTGCGAGAAAATATTCAGATTTTAACTTGTACTGTTTTTAACAACAATTCGGAGGTATTACTCCATTCTCATGTTGTATATCGTATATACACGGTACAAAATTTTACTTGCTTTGCTATGAAACACAAGAAAAATCAAATTCAAAAATCGTCTATTTACTCGTAAAAGCAAGGACGTAGAAATGTAGCATCGTGGAGTATGCTATTAGCCTTCGGATGATACAGCATGTGGTTTTGGTAAAACTACCCTTTTTTATGATATTGTACTTATGGTATTTTTCATCGTTTTTACTTCCGTTTTCTCCATTGATGGGGGTTGGAAGGTGCTACTTTGGTGGAATTTGAACGGTGCGTTTGTGCAAAGTCCGGATGCCCTTCCTGACGACTATCAATGGTGTTTTTTTCGTCGGTCTCGAACCTTGGACCTCGTGACCCATAGGCAGGCACTTAGACCATTAGACCATGGCTGCATGGTATGTACTGTACATCGACATAAATTATCCAGCTGTAGGTTTTATCCTCTCACTCCTTCTAAATTCAATAAATCTGGCTAATACCAAACCGATTGTAATACAACTTTACGAACGTCTAGATGTGCGTATTTTCTCTTTACAAATCAAGCAAACCATCATGAGTCACATGGTTGATACTCAGAAGAACAAATGAAATGATAAGTTTCCAATTGATATATACATGTAGGTCGATCCAATCAGTTTGAATGACTAAGCACACTTTATGTTATCAGCTGTAGCTCAGAATACAGGATAGAGATGATTAAGTTAAAAACATGAAATTTTGTATCCGAATTCGCTGCGCAAATTTTATCACACTGCGCAAAAAATTTGAAAATATGGTCTGGCAACGCTAGTCCTGTGGTTATTGAATATCCTTAAATAATGCTGAATTTCAGTCATCGACATTTTAAACATGTCTCTTTTCAGGCAACTCGTCCGATGATGCAAATCCCTATGTCAATGAAAAATTGCTACACGATTTTTAGAAGAAAGCATGCTGCACACTTTTCCTGCGAGAATTCTGAAATAATTTGTGACCTGTCCCATCAAGTGGAACAAACGGTTTCTTCGAATTGGGAAGCTTTATTTAAGTATTATCAAGACCTACGTCTTCATCGCAGTAATTTCGATGTTTTATCTTCGCAATCATATTTTGTGGAACAGTCGACACCCAATGAATTTCAGTTACACCGTCTTCTAAACGCTGATGGTGCAAATTTCTTCACAACAGACAGTAATTCAACGTGGCCATTTCAATTAGTGATATTAGATCTTCCTCTCAGTGTTCGATTGCGAATTGAAAACAGAATATTATTTGCTCTTATTGAAGATAAATCGAGAATCCCAAATGTATTATCAAAGCTTGCGGAACAATTGAATCAGTGATTTACATTAAATGGTGTTACTTTCTCTATGAAGCTTCATGCATCAATATTTGACTTACCTGCTTATGCATTATGCACGAACACTGGACAGTTTAATGGTAGGCATGATTGTCCATTCTGTTTACATCCTGGTGCAACGATGAAAATTGGACGTGGTTCTTCTCGTATTTACGACGATGTTACTTATCCCTTAAGAACCGAATCCGACTATAAAGAACATGTCCGTTTGTCTGAACTTATGAACGAAAAGATTTGCGGTGTGAAAGGATTTACATACCTTGCTGACATGATGCCGATTCCTTCTGGTATCGTTCTAGACGTCATGCACGCAGTTTATGAAGGTGTGACAAAGCAATTGCTGACTTACATGCTCGACCCATGTAGTAAGACTCATCATATGTATTTAGGTCGCCCAAAGACTAAAGTATCAATAAATCAATATTTGAAAACCATATATGTTCCTCACGATTTTCCAAATTTCAAGTCAATTGTTAAATTCAAAAATTACAAAGCCATTGATTTTCAAAATTTTCTATTGTATGCATTTTTACCATTATGTTCCAGTCATCTTCACAACAGCAATGCTCTTATCATTGCTGTTTTGGTATATGCTATACGTAGAGCTAACAGTCCAGTTATGGATGTGTCAGTAACGAATAATGTTCGTGTTTTGATCGATTGTTTTTTGTCCCATGTCAACGAATATTTTCCAAAATCATTCATGAAAATGAATGTGCATTTACTTAAGCATTTAGCTTTGCAATTGCAACGTTTCGGTCCAGCGTTTTGTATTAATATGTATTGTTTTGAGCTTGGTATTAAAGCATTGAAGCGTATGTTTACCGGAACTGTGAATCATTCCAAACAAGTAGTAGAGCATTTTCTATTGTTTAAGAATTGCTTGGAAGTTATTCAATCAAATCATCAGTCTGATCTATTAAAGGAAGTCATTAAACTTAAGAAGAGGGATAACAAACAAGGATTGATAGATAAACATCGATATTATTATAATGGCATCATGCTTCATTCTAAGAACTATAACCGACGTTTAAATTCACGATCATGTTTCTGTTTCACCACTGAGAACAAATTTTGTGAGATTGTAGAGTTCGTTAATGATGAAAAATGTTGGCCAAGTTCTTCAGAGTAAATATGTCTATACTGGAACTGATATCACCAGAAAATGACACTTTTGGAGTGTATGATGTTTTGAAAGCATCCGATTGGCATGATTTTGTCATTATCGATGAAAATGAATTCACTGAGAAATTAGTCAATATTGCAGATGTTGTTTGCCGATGTATTCGTTCCACGATTCGATACAAGGGAACTGACGTTTGTCTTATGATTCGTATTTTAGAAGGTGTTGATCACTGCCCATTGTGATGTATTTACGAGTAATTTTTAATTAAAGATCATGAACTGAATTTGTCACCACATGTTTTATATCTGATGAATTTATGTAATATATTACGATGATTTATCAGTAAGTTTTTAATCTTCACCTTCTCCATGTATTCGTTAGTAAAGTTGGAATAGTCGACCCTTAAATATGACATTACATTTTGCAGGTTGTAAGCGTGTTGTCACATGAGTATTAAGGTTTTTAATCCCGGGTATTGCCAATTTACGGGACTCTGGATCCCTGGATTCGCCAGCATCTTTTTTTCAGGCGGTTAGACTGTATTTCGCATTTTTCATTGTTTTCACCAAGATTGGCGCTTGGGATGTATACTTGACGTTTCCCTTTTGTCTAAATAAGCTTAGATCCTGACACTTGCATGCATGTAGATAGTTCAACTCAATTAGTATGTCGATCTGAGCATAATAGAACTATACATGGGCAAGTTTGAAGCGATACTGTTGTTGAAAAATGAAGAAATTCCGCATTTTTCATTGTTTTCACCAAGATTGGCGCTTGGGATGTATACTTGACGTTTACCTTTTGTCTAAATAAGCTTAGATCCTGACACTTGCATGCATGTAGATAGTTCAACTCAATTAGTATGTCGATCTGAGCATAATAGAACTATACATGGGCAAGTTTGAAGCGATACTGTTGTTGAAAAATGAAGATTACTTTTATACTGTTTAAATTAATGAATGTATGGAAATGCGCTATTGAATACTCGTTATTCCAATAGAAAAGTACGTATATTGTTCACTCCAACTTTACATTTCTTTTTTACAGCGATGGATCCAGCTTCATTCAAAGAATTTTTATTGTATTTTCCTCACGATTGGGAATTATGTGTACTTCCCCTAGAAAAAATGATTTTTGACAAATCAAAGGTCATAACTGAAGAAGGGGAATGCGTGTTTGACGCCATCTATGATGACGATATATATAAATGTATCGTTTTTATGGTATCTACTGAAGAGATATCGGAGGAAGTACTAGCGAAAGTACGGGAGAGCAAGAAAAAACTGAAATTATCCAGCTTGTTGAAGAAATTCAGTCGTGTTAAGGGAGACTTAAAGTTCAACCTACCATGGTAAGCAGGAGAGAAGCTTATTACATATATATTCACTGTTAGATACTGCAAGTTTAATACAGCATAAACTTATTCCATTAATATCGGTCTGGATACATGATCTGTGTAAATATTGTGTGACTGTGTATTGATCACTCCTACGTTGTATTATGTAAGACTTACTTTCTGCAGTTATCGACCATAGCATTTCCAACTCTCATTAATTATGAATTTTGTTACAGACCATGTTCACAGAATCTTCATCGGATGAAAATATAACTCGGATTCCCTCAAAGTGTCTCCCGTCTCAAACAACCAGAGCTCACTCGGATTCCGAATCGAGCGACGAACTCAATAATAGTGCGGGTAAATATGTTTTTACTCATGAAATTATTTTTCCCGACTGTCCCGGTACTTAAATCTCAATTTTGTTGTATTATATCCTTAAGATCACTTCAATTCGTCTTCTTTCCAGATTCTAGCCGAGCAATCCCTTCCATGGAAATGCTAGAAACTCGAGCATCATTGACGGAAAACTCAGTCAGTTGAATTTTGCGTCTTTTGTTTGCTTTCATATAATGACTAAATTCACATTAATACTGTATCGGTTATTAAGTCGCTTAACACGCTTCTATCCATACTTTTTTCAATAATTCTCTATTTACCACTAATTTATTCAGGATGTTATACTTCACAATGTGGCGCGCTTAATGGGTAAGTTTATAGAATTGCATGCGAGTGCGAGTTCTCAGACGTTCGATTGTGATCTTGGGTTGTGTTTAATGATGGTTAATTAGTTCAAGCCGAAACCTCAAAGTAATTAGGCTTGCCTAAACATTGGCCGAGCATGAAAAATTCATGTCACATTACCTCTTTGTAATCATTCGGCCTTTTTCTGAATTCTACAATGTTCCTCGCATATTCAGCTACGTGTTATGTTTTCTATGGTGATAGCTGGGATGCGGAGTCCTTTCTTTCTTTTAGACTCCGACTAGTATGCCGTATGTAGAGTATAAAGCATGTTAAATATGCATGTCAATGCTTTCGTCATCTGTTTACTTCAATTTAATTTGCTAGAGAATTTCGCATGCCTTAAATCAATATAATAATCTTGTAAGTTGTTCTGTCTAATTCGATCTCGTTGGGTAGTACTAGCCTATCGAAGTCGTTGTTAACCCGCATGTGTTCCTGAGGACAAAAGTGTCCTTTGGTAAACTTCGAAGTCCTGCCAAAACTATAATATAACCGAGAGAGGTCTATGCAGGTTGATCGCAAAAAGTGTGCCATTCGGTGTACAGTAGGCGTGAATTTCGTATGTAAAGACCGTTCATATGCGTGCGTTCAATGAACAGCTATAGTAGGCCTATCTATTGATATTCTGTAGCTTACTGATAGTAGAATTACTTTTACCGATGCTTATCTTCCATATGCTATGTATGTGTATTCCTGTTCTTTATGAACAATTTCAGTTACATCAGGCCTTTCACACCTCGCAGGCTAACTGCATACATACAATAATATATATCATTATTCGCTTCACCTTTTACAATCGCTGAACACGTGACAAATGATAAAGTAAAAACAGTTTACAATACTTGATAAAAGTTTCACTGTATCTGTTGGTACTGGTGAAAGGTGGTAACAAACTTTTTCTACATCGAGTTTGGAAATTTCTTTTATTGATGGTAAACATCTCTCTCAAAGGATGGTATAAGAAGAAGTAGCTACAGAACGCATCAGCTTCACGCAGGATGAGTCTGCAGCTTCTGACAAAGATGGAAAATGCACAGAAGAGACCATTATAATTCGAAAAACACGACGTTCGATGGCAATTAACTTACTGGCAATGGGGTTTACACAGCACTGGATAACTAAATAAAATAAGTGAACTATATACTCGTACTGTGTGTAAAATGTAGGCCTACGTATGTACTCGTGGGCCTACATGTAGGTATAATAAATGTTTTCATCTTCATTTGCTCGTTATTCTTGTAAGAAATTATACTCTTAGACTTGGACTGACTTTCATCCTACTAAACAATTTCAGTATTTAACAAAATTCAGTCAGTTTTTAGTTATTTTTGATAAAAGGACAAAAGTGTCCTCTTGGATCAAAATCGGTTGTATTTTTACCGATCATATGCGGGTTAAGTGTTCATAGTGTCCATAAGAACGACGAAACAAAAGTAATGTGCTTTTCATCTATGTTTTCAGAATCCTTGCTCGCTGAAAGTAGACTGCAGACGTCGGAACTAAAAAAGCACACTAGGCTTTTGAAACGACTTGCGGCCAATAAAAAAACCTCCGTTCCGCAGGAGGACAAGAGCTGCATGGTAAGTTTTCAGCCAAATGATAAAATACAATAATACACGCTGCCGTTTATTAACTTATTGTCGCTACAAAAATATATTACCGTGGTAGAATAAATAACCGAAAGTTAACATATAATTTACCTAATAAGTCAGGGTAAGGTTATGGTATTATGAGCCGATATCGATTAGTTCAGCTATTTATAGCTGAACTAATCGATTGATTTTTCATTTGATTTTTTCATGTCTAACTGATACATGTAGTACGAGAAAATTTTCAACTCGCGCAAAATATTCAGTTTTAAACGGCAGAGTAAATCCTCGAATAAATAAGGCTAAACGCTGTATGTTTAAACGCATAAATATAAAGCCGCTATTGTATATTTATTGCATATCACCCTTTAAACTATTTCAAATAATGATTTTGGCTCATTGCAGGAACTTCTTGACTACGAAGGCAAACCCTTTTCAACGAAGGAACTTCCACATACGACTCCTGCGAGATTCGCGATAGCGCTCCTGAAACGATTGAAGGGGCCATACTACCTCGAAAGGCATTCATTCGAGGAATTTGGGACAACAAAAAAAGAGAAGGCGTCAGAAGAAGACATAGCCGTTTTGAAAAGTAAGTAATAATTTGATACCTAATTAATAGTATTGAATATACATGTAGGACAGCTTTCTCTATCTTAATACTGTTTAATATTCTCTGCTAATTGCTTTGATTCACTTGATTTGTTTTAATATTTTATTTAATGTATTTAACATTTATTGATAGTATTATGTGCATGAAAGCAATTTCCCTTGTGAATACTGTAATTTTTAGTTGATTTCAAATGATTTGGTAAAGAAGAAATAAGGTTTTCTGTATTTCCCAATCTTACGACACTCAAAATAATGCATTACATCGAAGTAAACATTCCGCCGGTCTGGCCTTATCAATTGATTATGAATTTTGTTGTGTGGAAAGATGATTAACTAATTAATTAATTGAAAACTAATTAAAAAAATATAATTCTCTGTGCGTTCATATCGTTGGTTTGGATCGATGCACTTAAGCAGAATATTTTCATATCAGTATAATCAATAATTCAAGTCACCGAATGCGAAGCCCTAATACTTGTAGAATGGTTGACAAGTAAAATGTCTTGAGTTTAATAGTCTCGTGTGCATTGTTATACCAGATTTTCTCATTCTTTTCAGGTGCATTATCAAATGTATGGCAGTGTTATGATTGGGGTGCCGTGAAAGCCAGTTTAGGACAGGCTGGTAGAGACTGCAAAAGACGCCGACTAAGTGGTGATAACGAATAATGTAATTTTTGATAATATATTTAGTATACAATTGGTTTTTCTTCATTATTTTTGGGTCCTTCAATAAGATGTATACGAAGTGTAATAATAATATCGTAATTATGGGTACCGGTGTACTCAGTAGGGTTAGTACAAACCGAGCTACGATTCGAGCGCTAACAGAAAAAATCTTGTTCATCCTTACCAAGATCTTGGTGAATGCTTGACGCGTCTTGGTAAGATCTTGGTGAATGCTTGGTCCTTCCTGGTGAATGCGTGGCGCTTCTTGGTAAGATCTTGGTTGATAGAACCAAGATCTTATTAAGATTTTGTGTGTTCTTGGCATGATCTTGGTGACCAAGATCTTGCCAAGATTAGACCAAGACTGTCGACTAGTGCTCTTTTAGATCTATGTCCTGCTAGTTGTAGTATCTGTTCGTGTTCTTCTCGATCCAAGCTCTATGACCTTAGGTACATTGTTTATCTCTTTAGATGTAATATTTGTGATGCTGAGTGTGGTGGTGAATCGGGACGAACTATTCGTTCTCGTATTTTGGAACATTACGAGCTATCTCAGCTGTTTATGTGCAGTGCATGTAAAGTCTCACGGCTCTGTGAATGTGATTGACACTTGACAGCATTAAGTGGTCTGTTATACATCAGAATCTGATTTCTACGTCTACCAGAAATAGAGCCGCTTCAGAATATTCTGTGACCTGTCTCGATAAAGGCGAGCGCCGAAGCGTCGACAAGTTTTTTTGCTGTATTTGTACACATGGGTTTCCTGGAAAAGAAAATGTATATAATACTTAAAATAGATACTTGCCTCAAGTAACAGTGAATGAATTAAAGAGTAATTGGATACATTACGTGGATGACTGCTTCATGATATGGAAATCGAAGTATGGTACCGTAGATGCATTTATCGAGATACTTAATGGTATGGATGCGAGCATTAAATTCACAATGGAATGCATCAACTATAAAATTAATTTCTTGGATATGAAAATTTATAAAAAGATCTATAAGCTAGAAACGGATATTTATCATAAGGATATTGATAGTTTCAATTGCTGCCATTCTATCGGGCATCCTCAGCATGTTACTAGAAATATCCCTTTCACCTTGACCTATTGAATTTGCCGAATAATTTGCAAAGGCTCCATTGGCCAAAGTGTCTTACCGACGATGCAAATAATTAGGCCCGAAATTATGTTCTAGAATCAATTTAAATGATAAACATAATAAAATCCTAATATACTCGTCAGCGTTTATTGCAAGCAATCTGTATAAAAACGTAATCCCAAATATATATAAAGCGTATTAATAGTGACATTTTATACCAGTAGAACCGAATATGATATGTTTTTCCATTAAAACTATTTATATCCTACGCTGCAAAAGGTAGTCTAATATCTATGTTGGTCAGACTGGGAACAATCTTAAAAGCAGAATCACTGTCCACCGACAACACAACAGGCATCCTTCTACCGCTCCTGTCCCAGTAAGTACACGTTTAGCCACATGTAATACCAATAATCCCAATGACATCAAATTCGAAGTAGCCCCAATTTATCAATTACCTTACCACGCTAATAAAGAAGATGTTGAGAGAGAGAGAGAGAGAGAGAGAGAGAGAGAGAGAGAGAGAGAGAGAGAGAGAGAGAGAGAGAGAGAGAGAGAGAGAGAGAGAGAGAGAGAGAGAGAGAGAGAGAGAGAGAGAGAGAGAGAGAGAGAGAGAGAGAGAGAGAGAGAGAGAGAGAGAGAGAGAGAGAGAGAGAGAGAGAGAGAGAGAGAGAGAGAGAGAGAGGAGAGACATTTCATATTAACATTTAAACCTCATCTGAATAAGGTTAATTAGCTTGTCATTCATTTTTATGTATACTTGAGGAGAGATAAAAACTCTCTGAAATCCGGATTTTACTTTTTCATCTTAAATAAATGATTTTGAATTCAAGGTACATTTTTCATTGATTTTATATTATTGATATATATGTACATAAAGATTGCAGAGTGCCAGTTTGTCTGAGCATAGAATAGAAATAACTCCAGATTTGAACAAGTTAAGGACAAAAATTCCTTGGCAACCGTAGCCCGTGCCCCACATGGGCTCATCAGAGCGGCTCGTAATAGCCCAAACTAGCTTGCATTGTGTGTTGGGCGAATGGTGGCATTAATCATGAGGCTCTAACTCGCTCAATTTTGTGACATATTTATCAATTGAAAATTAAAACTCACCAATTTTGACAAATCTTTGAAAATTTTCAAAATTTTCCAAACTTCGGCGATGAATTACCTGCATGACTATATTTGTTCAGCTAAATTACTGACTGAATGAACTCAAACGTTTCTTATGAGCACCAAAAGATACGTTTCATATTCAAAATGAAGTGTAGAAGATTTTCCTCTGAGAGTGACCATCTCAAAGTATTCTTCAGTTCTAACCAACCTCAAACGTGCTTACGGAGAAGAACAACGCTGAGATGATAGGGAAAATTCACGGCATTGCTAAAAAAAATTCCCAAAAAAGTGGTTTTTACATGGCGCTTGTTCCAATACTCTATTAAATGCTCACCTTGCTCAACTTGACGACCCATGTCCCGCGTACCCGGGTAGGTCCAGTCCTCTTTCTCCACTGGTCGTTCAACATCGAGGCATTCGCTCCCGTCGACTTCATATTGGCGTTCACAATTGCCTACAAGGCTTTCTTCGGACGGCCTCGACTCCTTTTCCCTCCACTCTCCTGCACAATACACTTTTAGAGGGATGGCTTTCCTGTCGACGCTGAACATGTCCAAACCATGTCAGCTTTTTCGATCTTGCTACTTCTTGAATGGGGCCTATCTCTACACTTGCTCCTATCTCATCGTTAGTCTTGCGATCCAACCTTGTGTAGCCCTGCATCCACCTCAGCATTCGCATCTAAGCAACATGGTGGAGTCTCTGATTATTCGCCTTAAGGGGGGAATAGGTAAAACTGAGGTCTACACAAAGCCTGGTCTAGCCATTGAAGAGTACGCTTTGCTTTTGATCTTGTGAGGAATTCTTTTATCACGCAGCATTGGCGCCAGTTTCTATCAAATGTTCCATCCACATTTCACATAGTGTCTGATATCACAGTCATTGATCACTTCCGCATTTACCATGGAGCCGAAACACTTGAAGCAGACGACTCTATTCAATGGCTGACCCTGGAAATCCAGCGCTGCTACTCTTCCAGGATCAGATGACAAATATTCCGTCTTGGGGCGACTTATTCTGAAGCAATTGTCCTCAAAAGCGGCCATCCATCGTGGTTCCAAATATCGCGATGTCTTCAGCGTAAAGAGTATACCAGGGACCACCTTTTTCTGTCCTTCGTCAGCTTGCACGCTTCTTTGTCCTCCGCAGAACGAGATCGCTGTCATTTCTTACAGGCCCCTGTCTTGCGCTTGACGGACTGCTGCACTTCATGCTGCCACCACCAGGTTTCCAAAGTTTTAAATTTGCCACGTCTTCTATTGCCACGAGTTGCCTTGTCAGCTTCGATCAGTGCTCTCGTCAAGTAATCCCATTTGCTACTCAGCCTCGTCCCATATATTCGGCCAGAGATATCTTTAACGAAACTCTGTCTGACATCCTTCTCCTTAAGAGTATACCTATAAAGTAAGTATAAATATGTAGAGTGTCGACTCAAACAAGTATCTGTATAGAGTGAAAATTTATGTATCAAAATATTCAGTTTTTTGTCGATATTACGTTCCTGCTGTCCAAAAAATTATTTGAGCGGCTTTGAAAAAGCTAAAATTTCTCAATTTATTCCTGTATTTATATACAACCGAGATGACGTCCCCTTTATAAGTAAGTAGTGTGTAGCAAGTTGGATATTAAAAGAACGAATATTTCCTAACAAGTATCAAAATTAAGCGGAAATTAAGCTGATGATCTAGGAAATTTCATGAGGTGCATTATAATGCAAGTTTCAAGAAGTCTTCAAGGAAAAATTGAGATGTTATTGAAGGTTTCTTGACTGATATGTCCTGTTTTTAATTCAATTTTCAGCGGCATGATTTTGTGATTCACAAGGCGTCTACTCTTGAATCTGAATAGTGCTGAATAGTAATGTTGACCCATTTGCATCTTTTAAAGATCATTTTCCTATTAATGATGCTATTGCTCTTTCAGTGGCAGGTAGTGATGAAAATTTTCCGGAAGTGGAAAATTTTGAAAAAATTTGAAAGTTTTGATTTCTTTGATAGACTCTATAATTGGAGCGCTTCCACAGCCGAGGCAGCTACGTGCCAAAAGAATGGATCTAAAACTCTTGATTTCATCATTATTTCAATTAAAGCGATCGTAGCAATGCGAGCTCCGTACGCGGATTTTTGAGCATTCCTTTGCCACCAGTAGCTAGTGCTAATTAGTTAGCATTTTTAATTATGACACAGACACCGTTTGGGATAACGTGAATCTCGCTTTACAATTAGGGTGTAATTTCATGCAATGTAATTTCATGCAAAGATCTGGAGCAAAAATAATGTACTTCATTTTGGAGTTAGGTAATTGTTGGCTTGAAAGTTAAGCTTTATTATGCAGCGTTGATCATAGTGATACAAATTCTCCATATGTTGATAAACATGTGAAGTATAAGCACATAGTCCACGCAGCATTCATGAGCGACCATATTGGAAGATATGTAGACTGTATAAACTCGTGAGATATTTGGAAACTGTGATGAGTAAAAGAATATCTATGATAGCTTCTAACGTCTGGCGTATTGCCCGATATCTTCGTTGAGGATACACATCCTCCATTTCTAGTTCATATGGTTCAGATAGTTCCAAATCGATTTCAGATCTGCCCAAATGAATTTCAGATGTGATCCAGATGAATTGGAGATCTCCAGTTGAATTCAAGATCTTTTCAAAGTTGAGCTTGTGACAGATATCTGAAATTCAGCCAGAGAAATCGGAAGTCCATCTAATGGCTGAAATTCTTGAAAAGATCTGAAATAGACATGGAAAAGGTACAGTTGGTTCCAAAAGTTAACATACAGGGATGATAGAGACGTTTTCGGTCTTTGAATATTACATAGTCTTTTCAAACGACTGTAATAAGTCTCCAAAACAAATGAAAACCGAAAAATAAATTTCAAAATTTTCCATTTGCATCACTAGTGGCACGTAGTTTGTGATATGATCACGTTTAAGAAAATAATTTTACTACAGCAAGGCATGAACTTTAAAGCAATGGTAGGCCATCGAATTGCTAATATAATAGACCATATTACCTCTCAAAGTTGTCATGATATTGAGGATTTGAAAATTACTTTTCTCTCTTCTGTGTTGCTGTCATAATAAGTCAAATTCGTGTATATTTCTCCAAAAGTGCAAAACTTCATATATCCCACATGTGGCGCTGGGTTTCGTGTCAAGTTCATTTGATGAAATCGAAAGTGTATACACATTGGGGATTTAATAAATGCTGAGTTACCATTGTACCTAAATATACTTACTCTATGAACCCACCATTTCACCTTCTGATCGACAACCTTAGGAATCCGGCTCCTGTCATGAGAAGATTCATAATGACTGACCGGTGATAACTTATCATTGCGTTATCCGGGACAGCTTTACGGTTATTTGTTAGAGGTCCTTTTGCTTCTTCGATTTGCCATCAGGTAGTCAGTATGAGTGGTTCTTCCGCATCTTGTGTAGGTGATGAGATATGAATGTCACTGCCAGAATTGAATGTTACCTATAGGACTAAGTCATACGCCTGTGTGCAAACCATCCTCATCTCTCTCCCTGAATCCGTTTTGACATGCATAACCATCCGCACTGACATCCACATAACCAGTAAGAATTCCATCTACGACGAATGGCTCATTCGTCATACGTCGAATTGCATGTTCGAGGAACTTGTAAAAAAGGCGTTTCTGTTCTAGATTTCACTTAGCCTGCGGAGCTTAAGCAGATACAATGTGCAAGCAACTTCGGGTAGAACCCGTCATCAACATCATCACCATAACTGTCATTCACTCTCAACGAGCGATTTCCGATTTATTTCAACGATCGAGCATCATGTTACCGCCGTTGGTCATTGCCTTTCCGCCAGAGTAGAACAACTTGAAGCTGAGACTAAGATCTCTTGCTCCATTACCACTCCAGCGAACCTCCTGAACGCCTGCCACGTCAACTCGACGCCGTCTCAAAACGTCCGCAGCTTCGATACATCTACCTGTCATGGAGGCGGGTAGAGGCTCTATTTTTAATATTATTTTAGATCTCTATGGCATCCCACTGAAAAAATGAAAGAAGTCGGCCAGACGTCGGCACGGAATTCCATAGGGAAAAAATCCCGTCAGCATGCTACTGGATTCTGTTCACTTAAGTAGAATGTTGACGGGATATTATCATTAGCTCAGAATAGAAAAGCACTTTTCATACGATGTAAACATTATATTTTCCACGTAGCATTATGTCAATACCTGCAAAACAGAAGCTGCTCATCATCTGACAATTCTGACAAGGAGTGACTGTTTTTCCTCGCAGTCGAACCCCACTTTCTGTCTTCTGATCCGCATAGTAAGAGATAGATGGAGTGCCCCTCATCATGTCGTGTAATATCTCTAGGGAATCCACAATTTTCCAAAATCCTGTACAAAAGTGAAAGACAGTGAAATATGACATTTATGTATGCGACACAGAAATTGCGGATACTTGATAGATGAATGAAGAATAAGCAGAAAATGCTTAAACGAAAGCTTACCGTTTTCGTGCTCTAATCTGCAGATTTTTGTGCTACAATCTGTATGCCACGTTAGAATGGATGTCAACGTATTCTTAGTTGCAAATAATTTTTTATCTGTGATATAAATACAACAGATAATTGATAAAAACATCATTACTGAGTAAAAGCAACATTAATCTATTTCCTTGTAGCAAATATGATTAACCAGTTAAATAGACAAACTATACTTTCGTAGTTAATAGTACATACATAATCATAATGAAATTGTAATTACTGCTCTAGCTTTACATTGTAAATATCAAAACGTATTTTGATTTCATGAAGGCAAGTTGCTCAGTATGTTCAGGATTTCATCGTCATCCTTCTATACTTCGGTGAAATTCATTGCTTTTGCGACAAATAGAACTTCTAAGATTGTGATGTACTTCTATGGTCTATGTCATAGAGTGAGTATAAATATATAGAATGTGGATTAAGAAAGTATCTGTATACAGTGAAAATTTTTGTTTCAAAATATTCAGTTTTTTGCGGATATTACGTTCCCGTGGCCGAAAAAATATTTGAGCAGTTTTTAAAAAGCTAAATTTTTGCAAATGTATATACTACCGACATGAAGCCCCTTGACATGTAATTTGAAACAAGTTGGATATCAAAAGGAATGAATATTTGCTAACAAGCATCGTAATTGAGCGGAAATTACGCTGATTATCTAGGAAATTTCATGAACTGCGTTATAATCTAAGTCCTTGCAAGTCTTCAATGAAATAGTTTAGAGCTTCTTGGCTGAGAGTTAATAATAATAATTATAATATAATATATTGTTATTGTATTTGTATATTAATATTATATAAATAATATTAATAAAGTTGATAATGATCAGTTTTCATTTATGATTATGGTGCTTTGTTCTTTCAGTGGCAAACAGTCTATGATTTGATCACGCAGAAGAAAAATAATCTTATTACACGAATAATATAAATGAGATTTTAGTGATGGTAACCCATCGAATTGCAAATTTAACAAACTATATTACCTCTCCAAGTGGTCATGACACGGAGGATTTGTGGAATACTATTCTTCATTCTGTATTGCCATCATGATCAGTCAAATTCGTGTACATTTCTGCTAAATTGCAAGAATTTGCATATTTCACAGGTGGTGCCTGCAGGTCTCGACTCATGTTTATTTACTGAAATCGAAACTGCATACACATTGGGGATTTAATAAATGCTGAGTTGCTACTCTACCTAATATGCCTACTCTATGTTCTATAGCATAATGCGTCAATAGCATAAAATAATGTTGCTATAGCGTCCAGATTTCGGGCCACATGAGTTAAAGAGGCTGTCATTTTTATAACTTATCCGTCATTTCAATTTTTAATTATCTTAAAAATTGTTAATTGAAAATTTTGAATATTATAGTTCAAAGTTTGAATTGATAATCAATGAATCACAACAAAAGGCCAATGCGCCTATACATATTTCTTTAAATTCCGACTTTATATTTAACCGGTTATATCAATTTATATCATTCAGATTTTTTAAATTCTTTTATGAAAAGATGATAATAATATAAGAAACGGAATGCGTCCTAACTAGTGCATTAGCCTATTGAAAATTCTTCAATGCAATTTCTCGGTATTCCTATGTTGTGCTAACTTTCCATGAAGTGAATCTGTTGCTTGGATGCTGGTTCAGTAATGCTAACATAGGCCTATCACATAGAAAGATGTGATATCTGATGTGATTTACATTGATTATAACTATTATAATAACTTGAAGAGCGCCATCATTAACTTAACAGTTTTTCTACAATTAGTATTTCGGTTTTCTTGTCCCACTCTTGCAAAAATTGTAGATGCAGATCTCCGTGAAATTCTGCTTACTGCCTTGTCACGAAAAATAATTTCTTTTACCATATTTCACTGCAGAAAATTTCATGTATATTCTCTTAAAACTGTATTATTATGGCACACTTTGATCGTTTTATGAATCATTTATAATTTTCAATACAAAATTTTTAGAAAAATGAGTGATAAACGATCAGCTCGCATAATAATAAGTGAAAACTATATGAGCATATTGGCCACTCTTGCTGTATTTAAAAAATCAAGGAATGACAGATGCAAAGTACCGGTACATCCTTTGCACGGATGCATGGCTCAGGAGATCAAGCGTGGTAAGGGTAATCGAATATTTCATTTATTATTCTTCAAGTTGATAAACTATCATTATAGACCGGGAAAAAATTCATTCTACTTATTCTACTTTTCTATACGAATGCTCATTAATTGTCGTCATGAAATTCATTTTACAAAATTCATGCAATGCAATTTTCAAAAATGTCAGATTATGTCGGTACTGTTTATTGTTAGTTTTTTTGTTGTCCACGTCTCACCTATCTGAAAATACAATGGTGTTAAACCAAAATAAATGATCTATAACAGTTTTGTTATGCTAATTTCTCTTTCATCAAAACAGAAACCCCATCTATTCACATCGTCAGTACATGCATAATTGCAGAGAGGACATAATGAAGCAACTGTCAAAAATCATGCATGAAGGAGTCACGATATGCGACTCAATGAAGCACACAGCTGCACGATTCGTTTACGACTCAAACTTGTTGGGGGTCTTAGTGTGTGTGTCCGATGGCCTTGCGGTTCCAAAAGCAGAATAATATGTATCACACATTGAACATCAGCAAAATAGAAAGGTGAGAGCAAATAAAGGGGAGGGCGTATGTGATACGCGTGGCAAGGTCAAAAACACGGGAAACCTTGGCAAACAGACACACAACACGCAGACTGCGCTAGCGCCAGAGGTCATAGACAGCAACAGACATCATGTCATACTGATGACTATACCCAGACAATCTCGATATCATGATCTCGCATTTCAAACAAATAATTGCATCCACTGTAAGCCTGCAACTGTCACATTCGCTCCATCTAGGGACATACATACCCTGTTTATATATAAGTTGTTTTTCGTCCTTATGAAAATAGATGTGCTCATAGCTTAATAGTATTTTGATAAAATCGCGGAACTGGTTGAGTCCGACGCATGCTTCTCGTCGGCCCTACTCGCACAACCCAGATTCATCCCGCAAAACCAAAGTTGCAGAGATTGCACTTTATTTGGGACACCAGATATTTCGCCTGTCAGGCTTTTGCTGTGGTGTACAAGTGAGTGGTCACGTAACGGAATAGCTATGTACTTGATCTCTTGACAACTGACATCTACCTACAGCGTGTGACACAGAAAGCATCAAACAATAGACAATGGTTCCATCACAGGCAAGTGAAATGCACAGTAGAGATGCCTCAACCGTCCATACTGTCATATGCAATGATGTAAATATAAATGGAATCTTTGTTCACATTAAAAGTATGAAATAAAAACATGAGTAAATAAAGGCAGGTCCACATATCGAAACATTAAACTTTGTTAAGCGATAAATCGGTAACAATAAAGTATTAAAGAGCCCTAAAAAAGGAAGAGAAAGTGAAATTTATGATATCCCAGTACGCACGAGCAAAAATCAACTATTAATATCAAATGTTGAGACGATTGACCTACGTAAGGGATGGAACATGAAGAGCATTTGATCACATAAATGCAGTGCGTTGAGGTGGAAGTCAAATTGAAGGATATCATGTAAAGCCTATTCGAACCGTCACGTTGAAAAACTTTACAGTTTTCGCGAATCTGCAAGCAGCACATATTATACCTTCACATTTTGAGAAGCCAGGTCTCCTTCCTTGATCCTTCCATGATGGAAAAATCTCCTCACAAACAGAGCAGAAATCCTCAACGTTAGAAGAGTGAGTTGCAAATCGAAGCAGTTGGGAATAAATTACCCCTACATGAACGTGAGAGGGATGGTGTGAAGCCCTCGTTCACTAGTGATGACAAGAGTTCGCCCTAAAAGCAACCTTGTAGTCGAGGTAAGTTAAATTGTCTAAAAATTTCCATATAAAGAAGCACGATAGAGGAATGGTCAAATGTCATCTCAACTTGTATATTTGAGTCTTGAGCATTTAGGCGATTGCGAAGTTCCAGAAGGCGTTCCTGTCTATGTTCCCATATCACGAAAATATCATCCTGAAAGCGTTTCCAGAGAGTGGGTTGTTGTGAGAAAGATGTCAAACCAGAGAGCTCCCACTCACCGAGATACAAATTGGCAAAAGAGCCCTTAAGACTTTGCCCATCGCTACCCCTTTGATTTGTAGCCATCGTTGTTCCTGGAAAATGAAGTCGTTGTGTTTTAATGATAGTTTGAGAAGTTGGAGAATTTGAGAGTCAGGTCGACCATGATTTGGTGAACGAAGAAATGCGCGTTCGACACGATTAATGCTTTCTGCTTCTGCTAAGAGCCCAGCAGAGTCGAACAATAAATGATAACAGACTAAATGAGTTAAAGTCAAACGTAAACTCTATGATCCCATTTATAACAACTCATAACAAGAACAATCCTAACATATTCCAAGAAGTGATTATTCCTGTGAGCGGCAGCTTGAGCTCAATTGAGTCATTCAAGGACAAGAAAATAACACGTGTATTCAAGCAACCGAAATCTCTCCTTAGATCTCTTTGTCTGAACAATAGAAAGACTATTAATGGTTTCAGTAGATGTGGTGAACCCAGATGTGCATGTTGTGAACCGATGATAGAAGGCAAAACAATAAATAGACTTTGATGTCAACGGTGTAATTAAATGTTTTACTGTTAATTCAAATCTTAACTGCTACTCCAGTAATGTCGCGTATGTCATTTGATGTAAGAATTGTCAAGATTATTACATAGGGCATGCTGCAGGCAGTTTCAGGGAAAGATTTACAGTACATAGACAACAGATGTTTAGACCTCAATACACAATTTTGGACGTTAGTCGTCATTTATCAAGGAGTGCAGCTACTACATCTTTACATGATAAATTTGAAGCTGCACCTATTTATAAGATGTCACCATCATCCACAAGGAATGGTCGGAGAACAAAGAGAAGATGCTCATATCAATGCTTTAAGCTTAATAAATCATGACTATTCTGATCTTGGCTACTTCTATGTGCTAATTCCTCTCTAGTAGTTTCCTAGAAACTACGTTTAATTTCAAAGTACATTGAGATAATTCCCATGACTAGCCTCAAAGAGGTGAAACCGGTCGGCAATCTAGATCTTAGTTTTTCCTGCCTGAGTTTAGTATTATTATTATTATCATTATTTAACTTCATACAAATATATATATATATATATATATATATATATATATATATATATATATATATATATATATATATATTATATATATATATTTATCAAATCTCAGCAGATGTAACCACCACGAGACATGCTTCGGCCTGTTGGGCCTCATCAGTCGTGGGTAGGTTTGAACCAGCGACGTTGGAGCTAGGGGACGTGCAAGCATGCAATCTAACCACAAGGCCAACGGACCATCTGTTGAGAGCGTGAATTAACCAGGAAGGCGCTGCTTTAACGCAGGCACGAGGAGGGCGGATTGCATTCTGCAATCACTTAATACTGCATCCGAGATTGAGGCGCTTCGCGCAGGCGCTACTCATTACATGTTCAGACAAGTAAATTGGCAATTGATAAGTTTATCAAATCTCAGCAGATGTAACCACCACGAGACATGCTTCGGCCTGTTGGGCCTCATCAGTCGTGGGTAGGTTTGAACCAGCGACGTTGGAGATAGGGGACGTGCAAGCATGCAATCTAACCACAAGGCCAACGGACCATCTGTTGAGAGCGTGAATTAGCCAGGAAGACACTGCTTTAACGCAGGCGCGAGGAGGGCGGATTGCATTCTGCAATCACTTAATACCGCATCCGAGATTGAGGCGCTACTCATTACATGTTCAGACAAGTAGCCTGGCTATTGATAAATTTGTCAATACTGTCTGAATCTATCAATATGTCATCAACTTGTGGTTAGAGGGTATGCTTGCGCGTCCTCTAGCTCCAACGTCGGTGGTTCAAACCTACCCACGACTGATGAGGCCCAACAGGCCGAAACATGTCTCGTGGTGGTTACATCTGTTGAGATTTGATAAATTTATCAATAGCCAGGTTACTTGTCTGAATATATATATATATAATCATTATGCTGTATTATATTATTATTATCATGTAAGTTCACAAATCCAAATTCAAAGCAAAGCTTTTCTTATAATCAAAATCAATACAGGAATCCTAGTACACGGTTTCATATTAACAGGAATCGAAATCAGTTCGGAAGAAATTAAAATCCATACATCAGAAGAAATCAATTCAACGGAACCAATTACATTCAAACTAATAACAGGAACAGATTTGGACATAATAATGGACATTTTGAATGGAAGAAGGATTCAAAACATATTTCGACAATTATTCGAATTTTGAAAACGAGGACCAAATGAACGACAGCAATGAAATCAATGGATTTCCGTTTTTTTTAGAGCAAACAATATCTCTACAATTAATTTTTTAATTTTTTTTCATCGAGGGAATTAGATAACAAATGTAAATCATTACTCTGTGAAGGTATTAAATTTGCTCCAATTCCACTGAGAAACACACGAATTTGAATATGATGCAGCTAATTTCTGTAGATCTCTACGTTTGGAAGATTATTATATAGCGTTAGATCAAATTATTGATTTAATTGACTACAAAGCAGATAACATTAAAAATGATCAAAAACCCAGCAGCTACAACTTAACTTAAATGGAATATAATGGTTTAGAATCATTAAAACAAATGACAGACATCCATATTACAAAGTGAGAGAGAGAGAGAGAGAGATGAGAGAGAGAGAAGAGAGAGAAAAATAGATTCCCCCTGGATCCTCACGCCGAGCGAACCGTATCACCCAACGAAAGGAAAAACCAAAACTTTTTGTGCAGAAGACCGGTTTCGTTTAATCAACTTTTTCAATTCCGCTGAAGTGATAACAGAAACATTTGATAGAATAGTTGAACTTAATCATAATTAAACGTCATAAGATCCCGTAGATAGAGTCAATGCAAGAAAACATGCACAAATAGAAAGAATAATAATGTGGCATGACATGCACAGGAAGTAACTGAATTTAGGCATGCAATAAATAGTCAGCAAGTTGAAATAGGCATGTAAAGATGAAATGAATTGAAAACTTTAAGCATGCAGAGCATCTAACAAGCAGAACTTCAAACATGCATAAACGGAGAACTTAGAAATGCGAGAAAAAGCACGACACTTTAACGGTTGGCAGTTAAGTAACTCCACAAATTACGCAATAACTTAAAAGAAGGACAAATACCGAATTGAGGTAGGGCATCTTTACAAAGTCTGGCAATCTGAGTACTGCACTTAGAGAAGGGATCTTTTGAGATATGGAATCTCATGAGGGCGATGAACATTCGCCTGATGGTGTCCCCTCCTTTGAAAACCACGTTGACCACCTTGACGGAAATGGCCGAGAGAGAGACAGAGAGAGAGAGAGAGAGGAGAGAGGAGAGAGGAGAGAGGAGAGAGGAGAGAGGAGAATGAAAGAGAGGAGGAGAAGAGAGGGGAGAGGGGAGAGGAGAGAGAGAGGGAACCCTCGAAGAGAGAGAGAGAGGGAGGAGGAGAGAGAGAGGGGAGAGAGGAGGAGAGAGAGTGAGGGAGGGAGAGAGGGGAGAGGGGGGTAGCAGAGAGGCGGGAGAGGGAGGAGAGGAAGAGGGAGAGAGAGGGAGGGGGAGAGAGGGGAGAGAGGGGAGAGAGGGGGAGAGGAAGAGAGAGGGGAGAGGGAGAGAGATGGGGAGAAGAGGGGAGAGAGAGGGAGAGGGGTTGGAGTAGCGGAGGAGGGCGTGAGAGGAGGGGAAAAAAAGAGAGGAGAGGGGAAAGGGAGGGGGAGAAGGAGGAAGAGAGAGATGTAGAGAGGGAGGGAGGAGAGAGGGGGAGAAGAGGGAGTAGATACCGGTAGAGACGGGGAGGGGAGGGGAGAGAGGAAGACGGGAGAGGAGTGGAGAGAGACTCAACCGGGGATAGAGGGTGGTGGGTGGGTGAGATGGAAAGTGTGGAGAGGGAGGAGAGGGCTTGAGAGGAGGGGAGAGAGGGAGGAGAAAGGGAAGGCGCGTTAAGGGAGAGAGGGGTGGGGAGATGGAGGGGAGAGTTCTGAGAGGAGTGTAAAGGAGGGGAGAGAGGGGAGAGGTGGAGGGAAGGGGGAGTAGGTCGATGGCAGGTAAAAAAGGGAGGAGAGAGAGAGAGTAGAACTATGAACTAATGAAAATTATATATTGAAAAACCAAAATACAGGATTTTCATGTTTCTTTACAAAGAATATGTTTAAGAGGGTTTAGCGGTAAGACCACAGAACACACGGTCCTACAGGAAGGACTTTGAAATTTTATAAGTATTTGTCATTGGTCTTATGAAAATTTGTAGTTTTTATGACGTGTTTGAATACTTTTTTTCTATTTTTTTTGGGTCTAGGACAGCATGTAGAAGTGGATGAATGGTATTACTTCATTATGGAGATGTTTCTCATTCTTCATATCTTGAGTATCTTCTCCTGCTAGAAGTATTTCCTATCTCCGCAGAATTCTGACAAGTTGGTAAAATAGGTGGCGGGAAACAGCTTTGTCTAAAAAATTCTATCAACTTATCGAGTGATAGTTCCCATCATCATCTATCCATATACAGAAATTCCATAAATGAGAGAGAGAGAGAGAGGAGAGGAGAGAGGAACCCCGTTGCAAAATCAAGTGACAGTGCGGGTGCAGTGATCTAGTCATGGCCAAAGTCAAAGGACAGTGCGGTGCAGTGCTGAGCCGTCATCAGGCGACGCAAGGACAAAATGTGAACAGGCGGAGTCATGAGGCTGCCTTGAGGTTCCCCCTCTGGCAGGAAGGTGAGGGTAGTTCGCCAAGGATGTTATGGAGAATGGGTTCCGTGAGGAGAAAACGCCCCTCCCCAACGACACATCAACTGACTAAATTGGTCGAAAAGACCAAAGTTGTTCAGAATCATGTGAAACAAACTTCTATCAAGGTTTCAGGTTGAAATTCGTCCAAAAAATTTTTTCGAAAATTTTCACTACGGTGGTCTCGACACTTAGGATTTTTTCGTGAAAAAAAAATAGATCAAAATGTGTATGGAATGGAGTTCCGAGACCCATCCCATCGTGTTTGTCGTGAAAAGTTGGGTCGGAAAGTTCTGGTGAAAAAAAACCGCCCCCCCCCCCCCCCCCCAACCCAACGACTCAACTGACCAAATTGGTCGAAAAGACCAAAGTTGTTCAGAATCATGAGTGAAACAAACTTCTATCAAGGTGTTCAGGTATGAAATTCGTCTCTCAAAAAAATTTTTCGAAAATGTTTCAACATACGGTGGTCTCGACACTTAGGATTTTTTCAAGGTCCAAATGTAAATGTCGCTACTTTTCTAGGCCAACTTTGACGACATGAATAGCGAGGATTGAAGTGAATGAAGAAGCTCACGCGGGTTTCTTTTAATTAAGGGTGCAAGAACCCGCAGCTTTGTTCTCTACGGATCTCCTCTTATAGTGTGAGATGCGTGTTCAGAACCAGTCCGTTTCCAAATGAGAGCCTGTAAAAATAGGGTGTTTTATTGTGCCATTTTCCTCCAAGATTTTTGGAACTTTTGAAAATACGACAGTTTTTTCATCTCGTTTATCCTTGGTCAAACGTAGAGTCGATGTCGAGGGATGTCTTAATGAAAGGGTGAGAGCGAAAAACGTGACACTCAAAATTGAGTTTGGAGTCAATCGGAGCACTAGAACCGGAGATAGACGGGTTTAAAGTTTTTGGATGATGGGTGTTACGTCATCAGCTGATCGCCACACACTATACACGCCACACACGGGAACCGACAGAGACTTTTCATTTAGAGGAGGGCGATTGTCAAAGGTAGGTCGTCTCTCTGAGCTCCGATGATAGCTTCGGACATTCCAAATTCCGGGTTTCTGTAACAAACCGACTTAGAAAGTTTCATTGCTGATATCAGCTAAGGCGTCAGACTTAGAGGTTAGCCAGGAGATGGCCTTCGTCTCCAGGCCATAAAAGACTCCAAAACTTTAAAGGCTTGTAACTTTGCTTCTACAAGTCCGTTTGACTTGATTCAAAAAAGGTTCGGTTGCTATTGACCTGCCCTAAGTGATAGACTACTTATAAAATGTCGTAAGTAGTGCCAAAAAGTTGAAAAATTTAAATTCACTAGTTATGGAGGTTTTCTAGGGTTTTCGACCCTGCTGAATTCAACTAAGACATTTACAAAGTTGCCAGAGGCGAGCTTCGGCTCGAGACTTGTTTCCTGATGTAAATAACTCCACCGATTTTCATGTCAAAATCGGGGCCCGGATACCAACACAGTGACATGACGCACGCTCTGTCCGCTCGAGGTTGGATTTGTGGGTCGAGGTCTTGGAGTTGGGATAAGATCCCCTCTGAGAAATGCCTGTGACGGATTCATCAGCTTAACTTGTCTTTCCTCTAAGCGAAGTTGTCTTTGTGATAGCACTGGGCGACTATCGATTCTGTCTTTGTATAGCATGGGCCTTCACGACTGAAAGCCCAGTAACTGTCGATGTGTTGTCCAAATTTGGTAAAAGCGTCGTTGTCAAGTCAAAAGCACGACTAAATTTAGAAAGACCAAGGTAAGGCTTTGTGTCGGGAGGGTATATAAGTCACTGCTTCTCTCTAGGCTTCACTCCTGTTTCAAGTTGTAAGACGAACGGTGAGTGCTCTGTCGAAGTTTGCTATCAAACTTTGAAATATTTAGAACTTAGGATTATTCTGTCTTAATGCAGATACAGTAGTAGCTTCATATAATACGTTTTTATTAAGCTGTGACTTTAGATGAGATCCTTTGACGATCTCCTCTTATGAGCACTAAAATGTGTCTCAATTTAACACATTATTTCTTCTCTTTTCAGTTATCTCTGAAAATGACGAAGAATGTAACAAGAAGTTACAAATTTTTAAGTGTAGTTGCGGAATGCCCTTCCGCGGTGAACCGTTTTCAGGCGCCACGTCTTGGCGAGAGTGACGAAGGGTGAGATGAAGGATGATGATGTGTTGATGGTGATGTATTGTGTGAGGTGTGATGTTCGTTGTAGTGCGTATGATGTCGAGTTTGTGAAGGCTCATGCCAATTGTCCTCTGCGTGTGATTTGGGGGGGAAGGAAATGATGAGTCGAGTGTTGAGTGGTGAGGAGAGCGGGGGAGCGCATTTGTTCAAGGCGAACCAAAAAAAAAGTACGTTCCCCAGTCGTGAATGTGGATTTGGATGATGATGAAGTGATAGTAAAGTAAAGAGGAAGTTGAATGTCGAGAGTGATGATGATGATGACGGTGAGGCTATGGAGAGCGTTTGTAACGAAGAAGGGGTGAGTTGAGAGGTTGAGTGATGATGTTGAGCTTGAGCGAGCTGTCGCGTCGATTGAGCCACTGGCAAAGCCACGCGCTCAATCGTCGCCGAGAGATGAGCGTGTGATGCCTAATTGTGTTGTGAGAGTGAGTCAGTCGAGTGTGCCGATAAAGTGGTGTTGACGAAGAATGATGCGCTGGCGTATGGGAATGTGAGGAATGAGTGTGACAGGTTGCAGGGAAAGTTGAATGCTGCAAAGTGTACGTTGAAAGAAGTGACTGTGGAAAGGGATCGTTTTAAAAAGAAAAGCGAGAGAGTCGGAGGACTTTGCGAGTGTGAAGAGAGAATTGTTTGAGGCGAGGCAGAAAGAGTTGGTGAATGAGAGAAAGTTGAGGGAGACGCTTGAGTCGAAGTTGGAGAGTTGTGAGAAGTCGGTCTGTCGAGAGCGTGAGTTGAAGGAAGAGGCGATGGAACGAGTGAGAGTGTTAGAGCGTCAGTTGAGTGTGCAGTCGGAAGTGTCGCCTGAAACGGTCAACCGCCCTTCACATTCCTGTGGTGGGCTTTTTTTTTTTATTTTTTTTTTTTTTTTTTTTTTTTTTTTTTTTTTTTTTTTTTTTTTTTTTTTTTTTTTTTTTTTTTTTATGTCCCGGAGCGGCCATTAATTTATGGAGATGTGACTGCAGATACATCACAAAATGTTTTAAAACAAAAACTTGTAAAACTGCACGGATGTTTTTACCCGATGTTATCACATCAAAATACATCACAAGAGGACATCCGTGTAGATTATGGAATGCGAGTCCGGCGCACAAATTTCGTTAGGTATTATGACTGGAACATAACATTGTACCATCTTTCTCATTCTTACTTCTTTCATTGCAGCAGGAGGCCAACTAAAAAAGTCATAAGCCCACCACATCCACCCCCCCCACCCCCCCACGGTCCCGAGAACGACCCATGGGCTCTCTTAGGGGCCAACCTTCTAATGCAGGTAAAGCGGTCCCAAGCCCGCCACATATCTACGGATATGGAATGCATAGGGGAAGAAAAATGATGAATGGAATGAAATGGGAGGCCATCCTTGCACCACATGCAACACAACAGACTTCTCTCTACTACCCGCTAGTGAAGAAGCTCTTGTCATGTCATCAGAAACTAACATGTTGTACAAAGGTTTTACTACGTTGCAACACAGGTTGATGTATAGTTAGAAAAGTTTGATCATTGAAATTTTAGGTTGGGGGGGGTGTGTGTGGGGGGGGGGGGAGGGTGACTAATACTACACTGAACTCACAGCAGCATTAGAAAG
The DNA here is from genome assembly GCA_907163375.1 of Prostheceraeus crozeri. NCBI lineage: Eukaryota > Metazoa > Platyhelminthes > Polycladida > Euryleptidae > Prostheceraeus > Prostheceraeus crozeri. The sequence goes on along the minus strand of CAJQUW010002953.1, from coordinate 7,189 downwards.
TTTAGCACAACACAAGTATCTGCAAAATACTTTATTTGGTCTTTGATTTAACATCATTTGAAACCCACTTTACTAAAAGCAATGACAATATGAGACTTTTAAAATTTTATTCATAAGCAAAATGATCGCCGTAACCATGAGAAGTTGTCATATCCCGAGAAATAATCCTCCTCCTTGGCAGGGTATGCCGTGTATAAAAACTCAGAAGCATCATAACATATTCACTTGTCCAATGAGGAAGGAAATTGAAAAATCAACACTTTCCGCTACTTCATACGAACCTTCAGTGGGAAAATGAATGTAAATTGACATGTGCAAATTAAATTGAGTCCTTGATTGAGACTGTCTTTGAAATAAGATATCAACCTCCAGATAATAACTATTTTTCCGTTTCGTAGTCTAAACAGCTATCCAATTCTGTCTCCTCCCTTTGAAACTCAAGGATGTAATCTTGTATTACGAGCCATCCGAAGCTCTCTTGATGAAAACGAATCGTGCAATCATCATGTTTTCATCAATGTATTGAGATCTTCAGGTGCCATGCTTGAAGTCTATAAGCTAAACATAATGTATTGCCTAACCACGATTTCAATGAGCGCGTTACAAACGTGCGCGCACAATGCGGAAACTCTAGCTTCACCTCTGTGATTGGGAACGAGAAGTGACTGATCCATTCACCCGCTTAGAAGGAAAAGCTTTATAAAAGGAACAGTGCATCAGCTCTGTATCTTCACATTTAAAGCCTTTTCACAAAGGTGAGTGTCGGTGAGCTCGCCTGCTATCCATTGTTGTTTTCAATGTAGTCCCCTCTTTGCTATCAAGAGATTCGCTTCGTCTGCCTCATAAAACAGTATCATCGCTTTGTAATACCTCCTTGAGCTCGAGCGTTCCTTCGGGACCGGCGGCGGATGCTGCCCGTAAGAATGGGATTTAGCGTTGGGCAACGGGATATTTCGCGTTATGTGATTAGACCGAAACCTCTGAGCCGTTGCTCATGTTGTTTGGGCGTTCGACTTCATACTCAACGATGATGCTTTCTCCACGCCCAGGGTCAGAGTACTATTAGCCATTCAACAAAGGATAGTCGTTTATGATATTGGTAGAGGTGAAATGTAATCTCATTAGATGTTACTTCAATGATTGTTCCTATGAATAAACGTTGACTAGCAAATGAAACGATTGCTCGATCTTTTCCTTTTTTTCAGTGATTGAAATCTCTGCGTTGACAAAGTCCTAATTAAACCTTATCTAACCAAAATGAGGAGTTTACGAAAATCGAAGAGTCATCGCGTCTGTGCTGATGAGAGGAGAGAAAAGACGATTAAGCAAATGTAATTTTTTTGCAATGGGCAAGGATGAGGTACAGGTTGTGCTAATAAAAAATTCTTTAACTAACACCATTAGGTTGCATGTGTGTGTGTTGTGGATTGAACGTAAGAATTAATTAATCCATAAACCTCTAAATAACATCAAGAGGGTAGTGAAATCATGGTCCTTAATTAAGTTTATTCAAATGAAAATCAAGACCCCTAACCTCTTCCCCTACAAACTCTATGAAGTTATTTTAAAACCCGATAACTAACATTTCGAAAAAAAAAGGCATTAGTGATGTGTTAAGGGTGAAAACACCACACCACCCTCTTTTTCTCTATTCGTTAACACAGTGCGCGCAAAGATAACAAATCAGTTCGTCAATGGGGAAGCGGCTCCCGATCCCTGTAGAAGCTAATTCGGAACCAAGGCCTACGAGGCGACTCTAGTTGGAAAGTGTATAAGTATCTTGATTGGAATTAAATGCTGTCTTGTGTTTAAGCACCTTCTGTATCCGTAATAGTTTCATTTCCTCCATCCCATTGTTAAGTCAGTCCGCAAAAACCTTTCTAATCGCAGCCCCACACTCTCCTTTTTTTTTTTTTTTTTTCCTCTCCTAAACAGATTTGGGCAAGGCATGGAGAAGTGGGAGGAAGCCGCGAGGCGGAAATAACCCAGCGAAGGAATTTTCCGAACCTCACCTTCCCGCGCCTCCACCTACCACGTCGACCAACTCAATACAACCTCCCCTCACCATACCCCCATCCAGACCTCGCCAAATGCCACCCCACCTCCCACCACGCCACGCGCTAGTCACCGTTACCTTGTTGTGCCAGTTTCCCTAGCACAAATCCCCGTCGCCACATCCCCCGACACCA